>CM046462.1:108306-430411 GCA_025506415.1 Flaveria robusta
GAAACCAGAGGAACCATGAGAATCTAAAAATAAACAGTTAAAACAATCAGGTACATTCATCTACGAAAGAAATAGTAAAAATGTAGCACAAAAGAGAAACACATATAGATGAAGAGACAAAAGCATACTTGCTGATTTGTATAAGAAATGCTTCTTGCGATGAAGGATGACGTAACTCCATCATATGAATATCAGCAAAATCATAACATATGTGGTCTAAAGCAGTGTAAAAACTAACCTTGTGGTGGTCAATGGATGCACAAACACCAAAATTGATGATGGATAGATATCACCAAAATTGAAAAAACCTAACAAAATAAGATTCCTCTGCATTTAGACTTTCATTTAAAAGCCTGCATCCAACAAAAACTACATCAAATGTGACCAAAAAAATACTGAAATAATGATCCAAAAAGGAGGTTGTGAAAACAAAGGTATGTTTTGGCCTTTGGGTGGCATGTTTACTTTTTCGCTAGATTTTAAAATTTGACCCGTCTGACTGTATTACAACCCAGATTGACCTGCTCACACACTCTAAGGTGCCCCACTAATTACATTGATTGTCATGAAAATCATAGTAGTCTCTTCTTCTATTGTTTGCCACAAGATCATGCCAGCCTCCATCTTCTAGTTGCTGTGGAAAGATAGACACAAACAACAAGAAATTTACTATAAAGATGGAGTTAAATGTCAAAAAATCAAAATTCTGTGAAATATAAAATTTGGAACACCTGTTGTTGATGCTTTTGGATGTCTTTCTTCTTTGTTAAACATTTTGTTCTAAACAATGAATAGTGGACAACTACAACAATGATTATCGGTATACTCTTGAAGTTCTTTCAGATGACTATCTTGCACAACTCCAACTTCCGCATTCACATCAACCTGACAGAAATTATATATCAAAAGATTTGACGTTGACCAAAATATGCATAATATTTATGCAAATATGATGACATTATATATACTAAATTACTAATACTCACTCTTCTTCTTAATCTTCTCAAGGTTCTAACCAACATGTCTGGATCACGATGAATTCCCACCCACACACCATTGACAGATTTCTGTAGCTTCTAGGGTCACAGTAGGAGACATTTTTTAAGACAGCAGTAAAAGTGTACCAAAGAAATAATAAAAAAGATGATGATTGCCTTGAAATATTTTGTACCCCATTCAATTAAAAGTTCGAGAACTATGGATGCGGCTGATCCAACAGTTCTGCAAACCACCTAGACAAGGTTTTTCACCAGCCCACATGCCTATAATAACAGTCAGCCAAATTATTAACGCATTGCTTCATTTGTCTATTGCATCATTCATTTTTCATTTTATTTTGTTCAATTACAACAGAATTTATGAACAATGAATTCATTTCATCAATCCCCATTGTAAGACATGTGTCTTGGTTTTGCAAGTTTTCTTTTCACTGTAAAAAAAATGAACTAAAAAAACCAGCTAAATGTCATAAAAAAATCTATAAAAAATATTAAAAACAATAAATTTACCTTCACGTTCAGAAACCAGAGGAACCATGACTCCATGAGAATCTAAAAAATAAACAGTAAAACAACTTAACTATTAACGGCAATAGTAAAGTCATATCTACCTTCCCGTTTTACTGTTTTCCAAACCAATCGACCCGTTTTCATGCTTTAAAAAGCCTCTACTTACACTATTGGAATTCATTGTGTATCTCTTCCATTTGCCACAAGATGATCATGCCATCCACCATCTTCCTGTGAAAGAATAGACACAAACAACAAGAAGTTATAGTTTAGAGGTGAGTTTAATGTGAGAAACTAGAGAATGAATTATTGATACCCAATTTTTCACTTAAGGTGAACGCTTGGTCGAAGAGAATGGGAAATTTAAACCAAAATTGTGAATGAATCAGGCTCTTAACTCTCAAGTAAGCAATTAGGTCTTGTACAGGCGCATGCCAATCAGCACTGGTTATTGAGCAAACCTCACAAAAATAACAAAATTACAGGTTAAATACGAACGATATATTAAAAAAAAAATCATAAACAACAAAAAAACCCGATAAAAACGAAAATAACTAACCTAATTTGCGTATGGAGTTGCTTAGGGCTACAATTGCTTATGTGATGAACACTCTGTCGAATCCGCAACCGTGTGTTGCATCAAACCTCAGAGAAAACCAAAATAATTAGACTAAATGACATAAATCCGAATGACATTGTACAATTACAACAAAGATCTATGGAGGATATAATTGAAAGTTACGTAGATAGCATCATAGTATGTTTATTCCAATAATATTGTATTTACCACATTTATATGCAATATTGTAAGTAAAAGATATTTTACAAACCTTTGTGAGACGTGAGTTGTGGTGCATATGTCTTCGTTTTGCAAGTTTTCCTTCTCACCATATCAAAGCTGAATTAGAAACCAGCTAAATATTAAGCAAGAAAATCAAGCAAATAGTAATCTGTCATATCTCATATCACCAACAATCTTTGAAAAAAATTACAACTAAGAGTAAATTTACCTTCACGTCAAGAAACCAGAGGAACCATGAGAATCTAAAATAAACAGTTAAAACAATCGGTCTACATTCATCTACGAAAGAAAATAGTAAAAATGTAGCACAAAATAGAAACACATATAGATGAAGAGGCAAAAGCATACTTGCTGATTTGTATAACAAGTGCTTCTTGCAATGAAAGATGACGTAACTCCATCATACGAATATCAACAAAATCATAACATATGAGGTCTAAAGCAATGTAAAAACTAACCTTGTGGTGGCCAAGAAATGTATAATGGATGCACAAACACCAAAATTGATGATGGTTAGATTTCACAATGGGTATTAACTATCAAAATAAGATCCCTCTGCATTTAGACTTGCATTTAAATAGCCTGCATCCAACAAAAAACTACATTAAATGTGACCAAAAAATACTGAAATAATGATCCAAATAGGAGGTTGTGAAAACGAAGGTATGTTTTGGCCTTTGGGTGACATGTTTACTTTTTCGCTAGATTTTAAAATTTGACCCATTTGACTGTATTACAACCCAGATTGACCTGCTTCCACACTCTAAAGTGCCCCACTAATTACATTGATTGTCATGGAAAGCATAGTAGTCTCTTCTTCTATTGTTTGCCACAAGATCATGCCAGCCTCCATCTTCTAGTTTCTGTGGAAAGATAGACACAAACAACAAGAAATTATTGCTATAAAGATGGAGTTAAATGTCATGAAATTAAAATTCTGTGAAATATAAAATTTGGAACACTTGTTGTTGATGCTTTTGGATGTCTTTATTCTTTATTAAACTTTTGTTCTGACAATGAATAGTGGACAACTACAACAATGATAATCGGTATAATCTTGAAGTTCTTACAGATGACTATCTTGCAAAACTCCAACTTCCGTATTCACATCAACCTGACATAAAATTAATAGCAGTTAGCCAAATTATTAACACATTGCTTCATTTGTCTATTGCATCATTCATTTTTCATTCTATTTTGTTCATATACAACAGAAATTTATGAATGATGAATTCATTTCATCATTCGCCATTGAAAGATTGACAGTTGTACTGCATGTGTCTTGGTTTTGCAAGTTATTATTTAACTGTATAAAAAATGAATTAATAAAACCAGCTAAATGTCATAAAAAATCTATAAAAAAAATATTAAAAACAATAAATTTACCTTCACGTTCAGAAACCAGAGGAACCATGAGAATCTAAAAAATAAACAGTAAAACAACTTAACTATTAACGACAATAGCAAAGTCATATCTACCTTCCCGTTTTACTGTTTTCCAAACCAAATTGACCGTTTTCATGCTTTAAAAAGCCCTCTACTTACACTATTGGAATTCATTGTGTATCTCTTCCATTTGCCACAAGATGATCATGCCATCCACCATCTTCCTGTGAAAGAATAGACACAAACAACAAGAAGTTATAGTTTAGAGGTGAGTTTAATGTCGAGAAACTAGAGAATGAATTATTGATACCCAATTTTACACTTAAGATGAACGCTTGGTCGAAGAAGAATGGGTAATTTAAACCAAAATTGTGAATGAATCAGGCTCTTAACTCTCAAGTAAGCAATTAGGTCTTGTGCAGGCGCATGCCAATCAGCAACTGTGTATTGAGCAAACCTCACAAAAATAACAAAACTATAGGTTAAATACGAACGATATATTAAAAAAAAATCATAACAACAAAAAAAAACCCGATAAAAACGAAAATAACTAACGAATTTGCGTATGGAGTTGCATAGGGCTACAATTTCTTATGAGATGAACACTCTGTCGAATCCGCAACCGTGTGTTGCATCAAACCTCAGAGAAAACCAAAATAATTAAGACTAAATGACATAAATCTGAATAACATTGTACAATTACAACAAAGATCTATGGAGGATATAATTGAAAGTTACGTAGATTGCATCATAGTATGTTTATTCCAATAATATTGTTATTTACCACATTTATATGCAATATTGTAAGTAAAAGATATTTTACTAACCTTTGTGAGACGTGGTTTTGCAAGTTTTCCCTCTCACCGTATCAAAGCTGAATTAGAAAACCAGCTAAATATTAAGCAAGATAATCAAGCAAATAGTAATCTATCATATCTCATATCACCAACAATCTTTGGAAAAAACACAACCAAGAGTAAATTTACCTTCACGTCAAAGAACCAGAGGGACCATGAGAATCTAAAACATAAACAGTAAAACAATCAGTCAACATTCATCTACAAAAGACAATAGTAAAGTATTGCCTACCTTCCTTTTGACTGATTTACAACCCAAATAGATATGTTCTCATTCTTCAAACTGACTTCCACTTACACTAATGGGCAAAGAAATCATTGCTATCTTTCCGTTTGCCACAAGATGATCCTGTTTTCGATTGACACCACAAGAAGTATTAGTGTAAAAGTGAGTTAATTTATTGTTCGAAAACTAAAGAATCCAGTATTGAGAAACAATTTAACACACTTAAGATGAACGCTCGTTGAAGAAGAATGAAACATCAGGCTCTTATTAAGCAATTAGGTCTTGTGCAGACAGGACCATTCCGATCATCAACCGTGTTCTTACTTGATCAAACCTCATAAAGAATCAACACTAATATTCCAGGTTAAATACGAATGATATTATTAAAACAAAAACTTTAAAAAACGAAAACAACTAACCAAATTTCGTACGAAGTTGCAGATGGTGGCAGTTTCTTGAAACGAGAACGCTCTATCGAATCCGTAACCGTGTCGAAGGTAAATAACTTCAATACGAACGACATTATTGAAAAATTTTCACAAATGGATGATTAATGGACGAAGACGATCAAATGATGGAAGTCTATAAACTTCTGTGTGTGTGTTAGAGAGAGAAGAACATATGGACGAGAAGATCAGAGGAGATTTGGGGGAAATGTGTTACGAGTCCCGCGTGTGTGCCTTTATAATGAGAATCCCGATATATAAGATTTGTAAATCATAACACAAAGATACTATTATTGCTGTAACATATTCTATATATTGCCGTTGTCATAAGTTTTTATTTTTTTCATTCAATACTTGTTTTTGGTAATGTGAAAATCATAAAAATACTAATTAAATACGTAAAAAAGTGTTATTTAAATACCGAGTGAGATACAAATCTAATTGTTTAATATTATTTATTTATATAAGTTTTGTGACTTTTTATTTGTGTATCTACAAACTTACCGTTTAAGACTTCTAAGTTAAACCAAATCAAATCGTTACATACGGTTTTTGTTTCACGATTTAAGAAATTAAAATAAATGTTAAGTTTGATCGCTAAGGGTTAACTTGTTATAAAACACCAACATAGCGGGTAGACAGCGCGGCAATAGAAACGTACAATGGTTGTTACGATTACTCGCAATCCTATAGTCTTTTTCGTATATTTTGACTACCACACCACATATCCAACCAGGTTAACATATATCGTTTTGGGGAGTGTTAAAAGATATTAAGCGAGGGGACATGTGTGCGGTGAGGATTATGATAGCGATCATTGGAGTACAACGCGGTCAATGGGGAGGGAATGCAAGAAAATGAAAACATTATCTTGGTAATTTTGATATGTTCACAACAATGTAAAATTGTCGTTTCTAAACAGAAAACTTTACCAACACTAACCATATTTTTAAGTGTGAGATTTTAAATAAGAACTAAATGATGAATTGTCATTTCTAAGGGGTAATTTTGATATGTTTTCACTCACAGTTTTTTTTTTTTTTTTTTTTTTCTCTCCTTTAGGATTTTTAAATAAGAACTAAAATGATGTATTATATTACAAAAAGATGGGATTTTAAATCAAAAATTCATTTACGATGAATGTAGGATGATTTAATATAATGGGATTTCAAAATTCAAGTGAATTATACTGTGGGGCTGTGGGCTACTGTGAGAGTGAGTCGTAAAAAGAAATTAAGTGAATGGGCTCAAATGAATTAACATGGGCTATAGTTCAAGTGAACCATAATCTCGAATCGAGATAGAGGATAATCACTTATAAGTTTCGAATCGAGGTAGAGGATAATCACTTTATAGTTATAACATTTAAAAAGATATTAACATTTTTTGTAATCAATATATTATAAAACATAGAGTTGTACGGGGAGTTGCTTTCATGGGTCCGTCAGGATGGGACCCAAATTAAATTTACATCATATTTAGATTTAACTCAAACCTTTCTTTTAAAAAACAATACATTTATCACGTAAGCTAAGTCTACATTGACTCTTGTTTATTTTTTTCTACCCCCATTGCCCAATCTTGTTTGGATTATGGACTGCCAAATAAATAGTCCTACTTGCATATTTTTAAGATCAAACCAGCAACTCAATTTAAAAGTTTGTGGCTCTATCACGTAGACTAGCCTTACAACAAAAAAAAATATGAATGATGTCAAGATATTTTATTTAAATTAAGTTAAAATAATTTATAATTTTGTTATTGAAAAATATAATTCAAGAGGTAAAAGTTCATTAAGTGGTGATGTTTTGTACAGAAGAAAATGTAATAAAAAATTGCATAAAACTATAATATATTTTTTTGTAAAATTTCAACATGTTTTCTCTTTATTTGCACGTCAATATAATTCTGGAACACGGAACACGAACGGTAAACTTCAATAACATTCACTTATTATTCGAAAAAAGATACCTAAATTAGCATACATGACAGTTGTATAAATTGAATGCCAAAATTAAGCCGTTAGTGATAATAATACAATAAAATCTAGCAGATATAATAAAAAGATTTGGAATCCTAACAACCGATAGTTGTGTTGACTGTTGACTGCTTTATTATTGCATATTTCTATGGGCTTTAAAATTACATGAGGCCCAAATTGGTTTGGGGCATCTGAAGCTCTTCGCTCCACTCTTTCTCTTCGGGTGGATTTGTCATTAATATGAAGCATTTTTATAAGCTCGTACTTGGAATTGGTTATTTTAATTGAAAAAAACTTTTGATAAAAATGATTTATTAACTTATGATTTTTTAAAATAATTTTTATAAAATGTTTGTATTAGTTTATAAACTAAAAAGTTGTATAATGACAAAAAAAAATACCAACCAAATTTTAAGAAAATGTAGTAAGGGGTATAATAGGAAATTAGATTATTTTTTTTTTTAATAATAAGTTACCCAGTCCTTATTTTTAAAAACTTTTTTTACCCTATATGAAAAGTCAATTTGAAAATGACTTTTGTTATTGCCAAATATTTTTTTTTAACTTATTAAAATTTCAAAAGTTAATTGAAAATAAGAAATCGTAAACACCCCTAAAACCCATTAAAATTTTTGGATTAATTGCATATATACCCTTCTAAACATCCTTTAAATGCATATATACCCAGTAAAAACTGTAATTGCATATATACCCAATTTATTATTATGACAATATTACCCTTCTAAAAAAATTAATAAACATTTACATATGGGTATATATGCCATTAAAATGTTTTAGAGGGGGAAATATGCTTTTAATACATTTGCTAATTATAAGGTTTGTAAGGGATAATTTGCCAATTATAAAGTTTTAATAAAAATAAGGGCAAATTAGTCATTACATAAACTATTTTTTAATGAATATGGGTAATTTGCCAATTATGAGGTTTTGTAAGAGGATATGCGCATTTAAAATTTTTGCTTGGGTATATATGCTAATAAAGAGTTTTAGAGGGGTAAATATGCTTTTAACCCAATTATTTTTACAACTTTTAATCGATGTTTTTATAAACAGACCGACTGATAACCAGTCGTCTTACTAGTCCATAGATCGTATAGTCGAATCAGATTAGCAGATGACGTGTTAAATAGTCAAATGATCCAAATTATTTATATTTATCAATTTACCCAAAACAAAATAATATGTTTTTTTGGGTGAATTAATAATTTTAATCAAATGAAGACTTATATAATAATATAATATGAAATATTGAATGCTAAATTATCCAAGAAAATAAAAATTTTCAATGAAAAAAATCAAAACTCAGTTTAACGCCCAATACGGTTCAATCAGTTAACCGTTCTGCCCGATAATTATGAATTCAAATGACTACCCTTCAAATAGACATAACATGACCAGATTTAAATTAATTTCATTACAACGGTCAAACAAAATCACATACTCTAACTCTAATTTAGTATTTAGATGTGACTAGAATGTTTAACTACTTAAACAGCACATTATTATCACACACCATGACCTGCTGTCGAATACAGGCCCTTGGGTATTCATAAAATTAAATAAGATTATCGTGAGGTAGGTTGTAGCCGTATACTTTGATTATTATTCTTCTCCTTTTTCGCATTAAAATAAAATACACACTCCACGCCTCCCCTGCCTATAAGGTACCCCTTTGTTCTCTCACCAAAAACAATAAAGTCCGATATCAGTTGCCTATAATAACAACGCAACCTTCATCTCTTTCTCTCTCTCTACATCACATATACATACACACACATATATATATAATTCGAGAGAGAGAGAGAGAGAATTGTTCATGGGAGATAAGTTAGCGAACAGCAAAGATGGTGTATTGTACGATACGACACAACATGAAGGAGTTGTATACGCTATTCCTTTGTTTGCTAAAGAATTGATCGCCGGTGGCGTTGCCGGTGGAATTGCCAAAACCACCGTCGCTCTCTTGAGCGCCTCAAGATCTTGTTTCAGGTTTCTCCGTGATCATCTCTTCTTTAATTATCTATTCGCAATTTCGCTTGTTATTGATGGTGATTTTGTTTTTGTCTTATTAACTGTCATCCTGATTAGGTCATTATCAAATTGTTCATTGTATGTGGGCGAAACTTGTGTTTTGGTGGATTATGAGTTCGATTGATGATTTTGACAGTTGATTCAGAGGAACTGAAATCTCATCCCCCCCTTTTGTATGAACAAATAGGGTCAAATACTTGATTAGATTACATCATTTAAAATACCTATATCTTCATTTTGGGGTGGTTAATTGCAATAAACAGCAAAGTTTGTTACCAAAACCTGTCAATTTTTAAAAAACAGTTACACTAATCATTCACCTTAGACATGTTATAAGAATCCAGGTTGACTTGTGTGTAACTGATCCATGTCGAAGTATCAATCAAATAAGATGTTAATTATTGTGTTCCTATTCACCTTAACTAGTTAGGGTAAGTGGGGTTGTCGATCCTCGTGGAATTAGTGGTCGGTGTATGCGAATCGATTTATATGAAAACAAATAATCGAATTACTGAATTACTGAAAACTAGTGCCTCTTGCTGTAAAGATTGGATTTTTAATATGATTATCAAATTAACTAAGAAAACAAATTGGAAAGATTCAAACTTGATTAAGAAAACAATTATAAGAAAAAGCAATCAACTTCGGATCTTGGTTTGGTTTTCAGTAATCGTTTAATTTAACTTGATGGAAAATCCTTAATAGGGATTCTAAACGTGTAATGATTAAGTGGTATCAATAATCAAGACTTAATAGGTCTTAATACACAATACCAATTCAATTAGAAACCGAAACTTGCAATCATGTAATTCCCGGAAATTAAATGACATTCAATAAAGGTTAACCAAAATCATTGTTTAAATAATCAAAACACAAGTTAAACTTATAAAAGAACTTAATAGGTTCTAAAGTTTAATCCCAACAAAGCTAAACATAGACAAAACCCTAATCACTCAAAACCTAATACCCGAAGTCGATCACGAGAAGTTTAGCCTTGCATCTTCATGGATTCGGCAACAAAATCGGATTGGAACATGGATTTGATGGATTGGAATGAGTTGGAGAAGTGGAAGAATCCTCAAGAATGGCCAAAGTTCGTTCCTTTTTGCTCCCAATGCGAATTAGGGTTTTGAGAATGATAATCCCTTTAAATATGTGCAAAATCCGGAGAATTCTACCAAAATAAGTAAACGACGTAAGTTACTTCCCTAGGGACGTAAGTTACGTCCTCCCCCTTAAATACGTGCTCAGCCTCTGTCTTACGTCCTAAAAACTGCTGTTTTTAGAAAGGACGTAGCTTACTTCCTTTAGGACGTAAGTTACGTCCCAGGCCAATTCTACATCATTTCTTCATTTTCTTCATCTCTTTCATCCATATATCATTCAATCTTCGTGCAACCCTTGAATACATCATTTAAGCTCAATAAACCTACAATTCAAACATAAACAAAGTGACTACGCTCGATAGAAAAATAACGTTAAAAGCATACATTTAAACACTTAAAACACATACGAAACATGAACGTATCAGTAACATTTTCATTTCCTTGGTCTGTCATATATACTAATGACAAAATGAAGATGTTAGGATGAATTATGGCACAAACCCCCAAAGTGTATACACAAGAATATGCTATAGCTGATATCCTCATAGTAATGTATGTTTGTCTGTGATGAAACATGGAGGATATATACTGAATTCGCAGTCATCCACCTTTAATTACATATTTTAATCCAGGGCAAAGCGGCAAACGCCAATAATTATTAAGAGGTTTAACTACTCAAGTTTCAATTATTCCCCACTGTTTTTAATTAATTATTTTTTTTTTGAAAAACTGTCCTGAAACCTGGATTACTTAACACATGCTGAAATGCACGCCAATTATGTAAAATAGTTGATATGACATTCCAATTGTATAAAATTGGTTACATGTGCTTGTTCAGCTACTTTACACAATGGGCATCAACATCATCGTGTTTATACAATTTGGGAAGTATGTATTACACATGTTGATTTCACTTGCATTCTACTTTACATGTTTATATTTCATAAAGTAACCATTTGTGATACTTTACTGTTGGTATTACAGACTAGAAGTGAATTTCACAATATAGGATTGTTAGCATCCTTTAGGAGGATTGCAAACACAGAGGACTTCTAGGGTTTTACAGGTTAGATTGGAGACCACAGTTCTTGTGTTCTTTTTCAGGAAAACTGCATGAAACAGAAATGAACTTTACACTATTTTTCTGATTTTAACAATCAACTTAAATCAAGTCCAAAATAGAAACAACTTAACAGTTTATTACTTATTTTTGCCACCAAGATGCAATTTATTCCAACTGTAGCAATCAATGGCCTGTTCAACTGGTAGCAAGTCATTTTATGCTAAGTTTTTCAGTAAGTCTTCCGTGACATCTTAATTATCATTTTAGTGTACATGTATATGCCACGTGGCTTCTGTGTGAGATTTTGATGTAATTTTTAAAACTATTTTTGGCATTTATATGGCATTGCGCCATTGCATCAATGAGCGTTATATGAGCACTTTACAGGTTATATCAGATTTTCAGTTAAAGCAAGGTTGGTTGCTTAAAATGGTGATAATTTATAAGTTGGTTTACATTCTACTCCTATTTGAAGTTGGTTGCTATAATCTATTAGACCATATTATTGATAGGTTTGGTTATTAGACCATATTATTAGGGTTATTAATAATCATTACTAAACCCTAATAATATGGTCTAATATAATCATGTTTAAAATGTAAATTTGTTTCTGTTTTTGTGCATGTGCTCTCTTTTTTTTACTCGTAAAACTTTCTTTTCTCAAGCTAATATCTTTCCTCCATGTGAATTTACTTTATAATTTATACTCAGAGGGAATGGAGCTAGTGTTGCAAGAATCGTTCCTTATGCAGCATTACATTATATGGCATATGAACAATATAGAAGACAAATTAACTATCACTTTCCTGCCATGGGCAACGGACCAGTTGTTGATTTGTTAGCAGGATCATTATCTGGAGGCACTGCTGTTCTCTTTACATATCCGCTTGATTTAGTTAGAACTAAATTGGCTTACCAGGTATATAATATATTACTATATCTTGAACAACTTAATTTGGACGTCTTTCTCTTTCACACACACAAATGTGCAAATGTTGCTAACATTTTGTAATGAATCACATAGCTAGGGGTGGCACGGGTTGGGTAATTGGCTCTGGTTGAAACAAGTTATTTTTTTAGCATGGTTATAATGGGTAGGGTTTGTTGACCCCTAACAATTTGTGTATACATTTAATAACTTCCATAAAGTATTCAAAGATTTTTTAGGATTATAAAACTATAATAATACAACAATAGTCCTGTTAGACAATAATTTATATGCTTATATATGTCAAGGATTGTGATTAGCTAGATTACAGTTTACTATATTTAGCTGATTGTATTCTATATAAGGGCTCTCTTGTACATCTTTAAATATACAATACATTGACAATCTCTAATACCAAGTTTAATTAGACCCAACATTCGGATAAACAATTTGGGGAATTGTATGTATTAAAATAATGCTGGTGACTTTTAACCAGATTGACTTGCTCACCCGTTTGTCTCATTCCCTTTAGCTAATTGTTTGATTTGACCTGATTGAAATAGACAACCACATCGACCTGTTTATAAGTAAATGGATCGAAATGCCACCTCTTCTAATAATTGCTTATTTTAATCATTCTCATGATAGTGCAGGTTGTGGATACTCCTAAATGAATGTCAAAAGAGCCATAATTAGCGAACAAGCGTTTACAGGAATTAGGGATTGTTTTACAAGAACTTATAAAGAAGCTGGGATGAGAGGACTTTACCGTGGGGTAGGTATGAATTCATAGTCTTATCTCATAGTTCTAGCTAGATGTCTAGTGGCTGTGAAATGGGTGGCTTTGCTTGACTTGAACACCTTCGTTCAATTTTTTTCTATCAATTAGTGTGTCAACGATGATTACAAAACTTGTATGGTCATTTCATATGTATCATTTAAACCTTTAAATTTTTATGGATAATAGTGTGTAAACATGATATAATGAACTTTAGAAGCATAGATATGAAAATTTGAACTTCTAGAATAGTATATATAAAATTAATCCAAACTTTTTTTATTTCAAGGTACTGTTTAAAGAGAAATTGATGTAGGAGAGGTCTCATGCATTCAAAGTAAAATTTAGGCAATTTTGACCTTAGCTGTCTTGTTGTATTTCATATTTATCCTTGTTGAAGTTTAACATTTCCAAAATAAATCTTTCTAATTGCATTTCCTGTTCTGTAGATGATAAATATTATCAATTGCCCATATCAGTCTTGTTTCACTCAGTAAACAAATAGGATAGCAATCTTATTAATGATTCTCAGAGCATAATGTACTCTTAAAGTTAAATACATTGTTATACAGTTATAGGTAACTGATTTTATTTACTATGGAGTAACTACATGTGATGTTTTTTTAGTTGTCTTCAAAAGATGAATATGACATTACAAATATAATACAGGGTTAGGAAAATTATAACCCGAATCGATGTATACGCAAGTGATGGTCAAAATAGCCACCTTAGTCTATGGTCTTTTCCGTCCACTTTTAGCTATGATAAAAGAAATTTATTTTTAAATTTCCATAATTTGTTTATTAGCTCCATCACTATACGGAATCTTCCCTTACGCGGGTTTGAAGTTTTACTTCTTTGAAGAAATGAAAAGCCATGTCCCTGATGATTACAAAAAGAATATATAGTCAAACTTGCTTGTGGAGCTGTCGCTGGTTTACTTGGTCAAACTTTCACATACCCTTTAGATGTCGTGCGAAGGCAATGCAGGTGATCTATAAATCTGTTTTTTGTGGGGCACCAACTGCATAAAATGGAAACAAACTTAACACTTTTCTCATGATTTTAGCAACCAACTCTACTTTAGGGTGTAAATAGAAAACAGTGTACATTATTTATCAATCATGTTACATTTTTACTAATTGTAGCAACTAATGTCATAACCATGATTGTACAAAGAGAAGGACGGAAGCAATTATTTTCAAATGCATATGCCTTGTGTCTGTGATATGCTACTTTTATCATTGTTATATATAAATGAAAGTGATCTTTTTTCATATCTGTAAATAAGAATTTATACTTTTTACACAAGCATTTTCTGCATATGTGATGACATGGTATCAACCAGGGATACATCAGGTAATTATTAAGTATTTGTATACAAATTAAAAAAAGGATGCATTTTTTTCAAATTTCCTGATAAAGTTTTCACATAAGCATTTTTTTGCATATGTGGCAGCATTTTGCCAACTGGTGCCACATGGCCCACATCACCAATTTATGTTGAAATCAGTTAAATGCCTGCTTTGAAGTTGGTTGCTACAATGTACGGGAAATTTAAAGTTTGTTTCTATTCACGCAGTTTGCCCTTGTGTATACCTTTAGTGGGCATATGTAAGGATGGATATATGATTCGAAGTATGTGATACTCAAGAATCAAGATACATGTTGCTTTGACTATCACAGGTTCAGCGTTTACGGGCTTCAAACAGTTCAGAATTTTAAAGGAACAATCGGACCCTTTTTATGATTGTACAAAGAGAAGGATGGAGCAATTATTTTCAGGACTGAGCATTAATTATTTGAAGGTGAAATTCTTTGATAAACATTCATTCCCATATTAAAGGTGGCAAGATGGTGGGTGAAGAGGGTTGGATAACAGATCTGAAGGGGTTGAGAGTAGTGGTTTTTTGTACAGGTCAAAATTGACATGCTTGGTTGACCTCAGGGGGCATTTGGGGTGCTTATCAGAACTGCTTATCTGATTATTGCTTCTTATCTCAGCAATAAGCTATTTTTTAGAGTGATTGGATTGCTTATCCAAACATCTTATCTGTTTATAGTATTTGTGAATGAAATAAGTTGATCTGAATAAGTAGTTTGGAGTTGCTTTTATTCCGAACTGATTTATAAGCAATAAGCAGTTTTTATTAACAAATCTTAAGAACCACAAAAAACATTTTTTCAACTTTTAAATTTCTATGAAAATAGTGAATGTATATTTATGATTACAAAGCATTATTATAACACTATTATTCAAAATATTTGAATAAAACTATAGAACATGTATGCATCAAGAATAGAGTTTGAGCAATTTCCTGCCCGTTCTTTCCCTTGTACCCTTTTTTTTTATTTGCCTTGTTTGAGATAAAATTAACCCCAATCAAACCTCCTTATTGCCTCTAACCTATTAGATGATTTTAGTTGGGATTTATTACACCAAAATGTAACTTTCAGTTTTTGGTCCTCATATGAAAAGTTATTTTTAATTATAGTAACACACTTCCATTTTGCCAATGTATGCAAGACTTTCTTTTTACACGTAAAATGGTGATGTGGCACCCTTTTTGATTATGCGGTAGTGTGCCACGTCACCATTTTTACCTCCTCTTGGAATCACTCGCATAAAATTATCGAAAGTATGCTACATACAGAGGGGGGATATATTTTACGTGTTGAATAAAATCAAGGTTCTAATAATTTGGTTGGTAATTTGTCTACTTTCAGGTTGTACCATCGGTTGCAGTTGGATTTACTGTATACGATGTTATGAAAGTGTACCTGCGGGTCCCACCACGAGAGAAGCCATTGTGGAAGTGACCACAAAAAAAAGGGAACTCCAAACATCAAATTTGTCCTCATCAAATCCAACATAATTTGGTTTTTTTTTCTCGTCAGTAGGTAATAAGCCCATTAACAACTGTACATTAGATTGTATATGTATAGATACAATCATACCTGTGCAGTATATGCTTAGATTGAGAAAAATGCAGGCCAGGGTATATGGTACATGTCAAGATCCAAAAAGTACATAACAATAAGGATTGTAGATCAATTTGTAACATCCATTCATGAAGCATGTATTGATTCAAGTAAAGTGAGCATAAAACTGCTTGTGAATCTGAGATTCTGAGGTCATAACATGCATGAAATATGCAATCCTGATGTGCTATTAATGGCTTATAAGGTCTCTCTTTTGATCATTGAAATGGCTATTTGCATAAAAGGTAGCCAATTTTAGTTCCCTTTTTATTTAGTTAACCAACTTCTTTTCCTAAAAAATTGTTGAAAAGTTCTATGCATGCACCAATCACATAGTATCGGCATACCATTGACGTATTTTATGACCTGTATGAGGATATACAAGGTCGAGTGAGATGTCCATGACCTTGTACGGGCTGATATGAGGGTTATATTGCTCTATGGGTTGTAAGATGGGTGTTCGTACAACTATACCGTTGTACGAAGTGATGGGAATAACTAATGTGATGGTATACATCACTGTCAAAGCCATACGACTCGTATGACATTTCTTTCACCATTCATACGACACGTATGATGATATCATATGTATGTATAGTAGGTTTTTTAAAAAAGAAAAGAAATTTATTTTTTTATTTTTGAAAAATATAGTAAAAAAACAGTAAAATAAAAAAAAATAAAGCAAAGTGAGTGGCTTGAGATGAGAGGCGCGTTATCTAATTTAACAATTCTTTTTAATGTCTGCTGGCTCAAATGATTTGATCGTGTAAAAGTGCATATTTTAGGAATGATCAATGCAGATTACTTTGGTAAAGAACTCAATGTGTTAAAAAGCCATAGAACATAACAGACGGATCTTATAATTTAAAGCATGTTTGGGATTGTTTATTTTCTCTTAACTTTTGACTTATTAATTTCTTAGAAGTTAACAAGTCAAAAAATTGTTTAGCAAAACCAAAGAACTTTTCAAACTGATTTTTCATATAAAGTAAAAAGAAGTTTTGAAAATTAAGTAGGGGGTTACTTATCACCAACACAAATTTAGATTAATTTGTTGCGGGTCGTAACTTGATTCTTTGCAAAAACCGAACTCTTGACAACTTTGTTGTAAGTAAGAAGATGGTTCATCTTCGTGAACATACGCTTGGTTCAAATCTGGTAGTAGTGTCTCGTGAGAAGATTGAACGTACTTTTGATTGCTATCCGCCACAAAAGAAACGTGTGAATATTTGGACGAATATTCACCAAAAAAATAATTACTATCCTAAAATAGCATAGCTAACGAATAAATACGTATTAAATTTTGAGAGAAACGTTTAAGATTTTTAGAAGTTTGAAAGAACGAATGCGTTTATATATTTGAAAAAGAATCTTGTGTCGCATCAAATTGATAGAAATCAAACTCTCCGGTACAACCTACACGTGGTGTATAGCACATACGCCCCGTATAGCAGTACGTCTGACACCTATACGCCATGATAGAGTTATACGCCTCGTATGGGTGTCGTACAGCACCATACGTTGTGTATAACACTTCCACGTACAACTAGAAATTGCAGTACGTCTAACACCTATGCGTCACGTATAGAACTATACGCGGCATATAGGTGTCAGACGTACTATGTGGCAGTGTTATACGAGGCATATGGTGCTATACGACACGTATAGTTATTTTGACGGATATTAGTGTTATGTGGTTCAATTATTTCTCTGAAATAATTTACCCGCTAAACTATATTATTTAATTCTTAGTTCATTTTATACATACTTACTTACACATAAATACTGTGGGTATTTAATAATCTTTTCAACTGACTCTGGTTTCATGATACTACTCGGTTATGATAAAAAAATCTTGAAAATTATGCAAGTTGACCGTAACCGACTAGCATCGATGGAACCCGAATAAGTTGAAATGATTCTTGAGTATCCAATGCATATATATGTGTATATGTATGTATATACTTAGGTGAAGTAAGAATCAAATAAATTTGTTTACCGACTAAATTAGGTGCTAAGAAGAAAATATTGAACCACATAACACCAATTTCTTGTAGTATTGTGTTTTGAGAAGATTGAACGTATGATTACTATCCACCATGCACGATTACATTTGAGATTTTGTGAACTGGAGTTGAGATTTCGTGAAACCAAAAGTAGCATACGTTAGTTGCGGAGAAAACGAATGAAATTTGAGGAAGAGCGAGTGCGATTATATTTACCGAAACGAATCTTACGTTGTCAAATAATTCGAAATCAAACGCTAAGATCGTAAAAAGCGAGCTATACGTGGCGTATTGCACCATACGCCGCGTATAGGCGACACGTATAGCTGGAGTGTGTAGGTCGACCGACACCTATACGCCGCGTATAGCTCCATACATGACATACCTATACGCGACGTATGATGATAAACGTCACGTATAGCTCTGTTGAATGACTGATTAGACATAGTTCAGTTTTATCGTCTGAAAATGCCATACGCTGCTTATGAACCTACATGACGCGTATAGGCTTTAAAAACGACTAATTTAACTTAAATTATTAGACATCAATGGGCAAGACTTATACGCCGTGTATGGACCTATACGCTACGTATAAGTATACACGCGTATAAGTGGGTAGGTGTATTTATATTAGGATCCATTTTTATACATCATCAATCGATTTCGATTTCATGACTTTCTGTGCATTTATTATCATCCATTATCAATTTCCGTTTAAATAATTTGATTTGACGTCACTAGTATATGTCACATCCATTTGATTTGAAAGAAAATCCATTATTAATTATTAAATGACTTAAATTATTATTAATTTTACGCAAATACTTATGTTACTCGTGCTAATGATTTGTATATAAGCGTATATATTTGACTTATTAATAATTATTTTATTTATCTCGTCAAAAATTCAAGAATATTACTTAATATATTTTATATTTGAAATCACACTATGTTTTGTTCTGGTTGACTAGCAAGACGTTATATGAAAATTAGTATCAGGACTCTTTGTCTAATTTAGTACTTTACTAATAAAAATACCCTTTGAAAATAAAAACTCTTATATAATACCAATGATTTTCAGCTCAAATAATTAAGGTGAGATACCAAGGCAGTTATAATTAAGGTCTAGGATTCGAGTCTTGCTCGGAACAAAATGTTTTGGTTGAGTCAGGGTTTTTCTAGCTGTTGAGGATTCGAGTCTTGCTCGGAACAAAATGTTTTGGGTTGAGTCAGGGTTTTTTCTAGGTTGATTTTCCCTGGAGAACATGATGGTGAGATCTCAGCTGGGAAATGTATAAAGGATTGCGTTTATCCTTTAAAACATGATCGTACACTTACTGTTTAAAAAAACACTCTTGTATAATAATGAATACATTCATGTTATATATTAATTTAAAATATCGTTTTCATATAGTATTTAATTTATAAATATTGATAAGTTGATTCCATTTTATGATACATAATAAGTTTTTTATTGATTATTATACATTTAACATTTTATTAAAGTATATACATAAAAGAAACTTATAGATGCTCATTTGCTTACACATATTTACTTATGGTCATGCAATATCTATATAAACTGTGTGTATCCTTATATACACAAATCGGCAAATCGCTATCGGAATGTATAAATTTTAGATAGTCGTAGTGTCACAGGTTTTTTTTTTATTGTAATTGGGATATACAAAAGTGCTAATAAAAAAAACTATGATATGATACAAGTGGGGTAATGCGGGGGTGTACACTTGTATGTAAAAGTAGTTTATTTTTATCAGTATTAAGTATAAAGAATTATATTTTATAAATTTAATTTAGTTATTTAATTCTAATCTTATCTTTGAATTTCAATGATTCAAAGGAATTAAAATCGATTTGAAACTAATCTTGAGGAGTTTATTCTTTAAATTAAATATTTTAAATTTGAAAGTGACTTCTTTTAATAGTAATCCCTATGTATAAAATACTTAAAATTAACATTTTTTATGGTTAATCGTATATTTAAAAACTTTTAAACTACGGGTTCGAATATTCCTCGATCTCCAGAGCTCCACTACATTCATATATAGATAAATAGCGTGTATGCTTTTTAATTTTGACTAGATAAAATCAAACAAAATATGATAAATATATCGACGTTTTTCAACGAAAAATGGGATCCAAGGTGACCAACTAAGTCCATAAAATGGCACATGTACTTGACTGTAAAAAGAAAGCAATGTATTAATTAGATAAAGGGTTTGGATCGAATATGTTTAAAAAATCTATGGCATATTGTATATACTCAACAAGAAAAATAATTAATATTATATTATCCAAATGTATTGGTTAAACAAACTAATCTAATTAGAAAACAATGTGTTTGTGCGATATGTTGATTATAATACAGGTTGAACATAAAACTTTTAGAATAAAGAAACTATTATTAGTTATAATATCACAATACCGTTTTGATTGAACCCTTTCAAAAACAAACGGTATTAAAATATGATTACTTTTCATTAGTTAGTATTGGTGTTCTAAATAATAGCAATGTTAGCGTGATCTTTCAAGGAAGAAGACTATCTAAATTAGAATCTATATTAGAAATAAGATTGTCAAATTATAAGTTTATTCATGACGATCTCTTATAATGGTGTATTGATACTTAAGTTATTAAGGGGCTATTATGGTTTCATTGTGCCCCTCAGTCCCTCCATATGGGGTGGTCTACACTCCTCGTAGTGCCACCGCACTCAATAGCGCCCCACGGTGCCATCTCTTTCTTTCCTCTTCACATAGTGTGATGTTTAGCACATCGATAGACAATATCTACAAAGTAGCATTACACATGGTCTTGTCTTGATTAATTTATAGGCTATGTCTCTCATTACTTAGTTTCTCATATAATCATATTTTGTAATCACAAACTATTACTCACTCTCTATTAAGATAATGTTAAGGTATCAAGTTTTACTTATTTGTTTTTCTATAAAAAGTTCACATAAAAAGCTAGAATATGACAAACGTTTACTAAAATAGTAAAAGTCCTATAAAATTCATACAATGTCAAAAGCGACTACATTTTATAAAAGCTTATACAAATATAAAATTGTCATAACCTTTATATTAATTCAACAAGAAAATAACTTTTTCTAAATTCAGAAAAATGTGAATGATATTATATAAAATACAAACAAAATTAAAAGTTTATAAAACTTAAAAGACAAATCTTTCTTTCTAAAGTATGTTATTGTTTGATGTTGATAATATTTTTCTCCGTTTTACTAGAAAATAAATGTACAAAAGTAAACTATACCTGTGGTATTCCATCTAGTGAGTAGTGTCCAAGATTCAAAAGCAACCTCTAAGCTCATTAATTTTGGTATAATGATTGTTATAGGGAATGAGGCTCATTAAATGTGTCTTTAAACAACTTTTTATAAAAACATAGGAATTAAATATAGTAAAAAACAGAAGAGGGTTCCAATTCTATCAACCATTGACTCAATAATATTGGTATTATGCAGAGATGTGGGGCACCATTGTCGCTACTTTAAACATCACCGTCCGTTCAAGGTTTTTGTTTTGTTTTTGCTCATTTCACCACTGTTTTCTCACTTTCTGATACCCCTTTCTTTTTTTTGCCTTTTGGCTCTTCTCTTTTGTGCTTTTCACACACAACAAAATACCCCTGTTGTGCAAATAATGTGATCCGATTGCCTTTGCAGGCTTTCTTTGTTTTCTTTCTCTTTCCTTCATGCATTTGTTGTGAAATCTTGCTGAAATGCTCTCAAGATACCTTTTTGGGCGCTGATTTTGGGAAAAGTCACCACTTTTTTCTTGTTTTTCAGCACAAGAAAACGAAATCTGTTGAGGGTGCTTGATGATTTTAACAATTTGGCAAATTGGGTTAATCTTGTTGTTTTTGGGCACACAGTGAAATGTATCGATTTCTTGTTAGTTTTATGTTTTGTTTCTTGAAAAACGATGAGTAGAATGAAATCTGTTGGTGGGTGTTAAATGATTTAAAAAATTGGCAAAGTGGGAGTGTTTTAATTTTGGTAAATCTTGCTGTTTTTGGTCAAACATAGTGAAGTGTACCCATTTCTTGTTAATTTTGTCTTGTTTTCTTGAAAACTGATGAACAAAATGGAATATGTTGGTGGTGCTTATTGTTCAATGATTTGACCCAATAGGCAAATTGGGGTTGTTTCATTCTGGGTAAATCTTGCTGTTTTGGGTACACATTGTGAAGGTGTATTGTGTTTTCTGTTGATTTTTTTGGTTTTTAACGAAAAATGAAGAGACAAAAGAGTGGTAGAGTTAGAGATCATGTAGAAGAGAGAGTTGTGCTTATTGCTGTGAGAGCATCAAGAGAAATTTCAAGAAATGCTTTGATTTGGGCTTTGACCCATGTTGTTCAACCTGGTGATTGTGCTAAATTGCTGGTGCTCATCCCTGCTCACACTTCAAGTAATCCATTTTAACAACTTATGTGTTTTCTGTGTTTTTGTTTCTGTTTACTGTTCATAAGCTATCCTTAATCTTGTTCAAGTTTGACTCTTGATTTTAATATTTCTTTACATCTATGAGTTTATGATATTTTGTCACCTAGGGGTTCTTATAAACTGTTAGAAACCTACCAAAGCTTCTAAATCGAAGCAAGTTAGCTGATTTGAGATTTCAACTTTTGACAGTTAAAAGGTTTAACAGACTGATTAATGGTTTGGTCATGAAAACTCATGTGCTGTTTAACCTTCTTTATAAATTTTTAGAGCATGTATTTTTGTATATGTAAACCATATTTATCTTTTTAAAATTTTTATACAATCTATAACCTTTTTTATGTAAAAAAAATGGGTCCAAACTCCAAGCAAAGCTGACAAAACCAGCCGGTCAGGGCGACCCACCAAACTTGCCTGGTTCGGTAATTCCCAAAACCGTTAGCCGTTCGGTGAAGAATTTTCGTCAAAAGTGATCAAACTAGTCTGTGAACACCTCTACTAGGGCGTGACCGCAAGTCACATTCTTGAACCTTTTCGTTAACATTGTTTGTAATGTGATTTAAGTTCATCATCAAGTTTGATTTAAAATTTCGGAAGTTTAAGACTAAATGTGTTATTGATGATAATGTTTCTCTTGTAGCATTCATGTGGACTTTGAGTTAAAAGTATTGATGTAGGAGTTTAACAAATAGAGGGGGTTGCTCTTGACTAAAATCTATGAACTAATTGCTACTATTGACTTTTTTTAGGTCATAAGTTGTGGAAATCTGTTCAGGGTAATATTCTGGATCAGAAGGAAGATATTACTGAATCATGCTCTCAAATGATGCTTCAATTACATAATATATATGATCCAGACAAAGTGAGTCTTTTTGATTGCTTATTTCTTGAATTTTATGTTTGATTTGCTTCTAATTTATATATGAGTGGTGTTTGATAGATCAAAATGAAGATCAAGGTCATTTCCGGCACCCCGCGTGGAGTGGTGGCCGCTGAAGCAAAGAAAACCCCAACGCAATGGGTTGTTTTGGATAAGTAAGTGCATACACATCACACAAACTTACCTAGTAATATCTCACTTATAATATAAAGTCAGAAGTTATTTGTATATACAACGTTATAGCTCTTGACAAAGAATATGCATTCAACCTCAAGCGACGAATCATCTGAATGAGAGTGGTTATAAAAAAACACCGATAGGGTAACACACACTAATCACCCATACTCAGTGGCGGAGGATAGTAGGGGCCGGGGGGCACCGCCCCCACTCTTTTTTTCGTTAGTAGTGTTAAATTTTAATCCGGTAGTGTAAACTTTTGGCCCGATAGTGTAAATTTTTATATAAATATTGAGTTCGCCCCCCCTAAAAAAATTAATTTCGCCCCCGTCCTCCTACGGGTATGTTTCAAGCTCCGCCAATGCCCATACTCATTTACCTGTGTTTAGTCAAAATATATTAATGTCATATTAATTAAAAAAATAGTATGATAAATTTGTTAGAAACCATAAATGTATGCTTGAGTATTAGATATTTCAAAGGTTGCTATGCCCACATAATCCTCAAATGGCCAAATATAATCCCACGCTATATTCAAACAGTTGTTCACCTTTCACACCAAACATCTGTTTGCAAAGTCAAGACAACCTACTGAAATTTTAGGTCAAATCTTATGGTTAATTTGATGTTATTATTATTATTACTAGCATTAGTAACCCGTGTATTACACGGGTTGAATATATTAATTATTATATATAATAAAATTTTATTACCATTTAAACGATATTGCAAGATAATATGTATTTGAAATTACGTATGATTAAAGACATAAGTAATAAAAATATAATATCAACTTTTTAAATTTTTTTGTTTAAAAAACTAAATATTTTGTTTCAAAACAAACCGTTTTAAATTTTTTTATTGTTATAACTTCTAATTTTAATTATCTTTTTTATCTATAAATATTTTACTTTTTAAAAACATCAATTTAATATATTTCATATTTTTAATAAACTCTTGATGTATTAAAAAACTTTTTATTTTATAAAAAATGTTTCTTTATAAATAACATTAATAAAAAGAAAATTTTAATTTATTAAAAAATATGAAATTAGATAATATTATTATAATTATAGTAACTATTATATAAGTGATAAGCGAAAAAATTTGATAATAAAGAATACGGTATTACCACGTGTTCTTTTTATTTATTTGTTTTATTAGAGTACGGAGGTTTATTTTTAATTTCCAGGAACTTGAAAAAAGAGGCAAAATTATGCATCGATGATCTAGAGTGCAACGTGGTCGTGATAAACAAATCCCGACCAAAAGTTCTTCGGCTGAATCTGGTACGATCACCGGAAAAAGAAGAAGAAAACTCAAACCCTTGTCTACATACACCAACAAATTCTTTCAAAGAAGACGAAATCACTTGGGATACTACCAAAGTCCCCAATGTAACCCCTGTAAGCAGCCCTGAGCATTCATCTTTCACCACCACCGACCGCAATACTTCATCACTATCAAGTTTAGATCTAGAGTTCTCCCCGTTTCTCGTAGCAGATCATGATTGGGACACAAAGAAACCCGAATTTCTTCGCGATTCCTATTCCGACACGAGTTCGTCGCCGGCCACGACCTTTTGTTCACCGTGGATGGCCGCCGCCGCCGGTGCCGGTGCCGGTGCTTTTACTTCTTCCGACGAGTTTCCGGCGACCTCCATTGAAAAAAGCTCGAAGCTTTTGAACCATAGAGGGTCTTTGAATCCGATTACCGACGCATTGCGTGTAAAATTCTCGGAGATCGACCTCCGAACGGTGAAATCAACCAAATACGCGACGGAGATGGTGCCGTTAACGAGACATCTGCCGCCTGAATCTCCGCCGTTGTGCTCGATCTGTAAGCATAAGCCACCGGTGTTCGGAGCTCCGGCGAAATGGTTCAGTTTCAACGAGCTTGAAGAGGCTACAGATGGGTTTTCAGAGGCTAATTTCTTGGCTGAAGGTGGGTTTGGTTCAGTGCACCGAGGGGTTCTTTCGGATGGTCGAATGGTTGCGGTTAAGCAGCATAAAACCGCTAGTTCTCAAGGGGACAATGAGTTTTACTCAGAAGTTGAGGTTTTAAGCTGCGCGCAGCATCGTAATGTTGTCATGCTGATTGGATTTTGTGTCGAGGGTGGTCGAAGGTTGCTTGTGTATGAATATGTGTGCAATGGTTCACTGGATTCTCACCTTTATGGTACGGTTATACATATTTTGTGGATGTCAGTATTTGAATGAACAAAATTTGATAAAGAAGGTGAATTTTGTATCTGCAGGGCGCGATCACGGGCTATTGGAATGGTCTGCGCGAATAAAGATTGCGGTTGGAGCTGCTAGAGGGTTAAGATACCTTCATGAAGAATGCAGAGTGGGTTGTATTGTTCATCGCGATATGCGTCCGAATAATCTTCTCCTTACTCATGATTTTGAAGTTTTGGTGTGTATGACTGTTACTCTGATTTGCTATTCAACAACATTTTGACTTTTGAAGTGAACCCTGATTGAGATCTTGTTTTGAAATTTGAACACAGGTTGGAGATTTTGGGCTGGCCCGGTGGCAACCGGATGGTGAAACGGGCGGAAACTAGAATAATCGGAACATTCGGGTAATATATAGTTACACACACAGTAATAGATGTGACAAAATGGCGGGTCTGGTAGTTAAATTGGGTTCGGGACAAAGTGGGTGGGTCGGGTTGGGTGACTAGTTAATGTATGATTTGTTTGTGAACATGTTTTCGGTTTTAGGTACTTGGCTCCCGAATATGCTCAAAGTGGTGAAATTACTGAAAAGGCTGATGTGTATTCGTTCGGAGTTGTGTTGGTTGAGCTCATTACAGGACGAAAAGCTGTTGATATAAACAGGCCAAAGGGCCAGCAATATCTTACTGAATGGGTATGATCTTGAAGCCCATTTGTTTGCTTTTTCTGTTTTTGTGGGGTGTTGCATATAGCAGATTGACCTGACCCATTTATGGCTAAACGAACCGAACTGGTTTGATTTGTTTCTGGGCCGTCAAATTTGTAAATTTATAGAACCCAAGGAAAAATAAAACTGTTTGTGGGTTGGTCCGACCCGTTCTAACAACATCCTTGTCAAATTTGATAATGTTGAGGCCCGCTACCACCTTGCCCATTTTGTCTTGTAATTCTTGAGCATTTTGGTGAACAGGCCCGGCCATTGCTTCAAGAGGGTGACATTACTGAGCTGATTGACCCGCGGCTCGGAGACAAGTACTCAGAGCGAGAGGTTCGGATCATGTCACATTGTGCACGGTTGTGCATCAGACGGGACCCCCATTCGAGACCTCGAATGTCTCAGGTATGAACAATGGACACTTACTTTTGTTTTGTATGATGATTTCTAGTGATCATTTCATGTTTTTCGGGTAATAGGTGCTATGGATGTTGGAAAACAATGATATTAAGTGATCGATATGTACTCTTGGTTTGATTTTGGCAACCATTTTCCGGCTAGACAGTTGTCGGAGCAGTAGTTTTGGTAGACAGTGTTCGATGATAGTGGAAATGTACATCTTTTATGCATATAGTGAATACTTGTGCAGTTGTACATATACATTTATATACCCAAGTAGAAGTATTTCATGTTATATGCATTAGCACATGCTGCTCTACTCGTTCGCCCCAACTCCGATTATGTATCAAAATGAGTTCTCTCAACGCTAAATCTAATACGTTTAGCTAAACGGGTCAGTTTGGGTCTTAATGGGTTAGACCTGTTTTTTATAGGTTTTTTAATTGATACTTTTTATAATGTAAACTGATTGAGTATTTTAAGTCTATACTTAAAAATTAAATTAGAAATGGGTGTGAGCTATGACGTTTCAGTAGTTTAAACACACTTATTAGGCTTAAAAACAGATAACTTTTAGTACGAGTTGAGTTTTCAAAAGTTCTATAACTATCTAATATCATAACTAATTTACATATATTTTTTTATAGAAAAGAGGATGTTATTATGTTTATTAGATTATAGACTTTTAACTTTTAACTTCTAAAACCAGTTTCTTTTAAATCAAATTGTTTGGTCAATTGTGTGTCTTGAGCAATCGCGATAAGTCTTGAGCACTTGTGGTGAGATTAGTGTTTACTTTTGATGATACAATTATCATGGAGATCAACAGATAATTGTCATATCAATTGCATTGAGGTAAGATTAGTGTTTACTATAGTTAGCTATTTATTTGAAGTAAGATTAGTGTTTAAGGGTGGTATGTACAAGTGATTTCCCTGTTGAGTTATATTGATAAGTAGGATGGAAGGGGACCTAAAGGATTTCATGCGGTCTGATTATCCTTTGTAACTGATCAATTCACTTAAACACTGGTTAGATGTGACTGTAGTAGCTATCAGGATGATTTTTTTGCAATCTTCTTACAATGTGTTTTTAGCTGCTGAGTCTATGTTGCTAAAAGGCCACTGAACAGCACATAGTTGTGAGTGTTTGTTGCTTGATACATCCGGTAGAAGTCGGTGAAATTTCACAAATTTCCACAATGGCAATGATCAGAATATCTCAGAGAACATGTTTCCATCCATCCATTCATCTTCTATGAACCATCTTGTATTTATGAAGTTAGCCATTTAAGTTATGCTTGTTCTTGAATTAAGGAATTGTAGAACTAGGTTATCGCTGATAATAATCTTATCATGGGATATTGTCATGATTGCTTTTGATTTGACCCATTTAACTTCTTAGATTAAAAAAACATAACATGGATCAATCTGTTTGCAAGTAAATGGTCTAAATTGCCACCTATATGTACATGCATCTGTCACAGTTTATCCTTTAGTTCATTCTATGGGACATAAAAAGAGTATTTTTCATTGCTTTTTTTTAGTGTGCATATCCATCATTATTATTAGCTTTATCACCAATTCAGCATATGTATACATCTGTTCATAATTGATGCAGACAGTTCATGAATTAGAGATAGTGGCTTCATTTGAACTTGTTTTGGAGATGGTGACAACACCATTGCAAATACAATGCTAGCTTTAGAGAAATACCAAACCAAATATGAACTGAAAGTAAGATGGACATGCTTTTTTAATTGAAAATAGTAAAGATATGATGGCAAGATGGACGGTTAGATGGACATGCTTTTTTAACAGAAAATAGTAAAGATGGCATAATGGGCGGGTAACAAGTCGAAGTGGGTTTGTGTGAAATGGGGTCATTTTTAGGAATAGGTCTTAATTGTACCAGCCACATAATACTTGCTTTAATAATTTTATCTTTGAATACAACGATTAAAGAGGTTGTATGCATTTTTGGGTGACCTATTCAACACAACCTAAATTATTTTTATTGCAGATCGGGATGGAATGACCCGCCTGCACTTTGTTGTATATCAATTTGTTTTGAAATGATTATGATCTGAATAGGAATAGCAAAGTATTAGTAATCTATATTTTTAAATAATATGATTAAGGAGGCTGTAAGTATTCATATATACAGATACATGTAAACCAGAGAAAAGCTCTTGATTTAGGCCGCTTTCGACCAGTTAGCCTGTTTCCTTTTTAGCCAAATTTCTTTTTCTTTGTACCCATTTGACTCGTGAGAAATAAAATATAGCACAATTAAGTCGATCCATCATTAGATAAGCGGATCGAATATGCTAACAGCTCTATCTTCCGGTATCTTGCAGATTTCTTCCACATCCATCATTATTTCAAGTTGATACTCTTATGCGCAACGTATAGATTAATTTTGTGGTTACACCACTTCGTGTGTAGATGTTGATGACTTCTAAAATATACACATGGATAGAAATGTTGTGCTGGAATATGACAAAAAGAAGATTGATGTTCTTTGTTTCATATAAAATGGTAAATTTTCTATATTTAGCTGGAATTTGGTGCTACTAACATGATATTATTAATATTATATCCTAAGATATCCACAAAATAAAAAAGTATAATAATATTTGTTTAGTTAGTTGGCTTTTAACTTACATAGTTGTATCTTTTAGGCCTAGTTGCTCTTGCTGTGACCCAAATATGTGCCCTACACATACTATTTTATAGATCTTTCTAGTGTATTAAGTCACTAATAAACATATGTGGGGTAGTTGAATAACGAGTACTAGATTGATACATGATGATAATATTCCATAATAATGCATTCAAGTACAAAAGGGTTTAGTTTTGTAATGTTTTTTGTACTTGTTTAGAACTTTTGATTGGATCATAGTGCTCAGATTTAATCCTAGTAATATATTATTACAGCATTTGTGCTTTTCCACAACATATATCATGTAAACAGATATTATTGTCTCAAAAAGTTAAATGGTTTTGGATTATGATAAGATTAGTACTAGCTAGAAGACATACGTGGACCTTTTATTTTAAACAAGTAAAAGTGATTATGATTATGATTCTAGATCAACATAATTGGATTTGCATAATCATGTAAGAAGTCCAAATAAAACTAACTATGGAGTAAACTAGGTATGGTGGGACCAAATAGAGCCCGGTTTCTTTTGAAAAACCAGATATTGTGTGTTATTCTCTAATAGAGTCCGACTTTTTTCCTAAAAATTGGGCTCTTGCATGTTTACTAAACGCCAAGTTAAATACAAGAACCCTTTTACTCTTAAAACTGAGTTATATTTAGTAAGAGAGAGCGAGTCTTAGAGCAACTAGTATGGCCTTAAGATCATGAGTACAAGTCATGGAAAACATTATTCTACACAAAGTATAGGATAAAGTTGCGTATATCCATGAATCCTATGTAAAACGATGGTTAAGTCAAGCACGGAATACATCTTTTCTATATTTGGTGGGACATAATTAATGATATCTTTGAGTTTTACTGTAATTTAGATACACACGCTTTTGGGGTTGTACTTGATGCATGCATTGTAGTACATTTATAAGTAGACTTCTCTTTTCTAGAAGGAACCAAAAGTTATAGTTATAAAAACTATAGTTGGCAAGTTGCCATATTATTGTAAGTTGTTATCATATGATGCCTACCCTCACTCCAAATCTGTAACTTCTTTTTCCAGAGTGGAGACTATCTTGTTTGGCCATATGGCTTGGGGTGAATTATTATATAGTTTGTTCAACACTTGATAATTATTTAAAATATCTCCACTTTATAATATTGAATATTTGTCATGTTAAATCGTAGTCAATGAAGGTTTATTAGGTTTGATATGTGGTATTAGAGATTCCTTCTTATAGTAATGCCATTTGCCAAATGCTTTTACATAGATCAACCATGAAGTGATATTTGTGTGGTGTGAAATCATTTTATAAAATCTGATCCGTTTCGACCTAATTGGTTGATTCGTTGACCTCTAATTATTAAGAGATGATCTAGACCATCTTAAAAACTTGATTTTTTAAAAGCTGTTTGAAAAAAGCATAATGATGGAATAATAAATAATTGAAGCAATGCCATATAAACCCCTTTGTGTTGTTGTTGACATATAAATTGTAGAGTTATTACGCAAATGGTCCTGTGGTTTATTATACAAATAGTTTGTTTGGTACTAAGAGTTTTTTTGTTACATGTTTGGGTATTGTATTTTTAATTTGTAACGAATTAAGGTATTAACACTAACGGGCTTTAACTTTTCTGTTAAACCTAAGGGTATTTTTGTCTTTTTTCTTCACATGATATTAATGACATAAAGGGACCATTTATGTCATTTACTATATATAAGGGACTGCTTGTGTATTTAAAATACATATACAGACATATATATACATATATATTAATTACTAAGGTTTTTCAAAACAATTTCTTCACCACCACCCACGCCAACCCCTCATCCGTCGGCCACCACCGACCACCACCACTGCCACCCCCTCACCGTCGGCCACCACCGACCACCACCATGAACAGCCCCCACTGTCGGCCACCATCACCACAGCCCTGACCGTCAACCACAAACCGGCGATCGCAGAGAACAAGACTCCCCCATCGAAGCAATAAAGCACACATCCTCCTCCTCCTCTTTAAACCATCTTCACCGGCGGCGATTTCGCCTGAGCCCTAGGCTGGCGGCCCCTCTTCTTCTTCACCGACTCCACCACCACTTCCTCAGCTCCACCGCCACCACCACCAACATCCGCCGGATCTCCGACCAATTTCGACCCAATCTCACCATCAATTCCATGAATCGGTTGAGTTCGGTCAGAGCTTTGACTCTCAACTTCAGAATTTCGAACTTCCATAGCGAAACGAATCAATTGAAGTGGTGGTTTTGTCGGCTGGGTGTGGTCGGACGCAATGGTGGTGATGTTGAGCGATGGTGGTGGCTAGATGGCGATGGTGGTGATGGTGAGCGGTGGTCGTGGTCTAATTTGGAAGTGGGAGGGAGACAACAATGGATAGGTTGGCTTTTTAAGTTATAGATAATTACACAAATGGTCCCTGAATAAAAAGAGAATGCCATCCAGGGGTATAATAGTCATTTCTTTTAATTTAAACGAAAAACTAACGTCTGTTAGTCTTAATACCCATTCTCGTTATAAAATTGAAAACACAATACCTCAACCTGTTACAAAAACCTTTAGTACCCAAACCTGTTATTTTTTATAAACCACAGGGACCATTTATGTAATTAACTCTAAATTGTATAAAAATCTTATGTCATAGATAATCGGAGTTGTGATGAGCTCTTAGCCTAATGACATCTAGTATTTATTTTTATTAAATTGATGGCGCTTTCAAGTGTTAAAAGAAAAATGGTAAGATTTTGGACGTTTGTGTTTTCATTGTTTAAAAAATAATTGAAGAAGAATGTTATAAATGCCCTTGGTGTATTTATTGACATATATATATATAATACCCTATCTAACTTTATGGTTGTTTTGATCGACCTTTATCTTAAATGACCAAACCTAAAAAAATGTTAAAATAAAAGAAAAACTTCATCTATTAGTAATCAAGTTTTTCAAGTGTTTCATTAATTCACTTAAAGTTTTTTGATTTCTCTAAAGTCATTTAAAGTTCACTATATGTTCCAATTGTATGTAATGTTTTTATAAATGTATAAATCTTCAATTTTTTTTTTTGAACGGCATAATTATATATATAAAAAACTAACGGGAAGCTAGCAAGCAGGAGTACATTAACAAAAAAAGATGAAAAATTAAAATTATACCATGACCCCAATCTAAACAAGTGACTAATAAATCTTCAAATTAAGTGAGACAAATAAACATATATGAATTTTGTTTGCTAAATAATAACCATGTTTTATATTGTTAACTTGGGAGTCGGTGCATTGGGTTAAAGGGTCCTCATTTTCGAGAAAGAAGAACTTTGCTGGACACTAAATTTGAGTTACATGGTGGGTTTTTATGGAGATTTTGGAATGATATTATTCACGAGAAAGAAGCGAAGACGAAGGACTTTCTATATATTTGATTATCTTGTTAACTATTAATTTTTGGTATGTCAATAGGAAGAATGGGAGGTAAATATTGATTGGGATCGTGGTTGCGGAAGCCGATTCTTGAAATGTAATTTGCTAGTATGCGTTTTTTATATGCTTTTTTGTTGTTAAAAGAATCATATCGGAAAAACACCACTAAATGATAACCAAGATCCGTGTATGTTTCATATGTCTCACTTATTTAAGTTTATTTTTCTAATATTCATAGAAATATTATTAGTATTGAAACCTTAGTAAAACTTGAGTGACTTTAAAATAACAAAAAATAAAAATAAAAATTAAATGACTTCAAATTGATAAAAAAAGATTAAACTTTTAAATAAACTTATTAAACACTTAAACTTGATTAATATCGTACAAAATACCTCTAAAAAAACGTAATGTTTGAAATAGAAGGGTCGATTTAATATTTACACATCACATATGTGCCATAAAATTAAATTATCCATATTAATTTTTTGTCATTGTTTTAAATTGCTATTTTTGTGTTTGTTTACTAATTTGTCGTTTGATTAAACATTTGGCCTATCTAGATTGGACGCATGGTCTTGGTTGATCAAACAATTTACAAACATTCAAGTTTTTAAACAGCTTCTAATCTTATGATTGGTTTTTTATATATATTTTATCATATCAACTTATGCTTGCAACTTCAATGATGTTAATATCAAGGTTATTTAATATGTTAATTGAGCTTCACCGACTATAATAATGGACGCCGGCTGTTCTGAAATATCTTCAAAGGTCCAAACTTATTATTATTTTTTATTTTTATCAAAATAGATCGAATAGTCATAATTTTTGACATGGGCTTTGTTTTTATTAATTCGTGTTAATAAACATGACGTGATTTGTGGCCATAAACACAACAAATCAATCAAAATTTTACAGTTAAACTTTTAATATAACTTGTAGTACCAACGATTCTTGAGAAATCATCACTTGTTCATAAAACTAGATATGAAATAATGTCTTGATCTCTAATCCTGTTATGTGTACAGAATAATCGTTACTTCGCTAGCATATCTTATCATATATTCTTGTGATATTCTTTTGAGATGCCAATTTATAGATTCTTTTATCATAAAAAAATAAATTTTTTATATGCTGAAGATAATGATTCTAGTCATAAAAATGTTATCCTTTTTATTTTAGGTACCGAAGATGTAAAAAGAATATCCATCCTCATTTATTCTTAGGTTTACATCCATCCAATTTTGTTCAACCCCACCTCCCACCACACATATATCACATCATTTCCCTTGGTGCCACCCAAGACTTCTCTTTCTCTCTCTCTCTCTTTATGTGTGCTTTTTTGGGTGTTGGATGATTAAATTGTGGTCATTTTTCACTTTGTTTTTTGCAAACACACATTTTTGAGCAAGAATGGGGAGAAAGTGCTCACACTGTGGTAACATGGGTCACAATTCAAGAACTTGCACTAGTTTTCAATAGAGGCAATGTCAATAGCACAATTTTGGTAGGAGGTTGTGGTGGTGGTGGTGGATTAAGGCTATTTGGAGTTCAACTTGACTCACCACACTCTATGGTCATGAAGAAATGCCTTAGCATGGATTGTTTGCCATCTTCTTCACCACTACCCGGCTTCGGTTTCACACCCTTCTTCTTCTTCTTCTTTATCTTCCTCGCTGGTCTCTGTGAGTGACCTAACCGACAAAATATATGTCGGTTGGTTATCTTTCGGACGGTCTCATCGCCCGAGCTCAAGAAAGGAAAAGGGTAGCAAGAACCAATCATTATCTACGAGACTACTAGTAGTTGAGTTAAATCATGCATGGATGTATAGTAAAATGACTATGAAAGATGTCTTTATTTTATGTTGTGTACATTGTGAATGGCATGCATTCCACATCATATCTAGAGATAAAAAAGAAATGTAGATTTAAATGTAACATGTTGGAAGGGTTATATTTATAGGTCTCCCTTGGTCAGAAGATGAACATAGACGATTTCTAGCCGACTTGAGAAGCTAGAAAAAGGTGACTGGAGAGGGATTTCAAGAAACTTTGTGACAACAAGAACACCCACAGTCGCAGTCATGCTCAAAAGTACTTTCTTCGACAGGCGAGTCTTGTCAAGAAGAAACGCCGTTCAAGCCTCTTTGACTTGTAGGTATATATATTTGCATGGTCATGCATTGTAAGATTGTACTTTACACATACTGGGTTGTACCACTCTCAAGTACCACCCGGAGTGTTGGTTCTATTTATCATACAACGTGCTCCTAGAGGCTTGAAGCTTTTACTGCAAGGTACAACCCATAAGGCAATAGGTACAACCCAATACTGCAGAAAGCCGAAACTCTAAATTTACGAGGAATTTACAACCCATGTTGTTTTCTTGATAAAGAAATGAAAATGGCCTAAAGTTACTAACTTGGTGGTCGCAGGTGAGGGACAACAGCATCAAGAACGCGCTACAAAATCAAAAAGTGAGTTATAACATGAGTCAAACAAGCTCATTCGATGAAGAATATGAAGATCATAACGACAAGAATCTTTCTTTAATCGATTTCAGTTCTCTAAAACAAGAGAATGGCTACTTCGATCAGTCAATCAAATCTTACAAAACATCATCAATATGTTCAAAGATGCATGCTTCCCCAAGCGGTACTCTTGATTTAGAACTCACTCTTGGTGCACCAAACCAAATGGACAAAAACCAGTCATCTACCACCTCCCTACAACTTGGTCCGATTATTAGTGTTATTTAGGGTTCTCTTTGATCATGACACTTGTCGCATGTTGAAAAATGATCTAATTATCAAATGTTGTAGATATTAATTTCTTGAATTTTCAGGCCTTTCACATCGGTCTGGTACTCCGCTTAGATAATATTTTTGTAACTACAATTATATATATGAATGTACCCTATTAAATTAGAAGAAAATCAAGAGAATATTATCTTTTCTTTCTGAGTATATGATCTATGTAGAGTGCTATCTTATATAACTCTTCATGTATCCACTTTATGTTTGTATTTCATAAACATCTTGAAATCTATAAGCATGACTCGATTCTTTATTTTCTTAAAAAAGTCAGTTATGCGAAAATAAAGTTAATGCTGTGAAACGTAGACACGTAAAAAAAAGTACAGACTTGACAAAAGATTCATCTATAAATAAAAAAAGTAATAAGTGGTGTTACGTTTAAATTTCATGACATTTTTATAGCCGTTATACAAAATAATTTGTGTATTTCTTTGCTATAGATGTAAAATGTGATCTAACAAGCTTGCAAATATATACCGGAACCCCAAAAATATTTGTTTACATATATATTCTCTTAGTTGGGGCTTAATTCTTGCAAGTGGAAATTCTTAGCTAGATATTATTTTTAGTATATATACTATGATAGTTTTTGACTTTTCTCATCTCCATCCTTCGTTATTAACACAAAACCATCACCTCAAAAAAATTTTATTCGTTTTTGAAAATCTCCCTATCAGCTTTCTCATATCTATCATTATTTCAAATATATAATAATTAATTAATTATTATTTTTTTCTTTCACCCACAACCACTTATTAAAAAATATAAAATAATAGATTTGAGGATAGATAGTGAACCTCAAAAATGAGGGATCATTATGATTTTTCTAAAAATTATAGGAGATGTGGGTGAAAAACTTGATGCACGTATTTAAATAAAAATTACATATTTTTTACGTTATTTTTTATAATTTAGAGATATGGATATAATAATGATGCTGATTTGAATTCTCTTATGATCAAAACAAAATTGTAACATTTTTTCTATCATAAGATTTGTACATGGGTTATTAGTTTAGGTGTGGTAATAAACAATGATACAGAATAAAAATACATTAGATTGTTATTAAAAAATAATGATTTGTACATGGTCTGTTTGATTCTTCAAATTTACAAGTCTTCAACCTACAATTATATTACTTGTTTGCGTTGTGTTGGTTAAGTTAGCATATTAATGTATCATTATTTTCTTATGATATGTTGTACTTATCAATGATATATATGAGGTTTTTCAGAAATGTATCGAAGATAATTGTAATATATTTGTTTCCAATATCCATGTAGTTAAAATATAATTATTGAAGTAGTTATTTTTTTTCAGAAAATAAATGACGATATTCTTTCATAATGTTCTATAAACCCATTATTTTATTGAAATAAATTATCCCATCAATGTCAATACCTAATTACTCTCAGCCATGAAGCACGAAGTTTATTTTAAAATTCTTAGTGTTCATTTATGCATGCTAATAGTATTAGTATTTATAATTAACTATTTAAGATATCAGATTCGTTTATTAAAGAAAACATTTTAGCCGTTGGATCTACAAAATATATATATAAAACACATGATGACATCATTGTAACTAAGTGATAAAACAGTTTTTCATCAAGTGATAAAAAGTTCATGTAGTACCCGTGTCATCAATAAGTAAAACATCAAAAGGTTAATTAGTGTACACATGTGGATTCTAGTGTGCTAACTAGTAAGTACATCTTATGGATTCTTTGCACTTAAACTGAATTCATGAATACACTAATTCCATAATTCTTGTATTGAGTACTCACCGTAAATAATGATGTATATTTTCAAACATAATTTGATGTATTCATCGAATAATAGATTGATTAGTAATTGCTTAGTGCATCATAGGATGCATATTCTCAAACGTAGTTTGTTTGACCCATCGACTATTATTATAATCTATATTAAATATCAATTTTTAGCTAGAGTAGCTAAGGGTATTTTAGGTATTTCACTTAACTTGTAGTGGAAAATAGTCGTGTCATCTTTTTAATTCATCGTCTCTTTCACACGAAGAGATAAGAGAGAAATTAGAAAACAGTCTCTCATCGACACGGTTTTACGAAGAGAAAATGACAGAGGCGGTCCGGCACGGTTTTACGAAGAGGAAATGGCAGAGGCGGTGGTCGGCACCGCCATAACTATATCTAGTCATTATTACTTTATATCAATAGCAACTTGGTTGCAGTATAATTTTATGGTATTAGTTTTTGGCCACAAAGTTTTTTTCTTTTAGGTTTTTGGCATTTGATTTTAGGAAATACCATTTTGGTCCCTATATTTTTCTATAAATATAGAACAATACTTGTTTTATATAATGATATAATATATTATTTTTAACCCTTTTACTTACTTTTATTTTGAGCATTACTATCATGACGAACCGAACCGATTATGACGGACAAACATTGTGACGGTATTGGAATTATTTGAACCGATTTCGGTATTCATTTTTAGGGTTTTTGACGAGCCGAGTACATAACGACCAAACTCATGCCGCGTAGCTCAGGGAAAAAACGATTAAACTTCTGCCACGTAGCGCGGGTAAAAACTAGTATATATTTAAATGCTAAGTTGAGAGCTACAGTAATATTTGTAGTTTTGTTTTTTGGCAACAAATCTTTGTCAGATTGATATTAAAACCCTCTACATTGTTGCTTTTATCTTTTTGGCCATTAATTTAAAAAAGTAAGCTCGCTTCTAAAAACAAGTTTTTTTTATTAAAGAAATAAGCTTAATATTTTTTAATTTTACAATATAATGTATTGGCCTGTACTAAACTAAACTAACAATTAAACTAACATTTGAATAAATAACGGTTCTATATCTTTCCTTATTTCGCTCGTTGACACAATAGTTATGTTTTTTCTATTTATTTTGCACACTTTAGTGAACTCAATAGTAAATACGCTATATGTGGTTATGCGCATAGGCTAGTGTACTTGCTAATTAATATCTACATGTGGATTGTGTGCATACTTTAGTATTGTACTCAGAGATTCTTATAGCCTTAATTCATTCACTTAATTTTTTATTCTTATTTGTTGTTCATATTTTAACGCTCCTTACTATCCTATGTTCGATCGAGATATACTTTATATGCGTCTTATAGATTTCATTCATTTGTTGTCTTTATATCTATTTTCCTTGGCATTGGATTCAAGTTTTCTTATGACTTTGAATTTGTAACAATGTTGGACAATTTATCTTAATTTTTATTTTATTCTCTTTTGTTTTTAGTTAATTTTGTTGCACTTCAATGTTAAATAATTTTGTTATCACTTGTTTTCAGAAAAATTCAATAATAGAGCTTTTCATTTTTTTTGTAATTTAGCCACTTTTATCTTTTTACTATTTATATTATTGTCATTGTCTTAGTATTAACCAATGAAAATGCATACCTACTTCACTCACTTCTCATGAAAAATCACTGTTTGTTTGATTTGTCATGTGTGTGTGACAAATACACACATATACATATATAGACATATTATTGATGGATATGTTGATACTTCAACAGCTTCTTACACCTCTCAAGACCTTAAGTTTGTTTTTCCTTGTAGCCATTTCATTATTTAATTTGGTTCCTATAAAGTTTAGTACATATAATCTATAAAGAAAAGTAAATTGATGCAAACTAATCCAAGATAAAAGTATGAATTTCTAATATATTCTTGTGTATGAATTTCTAATATATTCTTGTAATTTTCCGACTTTAATGATAAAAACCTTGTTTCTTGTTCCTTACTATGACAACAAATTATCCTAAAACAGCACTTAACTTTGGACCTTTATGTGAGAAAAGTTGTTGAAAAAACAAACCATGAAAAGATGATACAATGCAACAAGGGTACCTATGATCCTTGGATTTAGACAAGAAATGGGATGTCATATGCACAAATTGAAAGAAATGGACCACTTCAGCAAGGTGTTGTACCCTTTGTTTCAGAATTGTTTTCATTATCCTGCAACCAGAAGCTATTAATTAAGACCTAAGAATTGATATGTGGACCTTCTTAGAGGATGAAGACAAGATGGAAAGATTCAATCAATCTGGGAAAAGATTTTAGATGAGTCTAGAGCTTTATAATTCAAGCTTTTGTCTCCTTACAGTTTAATTCTATATGATAAATAAGAATCAAAAAAGATAGATTTTTTGGTAGGATTCGAGTCTGGTTTGAAAATGATAGATGCGTTTAACTTGGACACATTTATTAATTTGGATTATCTTAACTCTAAATTATTCAAATATTTCAAACCTGATTCACATCTCGTGATCTATTGGTCTAACCCATTATAATTATATTGGCTGTGATATGTAACAGATGAATAAATTTAAGTGCTATATTTGGTTACAATTATAGGTTTCCATAATCAAACTACATCATTCCTCAAATCAAGTCTTTTTGTTGAATAAAGCCAATCTTTAAAAGAAATTAAGAATTAGTCCTTTTATATGTAGTCTAAACCCACAAACATTAACCCCATATGTCATATACCCATATGTGAAGTACCAACTTGACCACTCTCATTATTTTAATTATCATATTCTTGAATGCTCACTTTTATGAAATGGTGACCCCAACAAAACAAAAACCCTGTCTCCTTTACTAAACGTTTCTTGGATGTCTTTCTATCCTATCGTTTTTTGTTTTGTGCTTGTTTGATTATCTTATGTATCACCATTTGTATTCACTTGTTTTTGTGTGGAGGATACGCCTTTGTCGCAGCCAATAAAGTAACGGTGTAAATGAATCCAACAAATGTACTCGGCAGAGTTACTCCAGGCTAACTCGCTAAAAAGTTGAATCTGAATTAAATTGTTCATAAACGACTTCAAGTCAATATCAAAATGCATAAATAAGATCTTATATAACTTATATTATAAGCTTCTCACCAAGGTTTATTGAACTCAGAAGTCTAAATGAGATATTACATACATAATATATTGATAATATATATTATATAATATATATATATATATATATATATTATATATATATATATATATATATATGTGTATTATGTTATATAATTAACTACCGAGTATTATGTATATAACATGATAAAAAAACTAAACAAATATTTTTTTAATTTATAATTATAACATATCTGAAAATTGATTATATACATATAATAAATAAATAAGTCAACCTTTGAATTTAGAAAAGTACTAAAACGGCCAATTTTGACTTTAAGATTGAATTCAAAACAAGCTAAGGTTAAGCCTCACAAATAAAGTTCAAATAATGTTTTTTTTTTTTTTTTTTTTTTTTTTTTTAATTCAAGGAGCCGATGCAATCTACAAATACTCATGTGAATTGTGAGCATACATGAAAGTTTGGCGATCCCTAGACCAAGTGGGGGAAAGACCCCAACTTCGGGGAAGAAAAATAGTTTTTCCAAGTAGCATGTTATCGACTTTTAAACTAACTTAGTAGTAGTGTCTCAAGAAGTTTGGTTCTATCTTACTACGATTTAATGCAAAAAAATTTTATCTGGCTTGTTTCAATTCGGCCCTTTTTCAATCTTGCTAATAAAAAGTATATTGAAATATATCTCCTAAGAAGGTTTTCTATAATACATATAATTTAATAGAAAATGCTAAACTTGCTAACTACTAAAATTTGATATTTTTTTTATTCAATTTATATGATACATGATATTATAACCTATTCTAACCTAGTAACATATATAATTGATAGAAAATACTAAACTTGTGGGTGCACAAGTTTTAGGGGGATAGACTAATTTATCTTATCGTTAATATGGATTTATACGTAGGTATATGGTGTCCAATAGTGTCACCATCAATCTCATCCAAGAATTATCCCGTGCGATGTTTCTAATGATCTTGGCAAAGTATTTACATAAATTTTAAACAAAAATTGTATTTTAACAATTAATTGGTTGATAATAATTCATATTGGTAATTAACCAAGAAGGCTTATAACTTTTATTTTGTTTCCAAGAGTAATCTCATTTTAATGGAGAAGTAACTTTCTCTATCTCTTGACAATGTCGCATATGACGCGTAAATGACATCACATTTACTTGTGCCACTTCTAACATTTAGTTTCATTGTCACGGACAATCCCACTCTAATAGACATGTAACTTATTCTGCCCATGATGGCATGGCATATACATGACATCTACTTGAATTTTTTTTTAACCATTGTGGTAGTGACATCTATATGGATCTCATGTGACGAAACATGTTATTTATTATAAATACTAACCAAGCCTTAATTTCTTTTATCCGTAGAGTATTAATTGGAATTTTGGATCCACCCTCGTATTGGTTAAATCCCTCTTGTATGACCTGCTTGTTTGAACGAAAATCAACAGCATTCTCCTTCAATAGTAAAGTCCCTCGATCTCATAATATGAATGTTTTTCATCTTATATCTATAATGAAATCAAAAGAATTAATGGAAATTAAGTTAGGGTGAATGTTAATTTATATTGCAATTATTTTATGTTTACAACACCTAAAGTTGTTGGACTAAGAAGTGTGACATGTGGGCTTAATTTTATGAGACAGATTGTCTAATAACTCTACGTATCCTAATTATCTATGATTACAATCTACATTTCTGTATAATCCTAACTCAAGTATATGTTACGTCATTAGTGGTTGACGGAGTTACTTCTATGTTAGCGTGGAATTGTTATTGACAACAAAAATACAAGTAAACGGTGTTTTTAGAGTGGATGGGCACTCATCTTTCTTCCCTAGCTAGACTTTTCATGCTAACTATCAATCAAATCATGTTACCTATTTTATTCCTTGAACTCTCAAGAATGGGCACTCATTTTTTCTTCCATGAAATTCTCTAGATATTTTTAGTAATAATTAATAGATAATTAACTTATATAATTTTAACATATAAAATAATGAAAAACTAACTTTCATTAATAAATAGCGATTTAAAATTTAATAATTAAAACTATGACTCATTGAACGAAAATAATCCATATTAACAGTGTGACCAATGACAATCTTGGTAGCTTAATCAAAATAAATTTACATTTGTTTTACTTTTGATTTTACTTGTATGTTTCTTTATTTCATTTGTGATTGAAATGAAGTGGAAATCAAGTGTAAGTTTGTGCAGATTATGCAATTGGGATTATCCTTGATAATAGTTTGAATTTTTGAGATGTTATTGGTTTGTTATTATGAGATATTATCGACCAATGATTCATAATTTGGATTATTTATTAACATTCCATTAATTTCAAAACATGACATTAAGTTTTGTGTGAAAAAAATATGAAAATTTATTGGTATATGAAGGATTTCTAAAACTAAATTTTTTATGTTTAACGAATATATAGCCATTGAAATTGGAAAAGAGTTGTTGAAAGGCTTGGGTAGTCATTAGGAAAAGAGCCCGTAGGGGTTGAGTTTTTCTTGGCACCTAGGTAGCGCTGGGATTTCATGGTACTTTCAAACCATTTTGAACGCAATAGAATAGTAGAATCATGAAATATGTCTCTGATTTCTATTAGATACATCTTACTAGGAGTCCAGTTGCAAAGAACATAAAAAATTGAAAAGACTTGGCAGAAAGAGTTTAAAAAACCTTTAATCTTAACTTTGATCTTGTTCAGATGAAGTGGATAGCTTCACTAATGAAATAGAATTTAAATCTTGGATTCTCATTTCTCTCTCATTTATGTAAATATGTTTAAATCTATTTAAACTTATTTACTTGTATGTGTAAGAGACTTTTGAATAACTCTTTAAATCATACTCCGTTATCAACATTGTTATGTGTTGTTACTCGCACACAATGATTCAACAGGTAGGTGGCGTGGTGTTCTCGCTAGATATAGAACGGTACCTAGCCGTTGAGGTAGAGGGTCCCTTCCGCCCTCACCAATTTGAAAATCCAATTTGTCAATTTTAAACTATTTTTACGTTTGAAAATACTTATTTGATGTTTAAACTATAATTTATTTTTATAAAAAATGATTTATAAAATTGTAAATATATATATATATATATATATATATATATATATGGGAAGAAGTAATTATATAAGACAAAACTATCGTACTATAACAAAGCTAGAGAATTTAATTTGTGGGGAAAAATACAATTTAATGTTGGTACCATTTTCTAAAAGAAGAAAATGGTCCACACACAATTAAAACGATACCTCTTGACTCTTGTCACGTTGATGGATAGACATTTTTCCCAAACGTGCGTGGTGATTATTGATTAGGATCTAGGGTTTTAGTTACAAAGCTTGAGGGATTAACATATGAAATTTAGAAGATAAATTTTTTTTATTAATAGATATATTGGTTAGTTTGATTACTTGGTTGCTGTTTTAGTTTCTATTTATTTGGCCCTGCTCCAACCCAAGACGATAGTGTATATGGTTTACAAATTTTGAAAGGCATGCCTAGTGGGACTAGTATTTTTTTTTTGACATGTGATTAATTGTTTTTAATGGGACATAAGACTAAGAACGCTCACCGGTCTGATCATCACCACAAAATCACGGGTAGTGACCCAAAACAATCATCATGTGTTTTCATGGATGATATACAGGTTGACACGTCTTCATGTTGTGCTTTATTTGTAGTATCATTTGATCAAAGTTATTTACTGTCTGTTTAGTTTGTTTCGATAAAATCTATAGCTGAACCGCTAACTACGATTATGGGGAACTAAACTGACCAGGTTGGGTGGGCCAGTCGGTTTTACCTGTTGCGGTTTAAAGGTTCAGTTTTCATCATTTGAACTGATATTTTATTCTTATTTTTATGATCATTAGTATGTATTAATGTTTTAAAATGATAAATTTGATTTTTGATTGCAATACTAATATATAACTACACTAGCCTTAAAGGGCCCGTGTATTACACGAGTTGGATAGTAAAAAAACATAAATATAAATTTGTATATACTTTTAATTACTAAAGTAAATTATTCTATGTAAAACACTTTCAAAATATACGATACATATGATATCTTTTCGTTTGTAAAAGAGAAAGAATTAGGGAATATTGAGTAGTTTCTTTAAATAAAATTTTGAAACGATGGTCATAAAAGAGTGATTAATTACTCTTTTAATTACGATTTATCATATAAAAACCAAATGTAGTTTGGGCAGGAAAATAAAAATTTTGATAATCTAAAATTATGACACGTGTAATCTTGAAAATACTATTTTATTAAATTAGTAGGATGTTTCTATTTAAACGGAATCAAAATTCCCATATCTATCACTTATTATATATATTATTAAATATGTATGTCGGTTAGCACAGAATCTTTTTAAGGTTTTCTAAATAAGCCACAAATTTTTAATAATTTACATAAAGAACCTCATTTCACGTTCTTCAATGCTACTCTCACCAAATTTGCTGATCTTTGCTTATTTTATTTATTTTGAATCTATTTTCTTTTTCTTTTCTCTTTATGATTATAGTCAATAGATTGAATAGTAATTATTATAAGTGTTATGATAAATCTTAAATACTTCTTTTCTTTGTTGTTTTATGAACGGCAATCATGAATACTTATTAGTTATGCATTATTTTTATTTTAAATTATTATAAATGAACTCATATTCAAATTTTACGTTGACATGTTTTTATTATTACGTTTACAAAATATAAATACATATAATTAATTAATAAGGAACACTTGAAACATTTTTTAAAATAAATATTATTTATCTAAGTTCAACCATCTAACTTTAATCTTTTATTATTTAACAAAGTGATTGTGATTATATTGAGGTCTCATTGTATGTAACCACTGTTATTCCTTTAAAATCACGATTGAACGATGTCAGAGATTGAGAGGATAAAACACGAATAAAGATGTGAGTAGATCGAACGGGGGCTAGCCATCATCTATTGCAATAGAATGGTTAGGTCGATTGGTGATGGGACACCAACGAGTTAGAAAATAAGAGAACCAGTAATGGAAGATTAGAATCTTGGATAGGAAAGACAATCATTCTGTTGTAAAAGAACCCCGCAACAACGTGCGGGGTTCAAATCCAAGTTACAGTATAAAACCAAATGGTACTTCAAAGTCTAACGATGCACTACGGATTTAGTGTGGTAAAAAACTACAAGATTAAAAAATAAAAAATGTGTGGTGCTTGCATAATTGCATAAGTATGTGTAATACTTGTAATCTTCCATTTTCATTTTTCCAAAATGAAAATATCAATCTCTCAAAGTTTAATAATAAGGGCGTAAAAGTTGGCCTTTTTAGTAATGATATATACATAAAAAAATGTCACAAATATTGAAAATTTTATTTATTTAACAATTATAGAAAATCCGTTTAACTATGTAATATTTAATTAGCTTTACATTAACACGTAATGTAGTTTTTATAGATTGAAATATAATAAGAATATAACTAGAATATAAAATTTGAGTTAAAGATAAATACTAGTCTAACTGGTATTTTTTTATTTTGATTAGTGTATAGTAAAATACAGAATGACTGAAATTGGAAATGAGTAGACAAAAATCAAAATGACCTGGGCCAAAATGGGTTAAGGTTGTCCTTCAAATTTAATCTGGGCCGATATGGTCCATTTAACTTGTGTCCCGATAATAATCTTGCATCGCATGTTTTTAAGTTCCGATTATATGGATGGATCAAAATGACCTTAGCCCAAATGATTAAATGGCCACATAGAAGGCTTTTAAAGTTCAACAAAATAGACAAATAGTAGAGTATTCAATGGATTTAAGCCCAAAAGATATCACTGGCCCATATCTTATTTTAGGAAAGCATTATTTCGGTAATAGTTCCGTAGCAACTTTTAGCACCACCCTTTTTCATTATCTTATTATTTATTTCAGTAAAAGTGTTTGTTGTCTTTTTTTTTTGAACGGCGGCGAATGTGCGATCCTGCTTCGGAAATTAGATGTTATTTTTATCGGTCCCATCTATTCGTTTCACAGCCGAGACTGCACCCCCAACCCCCTCAGGAGGAAACCATTACTGAGAAAACCCCCTGGCTCAACTCTAAGTATTTTTGCTCGGAGTGAAACTTGAACCCATAACCTTCCAATATTAACATGTCATGAGTACCTCAGTTTAACCAGTTGGGCTAAGGATCATTGGTAAAAGTGTTGTTGTCTACTCAATGTAGTATAACCATCCACCTAACATTTATTAAAGCTTAATGCACTTATCATCAATTTTATTTTTTTAGCAACAAATACACATATTTTTATTTTACATTTTTCTTCTAAAACCATCACACGTATATTTTCAGAAATTAAACCCCAAAAATTTTGTGGGGGAGTATATCACTTTATTATTAATATATCCTTTAAGAACACTGATTATAACATCTAAAATTTCACAATTGACGTTTTTCAGTTGATTCTTCAAAAGTTTGTGTCTTTATCTTTAACTGTCTCATTGTAAAATTCCAAAGATATGCATTTATCTCGACACAATGATATGACCCCACTCGATCAAGTATGTTCAAGCCTAGAACCCTCTTCTTGTTCACAATCATAGGGCCCAATATTTATGATTTACTGGACATCTCTCATTACATAAATAATAAAAAGAAAATTTGTGTACTTTGCTACAATCACCTTCCTCGGGAATCACTCATCCCACGATGATGATTGTCCACCATCAATGATCAAACTAGAATTTGTATAAGTTGTTACAATCACCCTATCCCTCGACCCCTAGAGAGTAGTCAATCTTGGTGAGGCTTGTTCACCATATGAATAGACCAAAAGTGACCCTAAGATTATTTTTAATGTTTGACAACCGATACCAGCTAATACTGTAATTTTTGCTCACGATGAAGTTCAGGACTTTGATTTTTGTTTTTTAGTTATTTGGTAATATTCTATAATTATGAACCCAACATTTATTAGTTACATACAAACCATATAAGATTCACTTAAGATATTTTACTAATTTATGCATCACAAACTTTCTCTACGTATGTTTAATCAAAAAATAACTCTTTTTCACCGGCTTATTTGTTTGAAACAAATACGTTACAATAAACAAGGTTACCTTTTAGTGGATACGTGAAGAAAATATATCAAGATGATAAATTTTAGGTTGATACGTTTTATGTATAACAATCATGTGACGTTTAATTGAAAAAAGATGATTGAGTTACCATTAACCATTAAATTGTGTATGCTAATTAAGTGGGAAATTAAGATAACCATCTTTTGCCTAAGTGGTCAAGGTAAGATACCTAATACTTTATTTTAACGAGAATATTTTGAGTTTAAGCCCCACATATGACAAAAAAAAAATAATAATAATAATAATAAAAAATAAAAATTTCAGGTTGGGTCAGATTATTTTTTTATCTATAATGAGTTTCCTACTAAAAATGGTCTCTAATTAAGGAGGGACTGATATACTGGATTCCATTTGGGACGTGTCAGCCTAAAAATCTAAGATTCCGTACTACAATAATAAAAATGATCGTGTAACTTAATTACTGGTCAGTAATATAAAAAACTTTAAAAAAGAAAATAAGTAGGAAAATAGGGTCCCCACCAGCCACCTCCACGGCTCCACCATATTAAATTAAACCATATAAATCAATAACATGAATGAAGTTTGTTAAAAGTATATTAACTATATATTTAAAAATTATTTAGAAAAATCTTTTAAGTAGTCCTTGTAAAGCAGATAAAGATTGCAAGCAATGCAAATATATAAAAATAAAAGAAGTTTGAAGATGCTTTAAAGTTCCAAAAGTGTTGACAATGAAATGTTTGGTATGTATTGGACTATGTGTAACAATAAATAAATAATGTGATAACTAAATAAGAATAATAATGCTTGCAAGCTTTCACCAACTAGTTACTTACGCAAATATATGCCAATCACGCACCCATAAATCATTTTTTTTAGTAAATGGCATTTCTCATACCATCAACCATTTGATTGAGCGGTAGCTTCATTACTTTCTCTAAAAGAGGTTGTGAGTTCGAGTCCTATTACCAGCAAAATGCTGTTGGTGGACCGGGTTTTACCGCAGTGTGCCTTTGGGTGGCGGATTTTCCCCGGAATTGTTGGTTGGTGGGCTTGGGCTACCCAACGCTGTCTCTGCTCCTGGGAGTATGGGGTGCCTTTTCGTCATTGGGGTACCCCAGGTAGTCGGGTTTTAATTAGTTGACCGTTAAAAAAAAATAACATTTCTCATATCACATTTAACCGATTTTAGGTACTCATCTTAACGTCGGTTTTTTTATACTTAACATTATAATTACCTTAAAAATCATTATTTTTGTATTTTATCGTTATTTATATAAATGGTTTTTTATACATTTACCATTAGTTTTTCTTTCTTGTCTATTAAAAGCCACTTTCAAAGAAAAAATAGGAATAAACAGTATATTATCAAATATACAGATAAACAGTAAGATTTTCTTTTTTTTCACTCACAACCATTCCATCTAATATAAAAAATACACTCATAATATGTATGTATGTATGTGTGTGTGTATATATATATTTCAAGGGCTTGAATGCATGATTTCAAGGCCACAAAACAACAATGTTAACAGTTGCTTAAAAGTTCGACCTTTTGATACCAACTTTAAGCGACTAAGTAACACACTCCTAAATCTATAGTTTTATTCATATAAAACTTAAACCCAACCCTATAAACATAAACATAATTCATACACACTTTAGTAGGGATAGGATACAGATTTTTTTAATAGCCGTCACATGCACTTTGATATGTGTTCGATTTATAAAGCTTTTGTTTTTATTCACGCATACTTTCATTTTAGCAATTTTGTATGTTTACATAGAATTTAAAATTTCCAATAATAATATAGCTAAATAAGAATTTACTTAATAATATAAGTAGCAGTGCAAACGAACCGAACGAACACGAACAGAGCATTGTTCATGTTCGTTCATTAAAAATAAACTTGTTTATTAACTGTTCACGTCACTTACGGAACAGGATTTCTTGTTCGTGTTCGTTCATTAAGGAAAAGAATATGTTCATGAATTGTTCACGAACACTTATCGAACACAAACAAACAAAAACAAAACTAAACGTACACAAACAAAGATTTATGAACATGATGAAAATAAAGAAGTTCATGAACACAAGCGAATACAAATTATCATATATTTATTTTAAAATAACATTTGTATTTTCAACACAAACATTACAAAAAATCTACCAATAATAAATAAGTACTTAACATGAATATCAAAAAATATTTATTATAATTGTCATAATAATAACTAACATAAAAACTAAGAACATAAACGAACATAAACAAACATATTATCGAACGTTTACAAACGAACATAAATGAACACATTATCGAACGTCATAAACATAAATAAACGAACATGACTTGTGTTCATGTTCGTTCGTTTAACTAAACAGACGAAATTTTCTTGTTCGTAAACATAACGAACTTTCCACCAAACGATTCACGAACTGTTCGTTTAATGTTCGGTTCATTTGCATCTCTAAATAACGGCAGTTTGAGAACATGCAAAACTTCAAGCATGTGATGAATGGCCATTTGCAGGTTGATGTTAAATTTTTGGCCCTCTCCAATTTTAAATGATTCCTTAAGCATAAAGTAAACGATCATTTACAAGTTATGTCAAATCTTATTGCAGTTGAATTTTATATCATCGTTTGAATTTGTTTTCTAACATCTTTTTGGTTTGGGGTGATGTAGTTATAGCTTGGTTCTTATATAGATTCTGATCTATTTTATTATTATGTTCTTAAAATTTACCAATAAAAAGCCTTCCTGATTCCATGCACCATTAAAAGATGTATTTTAAGTCATATACTCTACATATGATCGATTTAAATGTAGCTTATTTATGAAATCATTAAAATGCTATTAAACAACCCCTAAAAAATATGAAAAAAAATGAGTTACTAAAGATAACGCATAGATAGGGTAGCTTTCATATGTATTTAAACAAAGGATTTAAACGAATTATACAACCATAAACCGAAAGATTAAAAAATACAGAAGAAATCACTTGAAGGCAAATATAATGTTGTCGTTAAAAGAGACTTTGTCAACCCATCCACGAAGCCAGATTTCGTTGGAAAAGAAGAATGACATGAGCACCCTCACATGCCAACACACGACCTAGGGAGCGGTGATCAATGCCTCGATCACACCTTACGCCACTGATACCTCACTACTTTCACACGCCCATTACACATACCCTCATAGATCCTTAAATTATGCACATGATGCTTTGAATATGTGATAAAGAAAGATTGAAAAATATTACATTGACGGACACCTTAGGCAGTTGTGTTTTAAATTTTAATCTAATCTATTCTTAGACAAAAAGACAACATATATGCATCCAATGCCAATACTTTTTCTTTAGACGTCGCAACCCCATTAATATCAACCAATCCAATCAACAAACCAATGGTTCCATTCGTTGTCACTTTATTTGTATACAGCAATAAATGTCGTTCCAAAAAACAAAAACAAAAAAGGTAGAGCAATAAATTTTATTATATACACGTGACTGTAATGTAATATTAATCCATTGTGATTATTGAAACTTGTTAGGGCATGTAATGTTTTGATACGGTGTTCACTCCCCTCCGGTCTCAAAAACAGAAAAAAAAAAAAGAACAAAAAAACAAAGAAAAACTCATAAATAGATACATTTTTCTCTCTCTAAAAACACTATTTTATATTGAAGAGAAACTAATAATTGATTTTATCTCATAGTTTATTTTAAATTAGTGAAATATGTTAAAGTTATTTGAGTTGGAGAAACAAATTGATAGAACTAGATCATACATATATACATAATAATTGGACATAGTCAATAATTGGACACCTATTTTTTCCGTCAGTAGTGTTAATTTTCGGCTCGACAGTGTAAATTTTCGGTCAGGTAGTGAAATTTTTTAAAAATTTTAAAGTTCGCTCCCCTAAAATGTTTACTTTCAACCCCGCCCTTCACCCCCCCCCCCCCCCCCCCCCCCCCCCCCCCCCCCCCCCCCCCCCCCACCCCCGAATCCTAGTTCAAGCTCCGCCCGAAAAACAAACCATGGTTAATTCTAACCTTTATAATTGAACTTTCACTAACGTGTGGACAGGTCATGTTGAGTAAGGGCGGTTATTAGTTACAAATTCTAATTTAAACAAATCATAATATAAAATTTCTTATAATACCTTTTAACGCTTACAAGGATTTGAAAATTTGTATATAAATTAAAAGTGCAAAGGGGATTTAAATCTTCATGATCGATTAGGCATTAAACGAGTGATAAATCATTGTAACTATTATGTTTTTACTTTATTTTCAAAAGTAAAGATATTTTAATTTTCATGATCTCGACAGAAACTTCTTTGAAGAGAGGAGCAATTTTATCAGAAGACGAAAGCTTTGCCCATAGTTTTCAAAATGACTATGTCTGATTTTTTGTTCGAGTTAAAAGGACAAAAACAAACGTTTCCTATATTAATTCTTGTTTTTAATCCCACAAATCGCATCATTACGTTAAAAAAAAAATCAAAACACGTTTTTCAACAATATGTATTATAATCACTCGACTAATTATCTATTCTAATTTATTATCTGTTTTCAAAAGTACAAACTAACAAATTTTAATGACTTAATGCTTGTGTGTGTATACATATATTTGTATGACCAATGATCCTTAGCCCAACTGGTTAAAGTGTGGTGCCCATGACATGTAAATATTGGGAGGTCATGGGTTCAATTCTCACTCTGAGCAAAAATGCTCAGGGTTGAGCCAGGGGGTTTTCTCAGCAATGGGTTTCCTCGTGAGGGGGATGGGGGTGCGGTCTCAGCTGGGAAACGAATAAGTGGGCCCGATTAAAATAACACCTATTCTCCAAAGTTGGGTCGCACATTTGCCCGTTCAAAAAAAAACATATATTTGTATGCGTATCATCAAACAATTGCTAGATAACACAGCTAAATAAGTTACGCATAATGGTTTGAAAATTGAACCGCTCATCGAAGTAACCACACTACTAATTCACTGGTCAGACCTATTGAATAGACTTAAAAATTAGAAGAAAAAAGCAAATTTTAAAAGATATTTATATATTGTATAAACTTTAAAAAGTAGGTTCTTGTATTATTTACATTTAAAAAAATTAATTATTTTTGGTAACGAATAAAAAAATGCTAAGAGATTACATATAGAGTAGAATACTTTATTTAACTAGTTGTCCCAACAGACATTTTTACGGTGAAATTGATTCTTTGTCCAGAAAGATTGATGGTTTAGTTACTTAAAATTTATATGTATAGGCGGTTAGTAAAAATAAATTAAGTTAAAAACTTAAAAATACTAAATCAAAATCTTCATTCCTAGATTAGATGAAGAAGTCTTTAGTATGTGTATACCATATTGGTTAGGGTCTCGTTCCCTATAGAAAATATGGTTTTGACTAGTGTTGGTTATGCATTAACTTTTACTTAACATAGCTCAAGTTCGAGGCAACTTAAAAATAAAATTATAAGATCTTACTGCTCTAATAAAAGGGTAATTAAAGGTGCCACGTGTCAACACCACAATCAATCTCATTAAAATTTTCCCGCTTATCTCTCGTATTAAATAACTACCTTAATTACTAATAATATTATTTATTTTTTTAGATCAATAATAGCTTTTTTAATAAATTAAGAAATAAATCTTTTTTATTAATGTTATTTCTATAGAAACAAACTTTTACAAAAGAAAGTTTCTAAAATATCAAACTTTTTTTAAAAATACGAAATACTTTAAAATTAGATTTTTAAATAGTAAAATTTCTATAAACAAAAAATAATTAGAGTTGAGAGTTATAGTAAGGATTTTTTAAAATGGTTTGTTTTGAAACAAAATGTTTAATTTATTATTTTTAAAAAAACAAAAATAAAGTTTAAAAATTGATATTTTTGTTTTATTACTTATAATTATTACATAATTTTAATCATATATTATCTTAAATATTATTTTTAATTAATAAATTCGTAATATATTTAATATTTTATTTATTCAACCCGTGTAATACACTGGTTTACTAAAGCTAGTAATAGATATAGACATATAATAGTATAATTTGATATCATAGAGTTTCATTTATATGCAATTTAATTATTAAATATACTAACATTTGACTTTATCGTTGACTGAAAACGAAAGTATGAATACGTATGTTAGGTTGAATTAATTATAATATTTTCCTACTTCACAACAAGATTACGAATATTCTAGTTAGAAATTTCAATAATGTATTTTTATAAAGGAGGCTAAAGATACACGTTCAAACGAAACTTCATTATATTAGACCCCACTAAAACTAAACTAAAGCACAAACTTTAACTACAAGATCGAAATTGGTCAACATGGATTAAAGTTCAAACAATCTTTTAAAATAATTCAAACTTATAAAAGTTCCGTAACAACCACTTTTCAATCCATATAAACGCCAATTTACATCTTTGTTAGATAGATCATCTCAAAATATGTTATAATATTTTCATAAATCCATTAATTTATTAGAAAATTAATAGTTTTTTTTTGTTAATACCATAAAAAAGGGTAGAATCCCAACTACGTTTTTTTACATTGGTAAAAAAAAATGGATCAACTTAATTTTGATATATTAAAATAGTTAAACTACCTCTCGGAGATGTGGATGAGAGACCCAAATCAAAAATGCTCAACAAGTCAATGGCTCAACGAATTTCGCCACCCTCCTCTGAGACAAACTACGTTTGTTGCATTGCGCTCATCAAGAAGTTGCTCTTTAATCTTTATTGACACGAAACTTTATGTTTTTAATCTTTTGTTTTACAATTTTAAATACAAATTCATGTCATCTTATAAGGTAAAAAAATTATTCATGATAACATTTTTGCACACTTGAAGCGTTAAATTCATCAAACTTTACTAATCATAAGGATAATAAGTCATTGATTTTAATACATAAGTTAGAAAGGTTTTTCGTGTAGAGAAAGAACATATGCTAGTTTCTATAGTATTGTGTATTAACGTTTTGTTATGTGGATAAAGTTTGGAAATTTTAATCTTATCTTAATAACTAATATGACGTTAAGTTTAAAATCCCGGTTAATTTATTTTGCGTTTACTACATAGATGATCCTTATTATTTGAGTCAATATATAAATTTAATCCTTCATTTTAAAATTTACAGATTTAGTCTCTAACTAACATGATTGTTTTCAATTCATTTGATTTAATAGTATTAATTTAGCTAGTTAACTTAATTAGGACCCTAAAACTCTCTCCTCATCCCGAACCGATATGTTTACACATACCAAAAGTCAATTAATCAAATCCGATAAACCTAAAACCTAATTAGATAATCCGTACAAATTTAAACACACACAAAACCAATTAAACCAAGACGATCAACCTGAATTCTGATTAAATAATCCGTTCTAGGGCTATTCACGAGCCGGGCCGAGCCGAACCGAGCGACCTTTGCTCGTGCTTGTCTAGTTTCTAAACCGAAACGAGCCTATCGGCTCGTTTACAACCGAATGGAAAATCAAACTAGCATTTTTCGAATGTTAATTTTTATATTGAGCGTCGAACGAGGGCAAACAATTTGTACAACTTAACCATCTAGTGTGTCATACAATTTATATTGCAATAAAGGACGGTGAAAATGTTGGGTCTTATGTTTTAATTACTTAAAAAATAACCACATTTAATAACATAACATTTTCATAAATAATAATATGTTGTGGCTGGCGATAAGTCTAACGTTGTAACCGATGTGAGGGTGAGCATACTGTAGAAAATGATATATGAAAGCGTGAGATGATCGACTAAAAGTAACAGTAAGGTCAAAATTTTCTTATAGCGACTTAGGATTTCACTTTAGTGTTTAGTGTTATTTTTTATTAGGTTAATTAATCTAATATGTATATATATATGTGTGTGTATATAAAATAATTCGAGCCGAATGGACCTTTACCTGTGATTGACTCGTTTACAAACCGATAAGAGCCGATCGACTCATTTACAACCGAGCAACTTTCGAATGAGTATTTTTTCAAACAAATTCTGAATAAAAATCTAATAAACGTCGAGCGTTTTAAACAACACTAATACATAGACCACCATAGGATGAATGCTCTTAAATATGTATAAGAAAATAATAAAATGATTAGAGTAATAAATCCCAATCAATCACTATATATAACTCCCATCTTCTCTTCCATACCCCCTCCCCTCTCCCCTCCCCTCCCCTCCCTCACCCCATCAGTCCCCTCTTGAATCTTGATCACACATTCAGATACAAGAATCATCCATGGCGACCTTCATAATCTCTGCTTCAGAGGCGGAATCAATGGCGAAATCCCAAAACCTCACGGTCCCACAACTCCTCCCAACCCTAGTGAAATCAGCCCAGTCTCTCGCCCGTCCCCCAATCTCCAATTTCCACGTCGGAGCCGTCGGACTATCCTCCGATGGCCGCATCTTCCTCGGCGCCAACGTCGAATTCCCCGGCCTCCCCCTCCATCACTCCGTCCACGCTGAGCAGTTTCTCATCACCAACCTCGCCGCACACGGCGGAGGACCCAAGCTCCTCTACATCGCCGTTTCCGCAGCCCCTTGCGGCCATTGCCGCCAGTTTCTCCAAGAACTCCGGGGGGTCGCTGACACCCAGATCCTGATCACCGATCAACCCCAAGAAAACCCTGATTACAGACCCGTGTCGTCCATTCTACCCGACCCGTTTGGCCCCTTTGACCTCTTGGATCAGGAAATGCCGCTCGTTCTCGAACGACATGATCACCAACTCTCGTTGAAAGATCGTCCGATCCTCGCACAGAACGGGAGTTTGACCAATTTGGCAAATGGGTACTCTGATTTGGTGGCGAAGAACGAAGGGAGGTTGAGGAAGAAGGGGTTGGAGGCGGCGCGTGAGTCCCACGCGCCGTACAGCGGGTGTCCGTCGGGGGTGGCGTTGATGGACGGCGAGGGGAAGGTGTATAAGGGGTCGTATATGGAGTCGGCGGCGTATAACCCTAGTATGATGCCGGTGCAGGCGGCGCTGGTGGCGTACATGGTGGCCGGAGGCGGTGGGTTTGATCAGATCACGGCGGCGGTGCTGGTGGAGAAGGAGGGGGCGGTGGTTAGGCAGGAGGATACTGTTAGGTTATTGTTGAAGAATATTGCACCCAAATGTGACTTGAGAGTGTTTCATTGTGTGTAATTTGATTGGTTAAAACTTAAAAGATGATGATGATATGATGCAAAGTTGATGATATTATTCATGATGATGATTACTATTATTGATCCAGATTTGTGGTTTCTAAATTGTCTGTGTTTTTAATAAAATAATATATGTTGGTTAAAATAATGTTGGTGACAGCTAGAGTCCAATTCTCGATGAATCTAGTTTCTTTTTTGATGATTCACATTGAGTAAACTGTTTCGTACAGGTGGTAGGTGGTGGTTACTGATTGTAAATGGTTGTGCCATGGTGGTGTTTGGCAAATGTATAAACTTTATTATTATATTACTAGCATTAAAAAACCCGTGTATTACACGGGTTAGATAATTAAAAAATATAAATTATAAATCTGTATATATTTATAATTACTAAAATGCTTTAGTATATATATAATATATTTTTAAAAGGTATGATAAATATGATATCTTTTTATTTACAAATGAAAAGTTAATTAGAAAACATTCAATTCTTCATTTGAATAAACAAAAATAAAAATATGATCATAAAATGTGATTGATTTATTACCTTAATTACCAATTGCCATAAATTGGATGAAAATAATTTGGGCGGGAAAATAAAAATTTTGATGGTCTAGAAATGTGACAAGTGTCCAAATGAGATACCCTTTTATTAGAGTAGTAGGATGTTTTTTTTCTAACCAGTTTTCTTTAATGGTAACCATGTCTTTCTATTTTAAGAAAGTATTAGCTATGTTTAAGCATTGCCAATCCTTAATGACATAACCATTCTTCCTCACCTTCCACCCATTGTCTCTAAAAGGAGACAATGGCTTTTACTAAACAAATCTTAGTCGTAATATTCATTTATGCCCACATTATTTTCACAACATGCAGAAATGGCCATGCCGTGCCTTCCCTAGAATCGGCCGTCGGCCAAACCCAACTCAAGGATGAAAAGTCCGGGTCAGAAGACAAACCTTCCGACCCTTCTAAACTTCCATTTCCGGGAATGGCGCCTGAGTCACCAGATGAGAAAAAAGGAGGTTTAAAGAAAAAAGATGATTCCAAGAAAGAAGGCGATTCAACGGATAAGAAAAAACGTGATTCAAAGAAGAAAAATGATTCAACAGACGAGAAAGATTCAAAGAAAAAAGAGGATTCAACAGACGAGAAAGAAGGTGATACAAAGAAAAAAGGTGATTCAACGGACAAGAAAAAAGGGGATTCAAAGAAAAAAGACGATTCAACAGATGAGAAAGAAAAGGATTCAAAGAAAAAGGGCGATTCAAAGAAGAAAGGCGATTCAAAGGATGAGAAAAAAGATGACTCAAAAAAAAAAGGCGATTCAACGGATGAGAAAGAAAGGGATTCAAAGAAAAAAGGCGATTCAAAAAAGAAAGGTGATTCAAAGGATGAGAAAAAAGGTGACTCAAAGAAAAAAGACGATTCAACGGATGAGAAAGAAGGGGATTCGAAGAAAAAAGACGATTCAACAGATGAGAAAGATGACGATGGGGCTAACGAGGTGGCAAACCAAATGCATAAAATCGAGAAAAAGATTAATGAATTCAATGCATCACTCAAGAACCCGATGGACAACCCAGAGTCATCACCTGGGTCCCATGAGTGTGTTTTAGAGTGTGACGAGGTGTTGGCTGCGGCTATTGATGATATTAGAAAGGCACTAGATAGCCTTGCTACCCAAAACCTAGTGAAAGCAAAATTTGATGTTAGTGCGGTTTCAACCAATGTAGACACTTGCAATGACTGTTTCGATGAGATGGTCGGCGGTGATCCAAAGGCCAAGAAACTAAGTGATTGGGTACAGAAGACCACCGGGGATGTCCTTGAGGCTCTCCAAAAAGCCGACTCCTAAATTGTTCCTATTACTTACAAGAAAGAGAGAATTGACATTGTGTCATCATCTTTCTTGATCATGCAAGAAATTCAATGATAAGTAGCTCCTACACATGATACCTCAAAACACAAAGAGCTTTCGAATCCAATGGTGATCATATTCTTAAGATTCATATTAGAAGTCATATATATATAAATATATTAATTATTTAAAGAACGCATAGAAATATATAGAATGTAGTTACTGACTATTTGTACAAATTACGTTAGATAGACATACCAAGATCATTATGTATGTAGGGAAATTGTAGCAGATTCATATATGAAGCTTCTCTTCGATCATATGAAGTCCATATTTTAGGATATTCATTTGCTGGGTGGAAGAACGGTTCCTTTGTATATCTTCCAAGGACCACCATAGAATTTGGGTCTCATAATTGGTACCGCTTCGCCAGGATGATCTTCCCAGTATTTTTCCTGTATTGGAAATAAATACCAATTAAAGACACTTTATAACAAATAATGGTCACCTTTTACCGAGTTCCTTAATAAATAACCCACTCTGACATGTCTTAGGAAGTTTGTAAAATGCTTTATTAAGTCTAATTTACAATAATCCAAATACAGATTATCATAAGAATTCTTAGATTATCCACAATGCAATGAATCTTATGATGGTTGTGGCTCAGTCTGGGATGAATGCAATGAGGTGCTTGGATACGCAGTATGCTTACACTATATTGAACTATCATATCAGATTATCAGCTGTAATAGAACATGTGTGTAGGAAACAGTGTATGGTTAACTAGTACTGCTCGAAGTTGTAATAATCGCGTATGATGACGTTGAGTCATGAGTGTTAGACGAATACTAATTATTTAACAATATATAAATTAAGAGTAATAAGTAATTTAAACTCTATGCTTTGATGTTATGTATTGCTGCAACCAGTATCAATTGATAATTGGACCCCCAAATGATCAAATAACCGTAAGCAGAAGCATATTTGTGAAACATTAGAAACCGATTATGGCAACTTAAAAATGCAACAAACAAAATCATTTAATGAAATGTGCATCATTACCTTGTATAGTTGCTCGGTGATTGCAGCTCCAATAACCCCAGTATAGAAAGCACATATATAGATTGTAACAAGAGGAGTAAATGATTTTGGGCGCTTGTATGGATCAACCATGGTCCAAAGAACTTCTTTCTCCCACTTAGTGTGCAAGTAATCAGCATATTTCCTCCACAAATAGGTTGCCATTCTTACACTTGTTAAAATATTCCTGATTCATAACAAGAACATTTTAAATGTTACAATCTTACAGATCCAACCGATATGCAGTTTACACGATCATAGTTTTACAAAATGAGAAAGCACTCAGGTTAACCTATTGAATCATGTAAACAAAGCAGTTAAGAGAGCCACTTATAAGATCATATTAACATTCAATTGTTGTACTTTCTCTTTCCCCTTGAAGCCTTTATTTTATTTTAAGAGAATCAACCGTTTGGGTGCTGATGCTAAAAGCTCAAGTATAAAACTTGTATGATATTATAAACTTTTGAAAAATGGAACTTGGGAAAATTCATTAAAAAGACAACCAATCCAATTCTACATGCTAATACAAGATTGTTACATTAATTTTTTGAACAACGAACTCACCCGCCCACAGAACCTACTCCTAAATTTAAATGATTCATGACTTGAACCCTCAACCACTTAGGAAGGCATCATTGCAACACCTTGGTATCATTGGTCTACAAGCCCTTTGGTCAGGATTGCTACATGGGAAAGGAAATTGAGCAGGTGCATATGTCAGAAACTACAAAGTCGTTAAATGCTTTATAGTTGTAGTGTTGTACATGAGTATTAGGCAATATATATAAATAGAGGCATCTGGTGGGTGTAAAAATGAAAACTTGCCATTTGGGCTAGTTGGGCATTTCATCAAACAGCTGGTGAGCATAGATACAAATACGAACAGATAGATTATCAGAAAGTGTAAACAGCGAGTCAAGGTCATTACACAAAATCAGCTAACTAATAGCTATCATTCATCAAACTAAGTGATTCACCAGATGGGTGTTCTTCAAAAACCTACTAAATTCAAAAGAGGATCCTTTCACAGGATATGACATATACAAGGAATTTCAGAAAGCAGGTAATGGCTTAAATTGAATAAATTATGAAGAAATAAGAAGACAAACCGCGGCGAGATTCATAAAACCGGCGACTCCGGTCGGCAGTTGAGGGAGGGGAGTGGAGCTGGGGTGGGTTCCTTTGCAGTTTATGTTGAACTCGAAAGTCGTCACATAAAACTCTCTTTAGGAACAGGATTACCCTTGTCATGCACCTACACTTGTACGTTGCAACTTTCATTCTTTAGTCATTTTCTTTACTTTAATTTTAACTACTTTATCCTTTTATGGACGTTATTTAGGTGTGAAAAAATTAATGTTACGCATGACAGGATTATCTTTGTCATGCATCTACATGTGTTATATTAATCGGGTTCATTTATTCGTTTTCCAACTCTTTCATAAGTAAATCACAACAAGAAAAAACTCATGGTTCGACCCTTAGTATTTTTTTTGTTTAGACCATCCTGTATTTAAATGTGTTGGATATCTCACTTTAATTGTTTCTTGTTATTTAGCAGGCATTTATGTATAGATTTGGAATTTGGTTAGTTAAAAATTATAACTCGGTTGTCGCTAAAAAATAACTCACATGGTAACACAATATATGTAATTTGCTAGTTGGATCGTGAAAATTTTTATCTTTGGGCATTGGTAGTTTGATATTGTACCATTTGAGGTTTTATAATTCGATTATTTTGTTAACTTATTATTTGATATTACCTATCTATATAAAGTGAACTTTTAACTACAGTATTATTTTATCTTTTTTGGTTTCACTTTAAAGTTATAGAGGTAATGCATCAAATCAAGCAAATGTTGTCCTGTATGCTCACTCCTCTCTTTCACCCTCAATCTCATCTACTTTTTATCTTCATTTTCTTTTCTTTTCTTCTATTGAGTTAAATCTTCTTTTCCTTCATCAAGGAAACGCCTCTGGTAAGTTGATTTCGCCAGTGCGGAGGTGATGGATAGGAGAAGCTACTTTGTCGGAGGCAGAGGACAATGGTTTTTGCAACTATGAAAAATGGGGTGCATAGGATGGGTAAGATGAAATAGGAGAAATTATTAAAATATTTTAATTTGAATAATGATAGGCATCAAATTTGAATTTATTCTTTTAAAAATAAATACCTGATATCTATTTAACGTTTAAATAAAACTACAAATAACTAATTAAATCTATTTAGAAAACATGCAGTAAGCTTTATATTTGTAAATTTGTAAAACACATGTTTTATAATGTAAAAGAGAAAAAATAAAAGCCTAGAAAGTTTACCTTGAAGTCTTGATTTAGTAAAATTAGAAAGATCAAACGCGCAGCAGCAAGCAACGCATGTCGGAGGGGTGGAGGGCGCTGGTCGCAAGGCCGGCGACAGCAGCAGCTCGAGCGCAGCAGAGCAGATGGCGGACAGTGGGATGCTGGATGCGTCGGTCGAAGGTTGGGATTTTTTTGGGGGGGGGGGGGGGGGGGTTATGTTTGGGTTGTTAAATTTGGGTTTTTTAAACTTTAATGGGCTTAATTAAATTTTGGGCTTATTATTGGGTATTTTGGGTAATTGGGTTAATTAGTTATTAATGTTTTTATAAAAGGTAATATTTTTTATAAAATATTAGACTAATTTTTATAAAATTTAAAACTTTCTATAAGGTTTTGAGTTTAAAAAATTTTTAGGGGTAACGTAATATTTTCTCAGGGGTAATGTAAAACCGTAAAAAAAATTTTTTTTTACATAAAAACGTAAATTTTTTTTAAAATTTTTACACTACACGTAAAAAGTTGAGGGGTAGCACCCCTCCATTCCATGTAAGTCCGCCCCTGCTATTCGTATTGCAAGCTTTATTCTGGCGCAACGCGCCTAGGAACAATTCTAGGTTATATAAACACAAACTTAAGAAAAAAGAAAAACAAGCTAACTCATCAAGTAACAAGCTGTTTCATGTTGAACTTCGAGCTTGGATTGGACATGCTGGCCGGACTTGGTTTGACTCGTATTGTTATTCGTTAAGTCCGAACCGAACCGAACCGATTTTTGGATCAAACTCAACTCCAAAACAAGCATAAAAATACTTATCTGGAAAAACCAATAAGCATGCATGAATGAAATTTAAAGAAGTAGGTATATGCTACTACTTATCGAAAACTGAAACTCATTTATTTTTTTGTGATTTCGTAATATTAAGCATTAAATAAACAAATAAAAGCTAGAAAATTAATAACTTTATCATTATAGCCATAATTACCTTTTTCTCTCATGTATAGTTTAGTAGTAGCCTTTGCAAATTGAGGAACCATGATCCATTGCTGCATGGCTTCTCGTGAAACCATTTTCGGGCACTTAATTAATTTCCTGCAACAAAAAGTTCACTTTCTGTCTCTCTCGTAATTATGAAACAATTCTGTCTCTTATCTGCATCACATTACACATGTGTGTGTTTTTACTTTTTAGAGAGATGGTACAGGTTGAAGAAACAATGATTATATATGAAACTGTTGATCGAATCGTGTGAGAATTTAACCATTCTTGATGTAACTATATATGTAATTGCAATTAAACATAAGTTGATTATAATTAGTAGGGGTCGACTGATTTCAAACTTTATTCAACATTATATGATTCTCAACTTGTATACGCCATGTATAAGCGCTCGTATACATTGTTTATAAGTCCTTGTATACACCTGTATGCCTGTATACAACTTCTATACACCATTATTAAACGCCAATTTATGTTACGTATATATATAACAACCCTATGTTAATTTTATAATATTTTACTTTTGGGTTAGTATATATTTATCTATTTTGCATTTGGAATATCAACGTATCCATAGGTGCTGACTCTTCACGAATTCCCAGAAGAAAAAAGAAAATAGTTACTGCCCTACTCGTTGATTCATCTTTATCATCTTTGACCTTTTTCTGCATCACTCTATGAACCCTAAATCATTACACATTCATAAGTCATTGTACTTGCAGGAATCTATGTAATATTTTTTAATTATCACTGAAAAAATGAACATATATATATTATTCTTGATTATTATTACATAACTCATGTAAGCATACATGAAGAACATGAGATCCATCAATGCTTGTGGTAAAATGGTAATCAAATGTTCATCTTATATATTCTTATACAAAACATAAAACTCACCACACGTACGTACGTTCATCCCTTACGATGATGACTAACTGTTAGCTAATGGAATCCAATAACCGAAAGGGTAATTAATAATAACTTGCACACATATGTTTAATTAAAATCGCTATAACTCACTTGCAAAATGAAATAAAATAGAAACTTTAATTAGGTTTCATGAGCATAGCCACAGGAGAGTGCCATTAGTAGTATTGCAGCTTCTTTTTCATCTTGTGGGAAAACATGGTAAAACGTTAAGTTTTTGCTCAAACTTACTAGAAACTCCTCCACACAGTTCTTTCTCGCCGGAGAAGATGAAGATGACGGTGATGGCGACGGTGAAGGTGTCGGTGATGGTGGTGGAGTGATGGTGGTTATTTGCTTGTTGTATTGCCTCTTCTTGTGCTTTGTTATAACTTGACCTTTATTATGTGTTTTCTTGTGATCTTTGTGTTGAGTTTTTGTGACCTTTAAAGGTTTCATGATCGATTGATCAATGAAAACATTGCTATTGCCGTTGTTTTCAGCTGCAGCAGCAGCAGCTGCTGCTGCTGCCATTGCTCTTCTTGCTTTCCTTTGTCGGATTCCACAGGCATTGCAAAGTGACTACACAATAAAAAAGACAAAAGTTATATGATATTTAACAACATAATGATAACCTTAATCAAAGTTTTATAAACATACCATCCTAAATTAACAAAATTTCATTTTTTCTTTAAAGATTTTCTTACTTTGCTAGCTAGACTTGAATCTTTAACTGCTCAACTAACAAAAGGAAATTAAGATTTTATATACCTTAGGGCCTCGCGGTCCACTTCGCCATAGAGGGGTCTTGGTGGTGTTACAATCCGAACAAACCCTAATGGGTATGTTGTTTGAAGAAGTACTATTGCTTGAATAATTATAGGTTTCTTCGATTGTTGAAGGCGAATGTTTATGATCTTCAAGGTATTTAACTTCTCTATTGATTGGAGTATAAGTGATTGGATTCTCATGATTGGATTTCTTCATTTTAAGCATTACTCTCATCTTGGAAGACATCCACTTCACTTGATTTAGATCAGTGCTCATATTATTGGTTCCTGTACTCTTGTTCCATGTCGAAAATTCGACTCCTTTATCATTATTATATTTTCTATTTGATGATTGTTGTATGGTTGTGATCCAAAGTTATCACCCTGCAAATGATCAAGATCAAAACAATAAGTGATCAAACATGAATTCCTCTAAACTTCAAGAAACAGTAATTAACATCGATCAAAGGACGAATTAGAATGGAGTAAAACATACAAAAAAGATGCATCAAGAATCAAGATGAACTCATGTTGTGACAATTGAAGTACTAAACATGATAGATCAAGATGAGTTACCTCGTGTTGATGATGTGTGGAGGCTGTAATTCCCTATTGAAAACACCATTTTGATCATTTGAGTTCAAAAACATATGGGTTGTGAGTGAATTTGAAGATGATGAAGCTTGATAATTAGGATTCAAGAATTGGTGGTTGTTGAGGTGATCTTCATAGTGATCACTTGGGTATGGTGAATGATTGTTGGAAGATGAATTAAAGAAGATTGAAGTCATCGTAAATTGATCAAAGGGGATGATAGATTATTGGCAAAGAGGATGACTAGCTGCTAGCTAGCTATGGCAAGCAAATAGAACCTAAATGGATGATTCAACTTTTAAAAGGGAGATAATTTGCATTGCTAGTTGCTGCATACGTCCCACACGTGACTTCAAAGCACAACTACTTTAGATAAAGCATAGTAAAATTAAACTCTGAAACTGAAATTTGGTTAACCTAAAATGTTTTTTTAATCTTGTTTTTTAGTTTTATAAATAATTATTTTGTTAAACATTTACAAAAATATGCTAAAACATATATATTTTAGAGATGACATTTAGAATAAATATTAGCTTTAATATATTAAGTGGTAAAAAGGTTTGAATGTTATTACAAGTTTTACACTTTACAAAAGACACTAATTGGACCCACATCGACGGGATATGATGAGACTATCATGTATCAATATACATCTACATGAGCACTTTTTAAAATCATTTAAAAGACCTGAAAAATACAAGCTAAATTTATCAAAATTCGTCGTGTGTGGTTTTACTCGTGTAACTTTTCAAAATTGCATCGTGAATCGGTTTCATTGACGGTTGAATACATATATTATACATAAAATGATATTGAATTTTATAAATACATGTAAATTTTTTTTCCTATAATATCACCTGACACCAAACTCTATATACATAAGTCTGCGGTTGATCGATTACCATTAATTGATATTTCACATGTTGTAGCATGATTTACACATCTTAAAGTAATTAATGTTATTAAAATAAAAAATTAAGAAATCTTGCTAACCATTTTAATATGGGTAGGGAGATAGACGAGAACATGGAATGAATGAGAGAAATAATGGACAAATGAATAAATTGAATCAATACTATTTTATTATTATTTTGGGTAATTATCATGTGATAATAAAATAATTAATTACTTTTTATTATTTGATAGACATGAAGATATGAGAAATGGAATTTATTTATTACTGTTCGACAGACATGAAAATATAAAGAAATAGAATATAGTGATGATTGTGGGCGGTGGTGGTAGTACATGATTGGAGAATGATGGTGGTGGCAGCAGAGGTAGTGGTTGGTGGTGGTGGGGTGGGTTGGTGATAGTTGGTAGTAGTACGTGGTTGGTGGTGATAGTGTGGTGGCAGTGGTGGTTGTGGGTGGTGGTGGTTGGTGGTTGGCGGTGACGGTGATGGTGATGGTGGTTGAAGACTTGTAGTTGTTGGTGTTGGTGATGGTAAGAAATGATGAAAGAGGGAAAAAATGAGAAAAAAAGGGGGCGAAAGAATAATTTGAGGGCGTTCAGAGAGGATGGGATTTCTTGATTAATATTTCATTGGCTAACCAATCATCTCTATTTTCATTCGCTCGTAATAATCAATTCTGCCATTACTACAAATCAAATATGACTTTATGTTTTAAAAATATAACATATTAACCTCCCAATGAGAATATCTAAATTATACCGAACAAATTCTAACCATAGGTATACAATCATATCTTAGCTATAGACATTTGGCTGAAACACTTGGTTAAATTTGAATGGGATCAAAAATAAAATACACGTATCTTTGTTTAATTATACGGAAAATAAAGAAACATAAGTGTGTTAGTTCTTTTATATAAATTAAAACTGATTAATGAAATCGTGAGACAACAACCGTAATTTTATACTTGATAATACATGCCACACGACATTCACAAATCTATCTAAAAAAATGTTGATCCCAAAATTTGTCTCATGACTAATGTGGTCACAAGACTTCACATTATTATTATTATATAATATAATGTATATTTGGAAATTTAAATATAGCCACACATTTGCATCCTCGTGATGGACATCCACATATGATGGGGATCATCATATCATGAATGTTTTTCGTTAACAAGGCCACAGAGTTTTTACGTGTTACATAAAAATATTATACTTAATTTATTCAGTTTAGTTTGCAGCAGATGTATAATACGATAATGTTCTTGTACGAATACGAATGCCATAAACTTAAAATTTAATTGTGCTACGTAACATGTGACTTGTCATATAAACAAGTTACGCAAAAGAATCATTAATTGTGACAACAGTTTTTTAGACAACTCACAATCTATTCTACCTTTTATCCATACATTTTACAATATTTTAACCTCTAATCTCTTACATTGGTGGACTTAATAAGCAAGGAGAGGGGTCAACCAACCTCACAATTTTTTTAATATGTAATATATATATATATATATATTAAGTTATCGACCGATCTTGTTTTTCTAAGTGCCGGCCCCTACATCTTTTTATGGCCACTGAATAACCAAAATAGTTTGAAAGAAAAAAAACTCTTTAACTCATTAAAAATTTAGTTTAGTATCTGTTTTGTTAAAAGTAGTAAGCTCAAAACCTAATCGCACTCAGATTTCTTTTGTATTAATCCTACTAATTAAGCTTTTATATTTAAATGAAAGCTCAATTTACTTTACGTTAGTCCATTACCATTTATATTACCACTTAAATTTTCACCTATAAAATTGTCTTAAATATTTCAAACCTAAAAGCATTGTTCCAAAAGAGTTCTTTAAGAAGGTTTTGATTAAATAACGATTTGCAAATCGAATGGGTGATGAATACATATGAAGGATGTTATATTTGTTAGATCGTTTTTAAAAGATGAAAATTCATAAACAATTATAAAATCTAATGTTTTTTTTGTAATTTTCTATGGAATATACATTACTTGTTTTCTATGTTATTGTATTTTATTTGTATGACCCATCGAACTGAAATTTCCAACCTCGAGTTGAGATGCACTAGAGAAAAGAAGAAACTTCGACCAATTACTAAGTCCGCCCATGTTCCAAAAATGCCTATTAGTACTAATAAGTGGTGGATTCCTCATAAAGATCAATAAGTCTAAATGTGTTTGTCCACATTTAACTTCTTGAATCAAATCTTAGAGGATGTAAGAAATATAGGTTGATAAAGAAGGGACTTTACGTATTTTTTACTCTAATAAAAAATTAACTAACATTAACACATGACAACATCATATCTATTCTTATTAAATTTTTCACGCTTCTATTTCCTATTAAATGATTACATTAGTTACAAATAATATTTAATTTTCTTTAGATTAAAATAATTTTTTAAAATTTATAAAAAAATTTACTAATGTTATTTCTAAGAAAATAAAATTTTATAAAATAAATTTTTTTCCAAAGTATTAAAATTTTATAAAAATACAAAATATTTTAAAATTAGGGTTTTTAAAATAAATATTTTAAACCAAAAATAATTAAAACTAGGAATTATAATAAAAAATATTTTAAAAATGTTATTTTTTTAAACGGTTTATTGTGAAACAAAATGTTAATTTGTTTTAAAAAATAATAAAGTTTAAAAATAAATGTTTAAAAGTTAATACCAATATTTTGTTATTTATACTCGTTACTCATACGTAATTTCAATCATATTTAATATTAGAATATTATTTATAATTATTATTTTTATTGTATTTAATATTTATCTATTCAATCTGTGTAATATACGGGTTATTAAAATTAGTGTAAATATAGAATTAGAAGAAGCACAAATGTCACATGCGAAAGGTAACTTTAATTTGGTGTTATTTTTAAAGATGGAAAAATTGAAAATACGCATGAATTTCACTTGTACATTTTCAATATGTATGTAGTTTTCTAAATGATCTCCTACATCTCATACACTACGTATTATATTGAAAGGATATTTTTATATAGTAAATGGCCTATAATATCTTGCCGTTTAGAAGAGAACAAAAAGAATGTCTTTTTTAAATATATAATTCAAGACGAAATGGAGCAGCTAGATAAAGAGCAATCATAGCAGGAAAGTAGAAATCCATGGAAGGATATGTTCTATACGTAAATTATAAAATTATTAACTAAAGATTTAAATAATAGAATATAGAATGAAAGCACACAAGTGAGTCTAACACACGCCTTTGAGATAAGATGGCAAAAATGGTTTTTAGGGGAGACTTTTTGACATATTCGACTACAAATTTAAATTAAATAATAAAATCTTAAGAATATGAAATTTATTTCAATTCTTATGATCGATCATAGAGTTCGTGAGACTTGATTTCCTGTGATTTTCATAAATTGTTAATGTAATGAAAATAAATCTTCAAATTTTGAGAGTGCTCAGTACCAAACCCGATCAAGAGGATGGTTTGGATCATGACAATTAGCTCATATGTCGAATTATTAATAAGGAAGATAAGTTGAGACAACTTTAACTCGAACTTGAGCTTATAATCCAACTCAAACTTTTATTCATATTCGGCTCATATTCATCTCGAGCTAATTTGTGATTCAATAAGTTGGCTTACTTCCCTAAATTTTGATATTTTGTATGTTTTCTCTTGTATAAAATTTCAAATAACAAGTTATTAAAAATCTCAAATTACCAGTACCAAACTCCTAATATATAAGGAAAATCAATGGCGGAACTTTTTTTTTTTTTTTTTTTAAGTGAGCTACCCTAAGCTTAAATTAAACATGAACATTCATGAGTCAATTTGTTCAAAATTGAACCTAAGAAAGTTTTGAATGAACAAATTATGAGTCTCATGGGATGCTTTTAACTCCTTTTGTCAAGACAATTGTGTCCATTTTGTGCACATGTGCTACACTCTCTTAAGTGTAATATAAATGTTATATATGTTAATTGTTCAATTTCTTTCATATCAATGCATATATAAGTGAGATATTGGGATAAGAATTTGCATGGGAAGATGACTCCCCATCATCATAGTATTGCAGAGTATTGCCAAACTTAATCAATGACTATGCAGGCTTGAGACAAGATTATAGCATCATGACCCCCTCTTTCTCCATCACCCCCACCCCCACCCAATTATTTACATTGAGATGCATATAATAAGCCAATCTCTCATTAATACTTCTCACATTATTCCTTTATCACATGAACCCTAAGTTCATTTATATATATGCTTGACATGGCCCCTCTCCAACCAAATATCAACTTAACGTACACATGCCATTTATTTATGAAATTTGTTAATTTTACTCTATTTCCTTATAGCATGACTAATATATGATCATAAGTACATTTACAAAATAACTATTATGACGTTAATGGATAGTATGTTTACCTGTTTTCTACGTAACTATTTTATACACCACGAAAATATAATGATAGTATAAAGATAAAAAAAATTTTTTTATTAAACACTAAAGATCGATTAGATAGATCCAAACATCCCTAGAACATTCAACTCGAGAGTCATTTTTCTATAAATATTAAATTATTTATGTAAGAATATTAAAAAATAGAGGGAACAAATTAACTAATTCGGTTGATATATGAAAAAAAAGGGATTAATTTAGTTAACATTCTTTTACATATGCTCAATAAAATTGAAAAGTAACTAATAAAGATTCGGGTAATTTACTAATAGACAGAATAGTTACCATGCAAGAACTAGATAATTATGTTAATGATTTTAAGGGTTGTGGTTAGGTTCAAATGAAAAAAAAAAAAATAAAATTAATAAACCAAATTTCTATTTTTGATATATTAAAAATCAATGATCCAAATTTTTTTAAATAAAAAAATAAAAGTTTAAACTCTTATGGGATCATGTATACAAAAAGTGTATATATATATATAAAACCGTTGATCTTAATACATTAAATATAAATATTTGATTTATTGTTTTTATAATTTTTTTTGTTTTATTTAACCAAACCTATAATCTTAACAAACATATTTAACATATGATCACATAAAAAACAACAAATAATAGATAATACATGTCCGTAGATCCATTAATTGAAATTATATCTACCTTTTAATTTTCCTTTCTAATCTTTATTTCTAATGCATAGTAAATAGTTTTTTTTCTAACATCTACGATTTCATTAAACAAACTAACAAAAAGCCAGATAAACAAAATTATAAACATAAGAGCGAGTTTTTAAACCATTCGGTCCAAACATTATGAATAGTACGTACTAATATTAAGTTATATAATACAATCTAACATGGGATCAACTTGATCAAACATGTTTCTACTCAATAAACAGTATTTTGAAGATCGTTTTTTGGTTTGGGAGAAAGAGTGATTGATCCACTTACCGATCGAAACTCTAAGAAATTGCTGGATATTGTTGGTAGGTTGGAATATATGAATTCTAGAAACCGTTTGTACCGTACAACAGTAATAAGCAGTGTGTGTGACCACTGATGATTCACATATATATAATAATATTATGTACACGAATTGGAGCTAGTGATAAGGTGGTGTCTCATCGGAGGTTGCTAGAGGCAACTCCTATCTGGCTTTGTTGTTACATGCTGTCCATGATATTACAACTTTTAATGCGTAATGTACAAGACTTTATAGCAGATTTGTAAGGACCACCTTCACCTCCAATTGCAACTAGGTGTTATATATATATATCAGTCTGATCATCGAGGCATTGAAAGTTACTGCTCCTTGAGACCTTTCTATCTACTGTCTTACTGTTTCATTATTGAGACGTTGCCATTGTTTTGGCCGGGATCGTAAGTAAGATCACGATATATTCACATATATATATGAACAGTACGATCAGCTTAATTACATAATCTCGACGATATATATGGTTCAAGATGATTGACGAGACACTAATATCCATTATGCATGTTCATATGTATAAGGATAATGTATTTCGGGTTCTTTTGTATCACAAGATTGGTCGATAAATAAATGTTACGGAATAAACCTTATAGTTCATTTTAGTCGAGTAGTTTATTATCTATCATAGTTATTATTATTTGATTTAATCATTTATTTTTTAATTCTTTTGAGCTTATTGTTCTATTTAATTAATTTGAAGATTGACTAGGATGTTTTTGACGTTTTATCATTTTCTTATAACACAGATATTTCTATATATTTAAAGAGATCAATCATGATTAATCTTCACACCCCAACTTATATGTATTAAAATACTCTACTGAGCTAAAAATTATAAATATGCAACTTTATCACTATACTGGTCTATCACAAGTTTTCATCCTCTACTTATTTATAGGTTTAGTCATCTTTAGATTTGGAAAGAAATATATTGTCTTTATATAAGAAAAAAGAAATTAAGATTATTGGATAAAATAAAAAGAAATAGTGATAAAAACAAAAAATAAAACGTACGATGAAGAGGATGGCTACGTATGCAGCTTATGAATCACTCCTCTCAAATGGCATGTTCAAGGTAGAGACAACTATTGAGACATGATATATTTAACACCCCACACACGTACATATGTGGTGTGATATACACACACAAATATATATATAATATATATATATATTATATATATATATATATATATATATATATATAATAGGGGTGGTATTCTGATCTAGAATTGAATTTAGAAAACTTTTTGTTAAAATATATTATTAAAAAGTCATCTATATATTAATGATCATTAAAACATATAAAGATAATGGATTCAATTCTTATTGATGTTTATTAGTAGTGTTAGTTAACTATATAATTAGATATGTAAAAGATACATGATTAACAGGATTAGGTTTGATGTGGGCTAGTGTGTGTTTTGGCAAATGATGGTTGTTATCATTGTAATGCTGGAAAACCCTGCAAGGACCATGATGTGGGTAGATAAAGCCATGTTTGTTCCTTTTCAAAACGGCCCACCTTCCATTTGATCCCCATTAATTTGATCATTCATAAGCTGGCATAATACAGGGTGCGTTTTTTGAGGGTGTGTAGGATGAGCGATCGCTTAGACCCGTGTTTTGCGGGGCCCAAAAAATTATCATCGTCGTTTAAGAACCGTAGGCCGATTAACATATATAAAAACACAACTATTAGTAATAACATGGTCTAACGAGAAAGAAACCAATAATTATGTGAGATAAGTTAGTTAATTTGCTATAATAGTTTTGTTATCTTTATTGTTATACGCACATGGCATTTGAAATCTCAAAGACGGTCGGTCTTGCGGCATATATGCAATGAGTTCATGCAAAACTTAAGCGGTTTAGGTACAATTAATGTGGCTATATTGAAACCTTATGATGGATTTATATAATTAGGAGCAAGCAAGAAAGGATCTCTTCTTAATTAATGCAATTTCATACGTACATGGGTTACATGAATGTGAATATGTAGGATGCAAAAGACTTATCCAAGAAAAATGAATCTCTTTCTAAGGGTAGACAAGGCACATACTAATTAACTAAGCGGGAAACACTATCATATATATATATTATATATATTATATATATTATAATATATATATATATCCCAGCTGACCAATTAATATTACTTGAAAAAACGACTTCTCTTTCCGATTACTATATATGTAGCGGCCGGCCACTATGCATTAGAAATTTATATTAATTTTAACCTTATATGATAAAATATATCAATTTAATTCATTCATTTCTTCACACGCAAATCTTCAATTCTTTTCTACTCTGCACAAAACTCTTGAATAGATTCATGAAAACGTACAGTTATCTTCCAGAAGAAATTAAATCATCCAAACCAAAGTCGGTTTGAGCTAAAATCAACCGAATCTAATCCAACGGTTTCAATACCCATAGTACACACCTATGCCAATTATATATCTATTTGAGTCTTCAAAAGTACGTGAGTTCTGTCTTCCACTGAAACAACAAATGTTTGACCTAATCAAATAAAGTATAAATTGTAAAATAGTAACCAACTTTCAAAGGTGATGAAGTCGATTTTGAAAAAATACAAGATATTGCTACATGTTGCATCATGTTAGGAATCACGCCAAATAATGTACGTGCACATACATTTATATTGATGGGTTCAAATTGGGGCAAGCATACACACACACACGTCTTTGATCGAATAACCAACCACCTTCCCAACCTTCAATTCACACCAACAAGACCCCGGCTGCCCAATGTAAAAGGAATTGAAGAAAGTGCCTGCATGCATCCTCCTCAAACAACAAGGATAATTAGTGCTTGAAATCATGTGGATAGTAGCATGCATGATCATGAACAAGAGCTAGCGTTGAAGACAACAAAAAAAAAAAAAAAAAAAAAAAAAGAAAAATTTCAAGAAAAGGTGCCTAAAAGTAAAAAATAAGAAAACTGAAGCGGCTGCATTCATAAAGGAATTGAAAAACAATGTGAGGCTTTGCGACAACAACAAAAATCCGGGATATTGATGCATGTGTTTCTAAGATCGGGCCATTGTTGTATACGTACAGTCCTTTAACGTAATATACATGCGTGACATTGTCATGCGTGGGAGTGTTTCAAACAGTAGTTTTATATATACTTTTAAATATTTACGCTATCTTTCTGTTATATTCCAAGTTAGTATTAATTTTATTTTTTATTAAAAAAGTGATTTTTTATGTGTTGAATTATTTAAAATAAATTACATATTAAATATTAGATAAAAAAGTTTAGGGTAGAAATCATCCTTATAAATTTCTTGGTAGGGATCACAAATGTTCTATCTAATTAAAAAGGTAGAGATCACATTACAACTTATCCCATTGTTTAAGGATCAACACTCGTAACCATATATAAAAGACTGTTTGGTAGCTTTTAAATGATAAATAAGAGACTATTTTTATTGATTAATTAATGATAACCTTAAATCTCAATAGTTAAAAGATAACCACTAATTATATACGATGTTATCTCTTAGCTATTCAAATTTAATTAAGATTACCTTTTAATTATTGGAATGCTATTAAGCCATTAAAAGATAGTCTGTTAATGATCATTAAAATGTTACTACACAATCTTCAAGTGTTAGAAATAATATTACAATTGACTCTCTCAACACTTATTCTCTTGCTAATATACAATATCTCTTCTATTACGAAAGTGTTTAACGATATGGTATAAGCGGTCAGAAATATATATATGAAATTTGAAAGATTATGTGTGCAATAAGATTATTAAATGTGGGTGTAAGTGTTGCTTTAAATGATAAAAAAGACAATTTAGAAACGGTTGCCAAGGATACACATTGTATCCACGATTGATAGTGGATACAGACTCTATGGATCGTTAGTTTTTACTGACTATGGAACATTTTTTTTCCTTTTAGAATTGGAGCCTTCGCACCTTTATAAAACTACATTACCACTCTTTCCGATTAAATCATTGAGGTTAAGCATCGAAAAAGTCAAACTCGAAGCTTTATAACATCTCTGGCTCATCACTTTTTCCCCAGGCTTCTTTCTTTTTCTTATTCCTTAATCTATTGGCTGGCTCACGAAACTACTTGACCAGTGGAACTACGAAACGGATTACTCCTTTTTCATTAAGCCCGTCTTAATGCATACTAAGTTAGTTTAGCCGCTAGACCTTTCTGGTTTTCTGGTTAGGCAGCAGAGCAACCTCATTGCACAAAGTAGGCTTTGATAGAACATTATATTCAAATTTAAAATGATTTAGGAAGGTTGGTAAGTTGATCAAAATGCAACTTCAAAGTTTATCTATCCAACTCTTAAGTGTTTGTAAGAAAGCGAGCTCATGTTGGATTTCTCTTTAAATGGAAGATTCGCTTCAACCTTTATTTATCAAATCAATCTTTTGTAAACCTCAAACTACAAACAAATGTTTGAGTCGTTTTATAATATATATATATTTATACACTTTAAACGCATTTATTTTTTAATGATAAAGTTAAATTTAAACACCACGCATCCTTGATAAACTCATGATCTAGTGATTAGACTCGTAATTTACAAATTTGAGATTTTCTAAGAATAAAAATGACTTCATATAATCTGATCACAGGTGTCAAACTCCTTATTTTGTGTGAGTTTTATAAATTTCCTTTAATAGTATCTTCACTAATGAAAAATTGTATAAATAACAAGAAAGTTCTAAAAGTGTTAATATTTTGGTTTTTATCTCTTTATATCATAATTAAGTCTAAATCTATCTTTTGAAGAAAATTACAAAATTTAAACCCAACTCACATAATTGAAAATCATGTGAACTCCACCCTAATAAAATACAAACTAGGGCTTCTTGCATGAGCAACAAAACAAGACAAAATAAAAATAAAGTTGAATCCAAGCAATATGTGCATGAAAATTAAAATGTAGAAATTAGAATCTAAATGAAATCTATGGTGTGGGGTCTTTAAATAAGATACAAAACTTATAACATGATTGTTGTATGTAATTATCCTTTTGACTATGGTTGACCCTACATTGGCCTTAGTTCACAAGTGCTCACAAGTGTTAGATGTAGCCTTGCAACACACACCACCATACATGCATACACCATACACATGTACATCACACATATTATATAAATCTCTAGTGTATAGATATTACCCTAAAAAGCACATCACAATTAATTGAATAAAGATCATATTTACACCATGATTATTTTCTCTAATACGTAACATTGAGTAACATTTTAAGTGTTTCTAAAAAGTTGTATGATTATATATTGTCCAATAATAAAAAAACAACTATCATATATAATTAATTATTTAAACTACTTCAAATATCATACGTATCCATATCGTTAAATATAATTTAAATGTTCGCATTGTACCACGGTCTTTCTCATATACTACAAACTCTTAAGCTGTAATACAAACTTAAGAAATAAAATAAACGTTATAATAAAATAATTATATTTAATATTATCATTTTATTTTTTAATAATAATCAAGATTCATATGTTTTATTAAGCTATAAAAATTTTAAAATTTATAAAAAATTCATAAAATTGAAACTTAGGTAATTTTGTTATAAGAAAAAAGCAAGTGATTTTATTGAAACAATACTAAATCTTAGATTATTATTTTCTAATTTTATCTTTCTTTTTCTCCTTCACAGTCCAAAGAGTTCTATCCAAGTATCCAATAACTCACTAAAATACTCCATCTCAAAAAAGAAAATCTTGATCACCAGATGATGACTTATTAAATTTAATGTTTACAACTCCTTCAAGGTTTATTGATAATATGCCATTGGTATGGGTAATTGCAAGTTGGAGGACTAATGGGTAAAAATGTAGAAAACAAAGGGATGAGACACAAAAAAAAATTGGAAGCATTGGGTTGATGGAGACGTATAAATTTGCGGTACAGGACCATACCAGACCTTGATTTGTTACTTTTTGAGGACAAAATAATAATTTATTCATTAACCAAAGTACCAAATCAATGTAACACTTTATATTGTTAAAAAAAAAAAAAGATAAGACAATTTTTTTAATTTAATTAATATGTCTGCATACATGATTACAATAAGATTCAAAACAAGTTTGAAAAAATAATCCTAGAAAAGTGCTTGGGGTGGTGTCTTGTAACTTTGCATCTACAAGAGCAGATCTTTAAAGATAAAGCGTAATTTGGAGATTTTAGAGAGGAGAGGGTGGGGGATTGGTTGAAAAAAGAGGAAGAACGTCTAGAAAAGATGTATTTAATATTTTTTTATTTTTTTAGTGTTGCTCCGATTTATAAAGATTTATATTTATGTATATTTCATACGTTAAAGAATATAGAGAATAAAGAAGGATAACCTAATTAGCCTAATACTTTGGGAATCCTTAGAATAAAAATAAACTGTAATTCAAATATATCTATACAAATATATCTCTAAAATTTACTTTTAAAATTTATGATGTAGATTATGTTTCATAAGTTGATTATCAATGTAAGTTGATATTTTCCTTGTTGAAGTTCATTCTTTCGTAGCTAAATTAATTTTTGAGGTTCATTTACCGTTAGAATTATTGAATTAACATAAATATCCATAATTTGTATAGATGATTTTGTGAACATTTTTTGACAGAATATTCTATATTGCATCCTCCCGGCTCAAATGAACCGATCAATAAAGGACAAATATGTAAGAAGATGTAAGAATAATCTAAATCTATACGTCGTATGATGGTTGAGAGAAATATATGAAGTTATTTCCAAATGAACACGATCAATAATGTATTTGTTTTTTATATATGTAAGAAAAATCTAAATCCATATGTCTCAGAAATAAATGAATTTATTTATTTCCAAACTCAATCGCTATTTGGATTTGGGTGTAAGTTTACACATGATTAGTACGCATGAGTTATACGAAGTGGTTATAATTGAATATAAGATTAAATAAGAAGAATATGAAAATTGAAGTTTGAAGATTGAGTATTGCAAAATGTAAATTGCATACAATCCTTTTTATCCGTTATTTATTACATTAACTGATTATTTAAGTGTTCAGCTACTCACATTGATGATACCCTCATAAAAAAATATGTGAGTTTACGTATTCTAATAAGTGCAAGATTAAGTGTGTTCAGGCAAAAAAAAAATGATTTATTAAAAACGAATTATTTAAGTGTATGATTACTTCATAAGGATATGATTACATCCAAACATCTCAAAAAAATCATATGGAAAGTCAATAAGGATGTATAGGATCATCTGCGGTGGGTCCGTTAACCCCTACAAACACCAATATGAGGAGAGATCACTTAGCTGGAGGAGAAAAAGTTTCTTTTATGGAATAGAGAGGAGACAAGAGTTCATAGGAATGATAGTCTTGGAGACGAAAAAAAGTTCTGTGGATCGGCTTTTGTGAGGGGAGAAGAGAGGAGAAAAGGAAGTTAATGGGTTGGATGTTATTCGTGGATTCTTTCTGTACAATGAAGACGTGGAGGAAAGAGGCGGTTTATGACTATGAGGGCCTCTTCTTGAAGTTGCTCTAAGTCACTTTGATTGAACATGAATAAATATCATCATGTGTTCCATGGATAAAATGAGTTGCGACATTTTCAAGGTGATCTTGGCAAAAGGATAATAACGAATGAGATGAAAAATACATGAAATTTTTACTACAACTTTTATCTTGCAGCAGTAATGCGGGGGAGCTCTCGACACGTGATATGATACGAATCACTCCATGACTATAACATATTGGTGAATTTAATATTTACAAAAATATTCATCTAACATACTTCTTTTTATTCCATCTAAGAGGGCCATTGGGTTCATTTGGTGACATCTGGCCCATAAGCTAACGCCTGAATTCTAAATCATATATGCATTTGGGCTTCAAGGATGAAAACCCAAAAGAGGAGTATCAAAACAAATAAAGATACCTAACATATTTCCTAGGTGATTTAAATTAATAAAAACAACTAGAAATGTTTTTCTTTCCAGCATGATGATCCATTACATTCTTCTTTTCATTTCTGTATATCAAACATTAAAAAACTATGAATCATTAAAAGATATGTTTTTAATAATCATTAAAAGACTATACACAGCCCCCTAATAAAATACTAATTTTACCCTTAAATCATTTGAGAAACCATTTGACTTAACGTAATTAAGGTAAAATGGTCAAATTAGTAATTGTAGCCACCCATGTTTATAAGGGACAATTATTTTAGAACAAATCAAACAGAAATGTGGACAATAGTTTGATATGAAGAAAGTACTTCATTAGCTAGAACTAAAAAATTCAAAAAAATTGTACCCTGTCGGTTTTGAACCTCACCCAACCCAGCCCACCCATTTTGTCTATAAAGATGAAATCACTAACTTGCAAAACAATTTTGGGTAAAGAATCAATGATCTTTCTTCATGGCATTTTCTTCAGTCTTGGAATTTTACTAAATAAACTCATTGTCTTATCACCTTGGGCTTCTTTCTGCATTTTTTCGCTACCTTGCAGATCATTTCCTTTGATTGCATATTTCTTTCTGCTGATTCTACAAAAATCATCATCAAATTCAACTTGATCATCTCTGATAGTTATGCTTGAAAGATTTTTTCCTTAAATCACCCATACTAAAAGAGTTCTAGCTTGGTGGAACTTGATGTATGAATTCTTAAGGTGTGATTCTAGTTTTTCAACCATATCATCCTTCAACAGACCAAGGTTCCAAATCTGTTTGATTTGTACTTAGAGGCTTGAGAGGAACTTTATCCTAAAATCAATTCACATAATAGAACCAATCAAGTGACAATTTCGACTATTTACTATATATAGGTCAATTTCGGTTTATATTTCTCTACAATAGGTCAAATGGATGAAGTTAAAAACTTACCTAAGAAAATAAGTTACAATTATAATGGGTTGATTTATGTTATGCTTTATCTCTAATAAGAATGCATAATAATTAAAAGAAAAAAAGAACTCAAAGGGTTGCAAGTGGCCCTAAATGTATATCTGATACGTAAAACGTTACAAATTTTTATTAGAAAAATTAGATTGTATAATTTGGCAATTCTATTTAACATACCAACTTTTAATGAAAAAGTCAAACTTTTAAACATAGTGTTTCAAGTAAAACAGATCAAACATGTCAAAAGTTGCCTACATTATATTCAAATGCTTTTAACCTTCTAATTAAATGTTTTCTTAAATAAAAAAAGGATGTATATATAGTACTATATGAGTCATGTTCAATACATTATGTGAAACAAAGTAGTTTTCACAAGTGCGAAGATCAAGGTCAAGATCAAAGATTAAAGAGCAAAAGAAGAAGTTGTGCATCAACTCGTGTTTACATTCTTTCACTTGATTTGTACTTATGTGGTAGTGTGTTACCACAATCTTAAGCTTTATAAATTCACTAAGTGCTAGAGAAATATCGTGTATGGTGATCACTTTATTTTGAGAAAATAATAAGGAGAAGATGATTACTTCATTTGTAAAGTGAAAAGTTGTACATCGGTGATCTCTACCGTTTAAAGAAGAATTAGTGAAGCAAACTTTCGATAGAAAATCTAGAGTGGATTAGTTAACATACTCATGAATCTTTATAAATTAGTTTTTTCATTTCTTTTCCTATAAACTGTTTGCGTTACATTACATTAGTTTTTTCATCTGTAACTAACAAAAGTTTTAATTAAGAAAATTCAAAGGAACCCTATTCAATCCTCCTTGCGTCGTGTTCAAGCATAAAGTTATAATTTTAAAAAGATTTATTAAATATAAACAAGAATAAAAATGTGGTTACATATTGTTTGGTCACCAAATTAATATGTTCAATAAAACTTGGTCATGAAAAGATGAAAGAGGGACTAACAAGTAACAAAAAAAGATCACAACTAACTTTACTTAAGTTACGGAATGTGTATTATCTAACATCTGATCCATGAATAAATAAACTAATTTTATCTCCTTTAAAATTCATTGTCTTTATGTGAAGGTAGCAAAACTTCGTCAATCATACAAATATATTACATAATAAATATAAAAAAATAATAAATAATAAAAATTAGAAAAGTTGAAGTTTGAAGAAAAGCAACTTTATGCGCACAATAGCATGGGAATGTAACCAATCGGTCCTAACCATATGACCAAAGTGTCCCAATCCAACCAACTTTAGAGTGAGGGGTGCTTGGTTAATTTGTTGTAGACGTTTATAGTTCAACACTTCTTCCCTATCTTATTCATCATCACAAAGTTACAAAATATTCGGGTAAATCTAGTATCGGTTGTGTACATGACCGAGAACATATATGTTGGAAGTTTTGATTGTTAGTGACAGAGAATTGAAGACTATAGTTAAAAATTCACTGATGATAATAGTATTAAGATGAGTGATCTGTCTTTTGTGAAGTTTCCGCACTAGGTAACAAAATAATATGAACAACAAAATAAAAATATTGTAACATTAGTTTCAAACCAAGGCACAACTTATTCAAAGTTATCAACATGTAAACACTCCCATAAACTATAGATGTATCAATACCGACAATATGATATAGTAATTATATTCTTCCTCTCGTACACGACACTCCAAACACAAGATTTCATCACAAATATTGTTGAAACAAAGTAAAGCAACATTAATATAAAAACAATCTGTTAAAATAAAACCAAATCCTACAGGAAAAAGATTTACTACTATTTATATAAGTTGTTAAACCGAACTCTAGTATGGAAGTTGTGGACCCACTCACCGTTCCTTAACGATTTGTATAGAATATTACTCTGTGAAGTAAGTTTTAATAACCATGTTTAGGTCGGACCAGTGAAATGGACTAAGAACCAAATGACACGTGAGGAAAACAATGTTTTTAGCCGTTAAATGTATGATTACAATATTAAAGACTATAATTATGATTATGAAGGAGAAGTTAATTTAGTGTTAAGTTAAAGCTAAATTTGTTAGCCTTAATCAGTTAGTTGAACTGCTACACAGGTGGTTCATAGGTCAAGTGTTTGTTCTCTTATTTCCAGGATAATATTATCATAAAGCATTGGTTGAAATTTAATTTTTTTTCAGCTGAAATACGCATTATCTGGATATAAAAGAATTTAAAATAATATGAAATTAAAAATTAGTATCACTTCAAATATATCAGATTATGTTTAAAAACTAAAGATATTGATCATTTCATATTACTTTAAATAAGTATACCATGTGAAAAAAAAATCGGTTATCTTAATTAGTTTTACAAACACAACTTAAATTGAAATTAAACATGATTTATATAATATAAACAGGCAATTACGTACCTACATAAAACGAAACATTTGGTGTGAAAAATGATGTTGCAATATGTATTTAAAATAAACAAAATAACAATTTACAAGAGTCTAAAAATCATACCCATACTCGGCTCGATCATTTAAAACTTTAATTCTAAAGCATGAGTTCTGTTTTTTATTGTTCATTAAATATTTAATTATTTTATTTAGATATTTGAAATTGTTTTTTTAAATATATATTTATAACTTTTTTATATAATATTATATTTATTGTTTAATTATTTTTATCATAAGTATATCTATAATAATAACTGTTATATAAATATCTATTTAAATACCGGAAATAAAAGTCAATAGGCTTGGAGGCATGCTTAGGCTCAAACTTGAACTTGTTTATTATATGAACCTCGATATAAGATCGACTCAGCATCATGCTTATTGAAGCTGACTCGAATTAAGTTTTTAGCGAGGCGACTATAAGTAACTCACAATTGGTTCATAACAATGCAATTATGCAACATAATGCAATAAAGTAGGAGATGCATGTTATATATTTGAGTAGGGACGTATGGATGTTATACATGTGTGTATGTGTGTCTTCTCATCCATATTTTATTGATAATGATTGGATCAACTAATTGGATATCTCTAATCCTACGTTGCAAGAAAGCGAATTCCATATCTATCACTTCCACGTAATTTATGTGGGCTAATGGAATATAAAATGTATATATTCAAACTATTTAACTTAATGTTTTAATTTATTTACATTCTTTATCTATCATTTATTTAGAGTAAAATATATTTTCATCCCTGAGGTTTTGTAAATTTGCCATTTCAATCTAAAACTTTTTTTTTTGTCATTTCAATCACTGTAGTTTACCAAATGTGTCATTTTCATCCACTCTACTAACACCGTTAAAACTCCGTAAATATGAGGTATTTTAGTATTTTTGAACACCCTAATTATCCAATTAAATAAATTAATCAATTAATATTCAATTAAAACTAAAAACACATGAAACGACTAGTGAGTACATGCGCTTCGATTTAAAAGTTTCGATTAACTTTAACCCATGTTGTTCGATTGAGGTCTGTCGTGAGATTTCAATTAATCTTTACGTTATGTTCGAATGTGTACGTTATTGATTGAGGTCTGTTGTGGGATTGAGGTTTGTTGTTAACATGTTGTATTTGATTGAGGTCTTTGATTAAGGTATTTGAGCGTGACAACAGTAAACCTCAATCGAACAACAGTACACGTTCAAACAAAACTTGAAGATTAATTGAAATCTTACAGTAGACCTTAATCGAACAACATGTGTTAGAATAATCGAAGCAACGGTCTCACAAGTCGCTTTATGGTTTTTTAGTTTTAATTGAATATTAATTGATGAATATTTTAATTGGATAATTAGGGTGTTGAAAAAGACTAAAATACCCTCATATTTAAGGAGTTTTAACGTTGTTAGTGGAGTGGATGAAAATGGCAACATTTAGTAAACTACAGTGATTGAAATGTCAAAAAAAAATTTTGGATTGAAATGACAAAATTAACAAAACGTCAGGGACGAAATAGCATTTTACTCTTTTATTTATTAATAATATCATATTTAATTGTTTTTTTATCGATAATTTCGAGCCACACATATACAAATGAGATTTTATAATTAATTTGTCAGGATTCTTATTAGAAAGTAATTGTGCCTTTTCATTTTCGTATTTAGCAAAAAGAAATCAATTGTGAATGCCTTAGAGCTCGGGGAAGTATAATTTGGAACTACTTTGCGTTGTAAAGCCAGTAATTAATATTTTGAAAAGCAACTAACGAATCGATTTCAAGAACTCATAAATAACTTAACAATAAAAAAAATAAAAAGAGATATGAAAGTAAAATATAGTTAAATTAAACATAAAAGAAAACTAAAAGTGTAAAAAATATCATTACAGAGATAGTTAATATTAAATTTTGAAGCAAGGGTCTCAATTAGAGTGGAATCTTTATCTCTTAAAATAGAAGTAAAATTTGCCCTTGCCCACTTTTTAAGATCATACCAATTGCTTTTGTATAAGTGACATTTAGTTGTTTGGTTGTTTGTTAGAGATGATTAATTTTAGGAGTTATCAAAATATAAATTCTACCGTATATAGATAGTTATTATGTTGTAGTCTAAGTATGGATTGCTTTTTGGAGGGCATCTTTGGAGTGGAAGATAACTTTATCAGTCTAGACAAGGAATCATTTCAATTAGAGAGAGATTTTTTTATGTAAATATCATCATACAAAAATATACTTCTTCAATATTAGAAAAGTGGTATAAATTCTATCTCTTTTGCCACGGAAATGAATTTTACCATGATTATGTTATCAAATTCATCCAAATTAAATGTTCTGAATCTAAAATTTTATTGCCGGATACTGATTTAGAACCCAAAAGTATTGTACTATTTGAACTATAAAATAATTAAGGATTGGCTAAATGCATCATCTATTACTCAATGCATGATGTACTGATTTGATTGTTTTTTTTTTAACTTTTTTCGATAAACACCCATAGGCCTATATTTCTTCTAGTATACGTCCGTTTGAATTTGAATTCAAATGTTTTAAATTTGTATATGTCGTATTAACTTATTATACGTATATATTCAACTAGCATACACATGTATACGACTTATTATATGCCCATATAAGAACATCCCAATACTAAAATTTTCAAACATCCACAAACGCACCACCTCCGATGCAACAAAATACATCTATTATTATTTAAAAACATCATTTTCCATTCAATACTTATTCAATACTACGTCCTTTTTTTATACATCCTAGCTTGTGTCAAAGTTGGGCCTCACCTCCCATTAATCCACCATCATTTGAATTTCCGAACATCACTAAAGAAAAACCACTGGGACAAATGGTTAAACGCGAGCATCCGATATCATGGATGTTCATCCATTTCCGCTTCGTCCCGTTGAAGATGCAATGATAGGAGGTACATTAAGTTAAATCATAGTAAGCGTACTTTTAAATACCCCATAGATTACTATATTTATTGAACATAAAAATATATATCTTTAAGAGTTAGTAAAAAAATATTAAAAAATTTACAAGAATACCAACTTCTATATTGGTTATGGTGGAGCCAGTTTACAAACTTAAACCAAAAAAGTGCATTGAATGGGACCCATTTGAATCTTTAAAAGAAGTTGCTTGGCTTCTTGAATTCTAAAACACTTGCACCATCAAAAACATAAACAAAAACAAGTTTCTTTCTCTGAAACTTTAATTTTCAAACAAGAAAACAAAGAGGGAAAAGTGGTATTCAAGAATGTTGAAAACGCACAGAATCAAGAAACTGCTGCTACTGATTGTATTTTCTTGTGTGTGTTCCTCCATTACAGCAACTGTATCTTACGATGATAAAGCTATTATCATCAATGGCAGAAGAAGAATCCTTACGTCTGGTCAATTCATTACCCACGAAGCACCCCTCAGGTATTTTCACTCTGTTACAGATTGTTATTTTTTTTTTCATTTGGGTTTCTTTTAATTTGATTTTTAAAGGTTTTCTGTTCTTGATTCTTCAGGATTCTTCTAAACTTTGATATTTTATGGGTTTTGTTATTTTGATCAAAGATTGTGCTTTATTCTTGATCTTTAAATGCTCATTTTCTGGGTTGGGTCTTTTTGCGTGTAAGTTCGGTTTTTTCTCAGATGGGTTTCTTTTATTTTCCTTAAATTTGGATGCTTTTTGGTCTTTGGATCTTCATACTCCCAAAGTTGTTAAACTTCATAAATTTTTCTCGTGAGCTTCTCTTGTAGTCTTGTTTTCAAATATTTGTTTTATCTGGTCTTAGGTGCCAATTTTCACATCACGTGTGAAATGAGTTGTGGTTGTAAAAATGATACATTACAAGTTTTGGATTAAATGTAGGGACTAAACTTTCAATCACTCCTAAATGTTTGGACAATCGGATTTGTAATTTTTAAAATCTGATATCAAACTTACAATATGATCAAACCACAAAGATCATTTTTAAAATTCTCTTAATTAAATAAATTTTTGCATCTTTATTTTAAAAATTACAATTTACAACCAACCATACTTATATATATATAATAATTGCTTTTAAACTATAAAACTCAACGCCCATATATTTTCTCTTTTAATTTTCAAAAAGTACACAAACAAACGGGTTAAATGGGTCAACCTACGAACTTATCAAGTCAACTCAACACGACATGTTTAGGTAAACATGTTCATAGGGTCAACCATAAACTAACTAAACCTGCTTAGACTATGTTAGATTTGTATTGTGTCAAAAAAAAAAAAAAAAAAAAAAAAAAAAAACAAAAAACAAAAAACAAAAACAAATTCCTGCCTCTTATTTCCCTCGAAACATTTTTTGGTTTTGATAAAATATGTTCTGTGTGCAGATGTGGCCCGACCTTATAAAAAAGGCTAAGGATGGAGGATTAGATGTCATACAAACTTATGTATTTTGGAATGGGCACGAACCATCTCCTGGGAAGGTACACAAAATTATTAAATATAGTTGCAAAAAGCACTCTATATATGTCTTGTAATAAACCATGTGTGCTGTGTTAATTCATTTGATTAATCTTAAATTTTCAGTACAACTTTGAGGGGCGATATGATTGTGAAGTTCATAAAACTGATACATGAAGCAGGACTTTATGTTCATCTACGAATCGGTCCTTATGTTTGTGCCGAATGGAATTTCGGGTAAGACATAAAATCTATTCATGTTTAGATCACAATATGCACTTTTACAGCATCAGGTATTCACAAATTATCAATACACCAAAAGGGCTAGGGACAAACATTTTGAAACTCGCAGTTCATTCAAATGTCAACTAAAACCATTGATTAGAAGCTATAAATCTTAATATATAAAATGAGTGGAAAAAGCCATTAATGTCAAAGGCAACCTAGGCGCGCACATAGGCGCTCAGCTGAGGCGCAACGCAGGAAAAACACCTTGAGTGCGTCTAGCATCTATGAACTATGAAAAAAACATGTGATTTTATCATTTAGAGATGACATAAACCTAAGTATGTTCTGTTTTGGATTCAGGGATCCCTGTTTGGCTTAAATATGTACCTGGTATGTCTTTCAGAACAGACAATGAACCTTTCAAGGTTAGCAATTAATATTTGAAACTTGAGTCAAAGAATTAGATAAAAGAATCTAATTTTGATCAAATTTTTGTAATGTTTGTATCATTGTAAAGATTGCAATGCAAAGATTTACAGAGAAAATAGTCAACATGATGAGTCAGAGAAATTATTTGAACCTCAAGGAGGTCCAATCATCATGTCTCAGGTTTGACTTTTGACCTTAGTTTACTTTGACATAAGTCAAAGATTTAGTTTTAAAGAACTCATATGAACTTGGTGGTTGTGTTTTCAGATAGAAAATGAGTATGGTCCGGTTGATGGGATATTGGTGCCCCTGGAAAAGCTTACTCTAAATGGGCTGCACAAATGGCTAATGGTCTAAAAACCGGCGTCCCTTGGATCATGTGCAAACAAGAAGATGCCCCTGATCCAATGGTACAATTGGTTCTATTTCGTTTACTATGAAATGAGTATATATGATTATGAAACTTAAAGGATACACCTGAAATCTCAAACTTTTAGAGGATATATAATGGGTCAAAATCTTGAATCTGCCTGTATGTAACTGATGTCACTATCATGCATGTTTTCTAGCTTTATGCATTGGGTACAGCTAATTATAACATTATGCAACCCATGAAGCTCGTAAAAATTGGGCTCAACTCTGTTTCTCTGTCTAACATGTGATTACGTTACAGATGATACATGTAATGGTTTTTACTGTGAAAATTCACTCCAAACAAGCCATACAAACCTAAAATGTTACAGAGCTTGGACTAGCTGGTAAGTCATGCAAATCATGTCTCTAAACTTTAACTACAATCACCTCCATATCATAGCTAGTTTTGTAGTGGTGATAATATCTGCTATTTAAGGTTCACGAGTTTGGTGGCCCGATTCTACAAGACCAGTAGAGGATATAGCATATGCAGTTGCAAGATTCATACAGAATAACGGTTCTTTCGTCAACTATTATATGGTAGTTACTACAAATCATAAAAGGTTGAAATGAAAATTATAGTTTTTTAGAAGTTGCTAACACTGACAGCTGGTGTGGCATTTAATAGAATTTCTACATATGGTTTTTAAAAAGAAATCATGTTTTCTGACTTGTAAATAATAGTATTCCAATATTTTCCACATAAGCATGTTCTGCATATGTGGCATATGATGCAGTTGGTAGGCATGACATGAAAGAATGCCATTCAATCAATCTACAAGTAGAATCAGATAAAAACTAAGGGTCATCGTTAGATTGATAATAAATTAGAAGTTGATCTGATTTTACACGCAACTAAAGTTGGTTGCTAAAACCCAAGATGTAACTTATACAATTGCTGACTCTAGTACCATGGAGGAACAAATTTTGGCGGACAGCGGGGGGTCTATTCATCACAACTAGTTATGATTATGATGCTCCTATGATGAATATGGTAAGAAATTAGATCATAATTTTTTTAGAATTTAATATCATAGATGTATGACGGTATGTTTTGACAGTAATGAGTTTATTAATGCAATATTTCAGGATTACTAAATGAACCAAAATGGGGGCATTTAAGGGATTTACACACAGCCATAAAACTAGTTGAACCTGCTTTAGTTTCAGCTTATCCTACGGTTACCTATCCTGGAAAGAATCAAGAGGTCAGTTTACCTTAATAATGGGTCAATTTGGGTTATCTTTTATAGCTAATGTCTATGATGAAAATTTAGCCATAAGAAGGAATGGGTCGAACACGTTGAGAGTCACCTAATGTCTTTTTTATTCACCCACCTTTTGATCATTTTATTCAAAATGTTCGAATGTTATTGTATATCAAAGATTTTAGTAATCACAGTTAACGTTTTGATTAATTATATATTTTTTAGAAATAAATGAACAAAAGGCATGCATAACGGTCACAATCCAACCCGCCCTGTTTTCAAACGTATGTATCTATAAATGACTCATTCAAACCAAATCTACTTGGCCTGTTATCCAACCTATCTGACCCATACCCATCACGTCACCTTTAGTATTTTACCTTGATTATCTGAGCTTATATATCTCCATACGTTTTCCTAATCACAGATACACGTGTTTAAACCAAAGTCCGGTGGATGTGCTGCATTTCTCTCAAACTATGACCCACACTTTTCGGCCAAAATGAAGTTTGGAAATACCCAATATCAACTCTCCTTGGTCCGTTAGCATACTCCATAACTGTAAAGATGAAGTTTTCAACACTGCCAAGGTAAAAATTACTCCTATGATGTTCTGAATTTCATATTATCATATATATCTTTTTAAAACACTAGAAACATCCTATTCACCCATTCTTTAGTAAGTAAATAAAATCCGTTACATATAACATGATTTTTCACTGAATAAACAAAGAGAACATTATGTAGCAAGACCGAAAGAGATTGTGATTAGTAACCTTGTTTTATTTTATATTTGGTTTCATGAAATGTTGTGTGCTGTGTGTGTTTAGTAGTCGACTGTGTAAATACGCGACATTATAAAATTTAGCATGATATATATGAATCTTGAACTTTTAGAAGGATACATAAGATATTAATCTTCACAAGAAGTCCAATAATAATAATCTGAGCCAATTAACTTGCAGATAAAAGCTCCAACCACACAAAAAAAGATGATACCTGTTGGGACATTCAAGTGGCAATCATATAATGAAGAAGCTCCATCTTCTGAAGGCAGTGATACTCTTGCAATGACAGGGTTATATGAACAACTAAATGTTACTAGAGATTCTTCTGATTATTTGTGGTACCTTACGGAGTGAGTATAATGATTTCTTAACAAAATAATGATAATAATGATAGTAATAATAGTAATTAATATGATAGCTATGCTGTACCATATATGAATAGAAATATCAAAAGTGTCTTGCGTATTCGACTTTACAGAGTACATATATCACCAAATGAACACTTCCTTACGAAAGGGCAGTTTCCTGTGCTCACAGTTATGTCAGCAGGGCATGCTCTGCATATCTTTATCAACAATCAGTTGGCAGGTAATTCTCACATTTCATGAGGATTAGACTAAAACTAGATGTGACAAAAAGGGCTGGTCTGGCTGGTTGGGTAATGGGTCAAGACGGGTTTGGGCGTAGACCGGTCATTGATGGGATGGGTCTAGTTGTGTTACAAAAACAATAATATTACAACAATAATCTAAATATTTCAAAAGGTTGTATGCATTAAAAATAGACTCTGGATGACTTTCTACCTTTTTGAACTGTTCATCTCTAAGCTGAATTTTTTTATTTAACTCGTTTTAGATAAAAACACAACCCAAATTGACCCATTCATAAGTGTAACAGGTAAATTTGTCACATCTACAAGCAATGCATGATTTTGACTCTTTCTTGTTTGTTCCTATTATAGGAACTGTATGGGGATCACTAAAAAATCCGAAGTTAACATTTAGTCAAAGTGTAAAGTTGAGAGCAGGTGTTAACAAGATCTCTATGCTAAGTGTTTCTGTGGGCCTTGCGGTTAGTTTTCACCCTTGGTGATTATCTTTTAAATACCTTTTTTTTTATCTATCAACATAAAAGTTAGCGCTAATTTTATATATAGCTTTTGGATGTTCAAAATTATATAATACACACACACTTCATTCTAAATAAATATTCATTCAACTGTAAATTTCTAAAAAATCAATTACTTATAACAAAATGTCTCACCTGAATAAATGCAAAGAACATAATGTCATTTATTTAGTGATTCAAGGTGTTATAAGTAACTGACTTTATTTTATTCATTATAAATGAGTGAATTTGATATAATTAGTGTTGAAAAAAGGGGTAAATATGATATTATAAGATTTAGAAGGATATATATATTTAAACTTTTAGAAGGATATGTACGAATCATATGAAGAACTTTTTATCACTAATTAACTAGTTTATTTATTCACCTTTAAGAATGTGGGCACACATTTTGAGACCTACAATGTGGGGGTTCTAGGACCAATCACCTTGAAGGGGCTAAATGAGGGTACAAGAGACTTGACAAAGCAACAATGGTCTTACAAGGTTGGTTCATCAACTTTTATGTTTATATAGATATAAATAACTTTATAAGATAACTTGTGTTGCAATAGGGTGTTAAAACTAATATATAATTAAAATTAACTTATTGATGGTCAGGTTGGTTTAAAAGGTGAAACTTTGAGCCTCCATACACTTGATGGGAGTTCCTCTGTAGAGTGGCTGCAAGGATCCTTGGTGGCTCAAAAGCAGCCTCTTGCTTGGTACAAGGTAATTTGTTATTCAAGATTTTAAGGGTGTTAGGGATTGCTTATTTAAATAACTTATTTGGTTATTGCGCTTTTTTAAACTAGATAATTGCTTTTGATTGTTGGATGAATAGATATGCTTATTTAGGGTGACAGATGTTGGTTGACTGAAACTGATTTTTGTAAAATTCATACTACAAGTTTATCCGTGGAGTGAAACCAGCTGTTTTTAATAAACTGATTATTTACTTCTGCTTGTAAACATAATCTATTTACATAAGCAGTCCCGCCAAGTAGAGGCGGAAAATCAGTAGGTTAGAATGCAACATTGCAGAAGATTTGGGTCAACACATGTAGTTTTTAATGTGTGCCAAACAGGTTGACCCATAACATTTTCTTATCTTTTTTCCTTTTATGTTACAAGTAATCAACATGTTACATATGACTGCAAAAACTGTATCATTTAAACACCAATCAATCTTTTAAATAAAACAATATATGAGGTTGTAAGCATTTAAATACACTTTGGTTATCATTCTCAACATGTTTGACCTTTTAGATCTAAAATACAGTATTGACATTTCCAAAATTGGTTTTACTTTTAGACTACTTTTAACGCTCCAAAAGGAAACGAACCACTAGCCTTAGACATGAATGGCATGGGAAAAGGTCAGATATGGATCAACGGTGAGGGCCTCGGGAGATACTGGCCTGCAAACAAAGCTCATGGTAATTGTGATAAATGCAGTTACCCCGGGATTTATAATGAAAATAAATGCAACCGCTACTGTGGAGACCCATCCCAAAGATGGTGAGAAATTAGCTTCACGTTATCTATGTTATCAACTTATCATAATCACTTCCTGTCAAGTTAATTGTTATGCTAATTGCATGAAAAAGTAGCAAGCTTTGGTAGTTTCATAAACCAACTTTTTTTATACCAAATATACACCTAATTTTCAAAAAGTTTGATCTAAGGTAACCAACTTTCCAATATCCAGTAACCAGTCAGAATGATGACATGCAATTAATTAATCTGTAGCTTTTTGATCATGTCGACTTTATTCTAACATGGCGCTTACATAACATCTGAAACCAGTTATCCTAGATGATCATCTTAAATCAAATTACTTTAAAACTTTGATGGTTTGTCTAACCGATAAGTTGGCTACCCAACACATAAATCATTAATTCATACCAATACCCTTTACCTTCTAATTTAATTAGCTTTTCTGTTAGAATTATTGTCTTGGGTTTATTACACCAAATTAAAGCTTTGCCTTTTTTATCATTATATGTAAAAAAAAATGTTTATCTCATTGTGTGTAACATCATTTATAAGTTTTCCAATATATGAAATAACCTTGTATATGTAAAATGGGGATGTGACACCAATTCTATTATGACATTTGGGTGCATCGCATCAGCATTTACCTGTTGTAGAAGGTTACGTACATACAATGGTAAAAAATTATAAGTATGTTACACACAATGAGGAAAGACATTTTTAATTGCATATATTGACAAAAAGGTAATAAATCCTTGCTTACTTCAATTTGTGAAACTTCTAAAAAGAATTTTAACTATTTCAGGTATCATGTTCCACGATCATGGTTGAGACCAACCGGTAACTTGTTGGTCATTTTTGAGGAATGGGGAGGCAACCCAGACTGGATCACTTTGGTCAAAAGAACAATTTAAATAGTAAAATGTTAAAAAATTCTGTGAATTTCATAGGTATAGTACAAGTATATAGATTAAATATGAACATACGAAAATAACCTACTATCTGCATTGGAAATGTAACTTCAAACGGCAGTATAGTTGTGTTGTATCATATAATCAAACAGTCTCTTACCAGTTTCTACAGATTGAATAAAATGTTGTTCTGTAGTTTTGTATTGTAGACCGTATCACTTTTAACAGAAATATTGGTTTGATACACGATAGTATTTGGTATGCTAGAACTTGAGAAGGAATTGAATGAAATGGAATAAGTCCATTCCATTGGAATAAAGTAAAAAAGGTTATGTATTCCTTTATCGCTTTTCATTCCATGGGCAATGACATTACTTTTCATATTACCATGGAAAGAAATGAAAAGTTACAATGTAACTCATCCTTTTAATGATTTACAAAACTACTTTTTATCTTTCAAAAGTAAATAGAATACGCTTTGTTATTGTAATCTTTTATTGAAGATTTTATAACCTTTTATGAAACTAATTTCTGTTCAATCTTCATACAAAATCCAACAACTATGGTTAAATAACTTCTAAAATAGAAAAATAAACTACAATCGCATTTATATATGCAGGGCAATGAACAAAGACTGAATTTCTCTTAATTTGCACATAAGCTACTGGACCTTCTTTTAGCATGATGTCGAGCGACTTATGTGCTGATTTAACAGAAGTTCATACGGTTTTCGACAATTGCTGTTATGTAATATAAAAAAGTTCACAATGTTCAAGATGTTAGCCTACATTCATTCATTCCATTATCTTGTCCATTTTATTCTAGCCAACCAAACAAAATAAACACGCTTCAACCAAAATCTAAAAGCATATTATATATATAAAGCAAGAAAAACAGTACTAATTTGACCAAAAAAAAGTCAAAATAACTTACTAGGGGTAACATCAACAGCATCCATCAATGTCTTCCATAAACATGAAAAAACATATTTTCCTTGATGATGAAGCAATTCATATCCATCTTCATTTATCAATCCGTTCACAATTCCATCTTCGTTGAGTTTCTTTTCACCAAAGAATCGTACCAATTGCAAAATGATGAAGAAGCAATTCATAATCATCTTTATTTATGGAACCCGTGCTCCCAATCAAGATTCTGAAATAATCCTCCTAAAAATCTTTGTTTTAGCATTTTGAAATCCTCAAGCCATAATTGAGCAGTTTGACTTTAACAAGCACATATATAAAGTTTCTTGAGTTCTGTGTGTTCATATGAACTCAAATGCTTATTAATTAACACCCTTGATGGTTTTTCAACACGAATAATCAATTGCCGATTCAAACGCCTGAACAACCACGAAACACAGAAAATTAATCACAAGTCATGAAGTAATAACAGAAGCCCGAATTGGAAAAACAAAAGATCTCAATCAATATTTACCTGAGGCGCAGTGAAGCACATCAAAGACGACTTAAGTGTTCAAAACCCTAAACCTAGATAATTTGATCAAGTTGAGTGATTGATTCAAATCTGCCACTACAACATCACCGGATTTATCATCGTCAATGCCAATTTCGGAGTTTTCTGTTTTCAATTTGGGAGTGAATTCCGGCAGACATCCGCCGGAACAGAAGTGACGACGGCGACTAACGCCGTCGACATTTCGCGCCAAATCGAGAAATTCACACACTAAAAAAATGAGTTCTGGTCTTCAGCAGTTGAGCTGGTGGAATCATTTGGGCCTGAGGCCCAAAAGTTCTGATGTGTGATTATTTTGATAAAAATATGTGGGAATTTGAAAATTATTGCTCTTTAAAGTAAAAGAAATTATAATTTATTATTCTATAAATTAACTAGGTTTTCATCCCAGCAAACACTGCTGGAATCTCACCACGATTCAAAATATCAAAAAAAATATCAAAACGCATATATAATAGCACGTCGGAACAAAAATCACTCCTACTTATAACCTAAAACGTCGAGTCGTAACAACCTAAAACGTCGCGTCGTAAAAACCCGTAAAAGCAAACTTACAAAATCAAACCTTACAGGATAAAATTTAATATATAAAGCGTAAATATGTTAAATCTTTGGGGTTGAGTATAAGAAATATAAATTACTATAGAATATTTTATGTTATTTTGGATTGGGCTAGAGAAAACAAGGACCATTGATAGCGGTGGGCCATGTTTAATTGGACTCACATGTGCCAGTTTGGTGAGACTTGAGAGGCATCATCATCCTATTATTGACCCCAACATAATCATCTAATTAACTCCTATACTGGTTTAAGCCTTACTTGTTAAATGATTATATAAGTGAATATTAAGTTCCATTTGAATTAAGTAATATATGATAAATTATTGTTTGGTAAATGTTGTTTGTGTGAGAACGAGTATTATATAAATGCTAGATGCTAGCCAACTTATTTAATTCCACCTAATCTACACAACTCTTTATATCAATTCGTCATAGATGGGCTCGAACCATTTATCTCAAGAGGAGCTTTACCACTGTAACTCAAAGTGCAAGTTCGAGAATTATTTTTCTGGTAATATAGAATTTGTTGTTAAGAAAAACTAAGCCCCATGTTCATTTTTATTTATTCTCTTAAAGTTAATATAAATAATACATTATGCAAACAAATTCACATTAAAAAACAACAATGAGTTTTTAATTATCCATTTACATCCCTTAATACACACATTCAATTAATTAATTATGAATACAAAAGAAAATAGGGAAAATTATTTTTGCAATAAAACCAAAGTAGATCCAGTCATGCATTCCCTACATTTGCTGTATGCATATGTCAGGATCTTGCTGTAACTGTGGGTGCTAATTTGTCTACACATGCTACCAAATTTTCAATCAAAAACCATATCCCTGCCTTTGTTTCAAGAAACGAACGCAATCAAATCTATGACAACCATTAAAAATTATTATATATGGAATTATTTTATAGGTCACACAAAGTATGTATTTATTTTTGTTTATACTAATTCGTCATGATACATGTCAATATATATTAAAATGACAAAATACTATAGTTTTATACATCGAAACATTGTTTTTTATGGATCATGAATTTGAGGGGGTTATAAAATAATTTTAATGTACTAGATTAACGAGTAGTCTTCGGATACTTTATCTCTGTATTTTACCTCACTTTTTGGTATGTGCACAAGATGTTATAAGAAAAACGTATATCCTACAAGACACAAGTTTTAAAATTTATAGATTTAGGGAACGTGTGGGAAGACCATGAAAGAAACTTCTATAAAATATTAGGAGTTATAACAATTTGATGTTTGGAAGGTCTTAAATGTTAATTTTTGAATTTGGGTGGTTATAAAACCACATTTTTAGCATGTTTATAACCTAGACATGTGTTATCTCAAAACTGTAAGTTGATGAATATTATAGATTTCTTAATAAAATAATGGAATCAATTAGGTGCCTACAATATTTATAAACCCCATAAGGCTTCTGAAACAGAGAGTATTTATTTTTCAAGCTCTTGGTTCATTTTCACTCAACACACAGAGAAAGTGAAAACCCTCAAGCTCTTTGTATGCTCAGTGTCCTAAACCCAAACCCATAATCTTTTTTAAAGCCCTGCAATCTTTTCTCAAATAAAAATATCTTTCTTGAGAACCCACAAGTTATTTATATGTTCATAATGTCATAAGCTCAAACCCACAACACCGGTTTTGAAGCCTTGCAATCTTTTCTGCAAAAAAATCAATCTTTCTTGAAAACCTACTATCTTTAGAAGTGATTATAATCAAAATGGTTACAAAGAAGCCAAGAGTAGTGATAATTGGGGCAGGTATGGCAGGGCTAACAGCTGCAAACAAGCTATACAAATCTGGTGTCAAAAAGGGAGCATTTGAGCTTTGTGTTGTTGAAGGTGGGCATAGAATTGGAGGGAGGATTAACACCTCAGAGTTTGGTGGTGATAGAATTGAGATGGGGGCCACTTGGATCCATGGGATTGGAGGCAGCCCAGTTCACAAGATTGCTCAAGAAATCAATTCATTGGAATCAGAACAACCATGGGAATGCATGGATGGGTTTCTTGATGATCCAATCACCATTGCTGAAAATGGGTATGTGTTAAGTTCATCTCTTGTTCACCCAATTTCAAATCTTTTTGACAGTTTAATGGAATTTGCTCAAGGGAAAAAGAAATCAATAGGGGGTGGGCTTGAAATTGATATAGGTGGGAATGGGAGTTCAAGTGTTGGATCTTTTCTTAGAAAAGGTCTTGAATCTTATTGGAAACTGCAATCAAGAAAAGAAACAGAAGAGGTGTTTGGATGTGGGGATTGGAATAGGAAGTCATTAGAAGAAGCAATCTTCGCAATGCATGAAAACACCCAAAGGACTTACACAGCTGCTAATGATTTGTATAATCTTGATTACTTAGCAGAAAGTAAGTATGTTATGTTCCCTGGTGAAGAAATCACCATTGCTAAAGGGTATTCAAGCATTATAGAATCATTAGCATCTGTTTTACCATCTGGAGCCATTCAGTTAAACAAGAAAGTGAGTACTATTGAGTGGCAGCCTGAATGTGTAAAGGGTATAATAGGAAATAAACTTTGTGGTAATTCAAGAGCAGTGAAGATTCACTTTCTTGATGGTACAAGCATGTCAGCAGATCATGTTGTTGTCACAGTTTCATTAGGAGTTCTCAAAGCAGGAATCTTTGACAACAACAACGATTCGGGTATGTTTAAATTCAATCCACCACTTCCTAATTACAAGATTGAAGCCATTTCAAGACTCGGGTATGGTGTTGTTAACAAGCTTTTCTTGAAACTAAGTCCTGAAGTTAATCGCGGTGTTGACCAGTTTCCATTTCTACAAATGGTATTCCATGAATCCAATCATCAAGTTAAGAACCCGAAAATCCCATGGTGGATCAGGAAGACAGCATCTTTGTCACCAATTTATCAAAAGTCAAATGTGTTATTATCTTGGTTTGCAGGTGAAGAAGCACTTAAGCTAGAATCACTTCCTGATGAAGTAATTCTTGATGAGGTTTCAACCACCATTTCTAGCTTCTTTTCTCACAAAAAAAGTTATGTGAATGTTAAATTTGACAAGGTTTTGAAAAGTCAATGGGGGAGTGATCCGCTGTTTATGGGATCATACAGTCATATTGCAACCGGGTCAAGCATTGCTGACATGGATACCATGGCTGAGCCATTGCCAAGCACAACGGTTTTCGAGTCAACAAGTGATGCGCCACCACTTCAAATTCTTTTTGCAGGAGAAGCAACACATAAAACTCATTACTCAACAACACATGGTGCTTATTTGAGTGGTATTAGAGAAGCGAACAGGCTTCTTCAACACTATCATTGTAGTGATGTATGAGAGGTACTGTGCTTGTTTGGATTATTAGCTTCACTAGTTTTTTTACCTTTTTTTCTATTTTTTGGAACACCCTTTTCTCTAATGATTATCATACGCGATATATGGGAATGAAAGGGAGAGATGGGGACTTCTGCAAGAACCTTCTTTTTAGTTTTCTATTGCTATGTGATAAGCTCCTTGGATATTTTTTTATGTTTGAGATCGTTTTTTGTCATCGAATATATGTTTGTTGGTGGATTTGCCTGTAAGAAAGCATTGGAACCAATTTAAAAAGGTTCTTTCTTGATTGGTTTTCGTTTCTTTTTGATATTCATTATGATTACACGAGCATAAAAACATGTTATTGCAATATATCATCCAGATAAGGAATATAATCTATAATGCACATCATTATAAGAAATTATGGATGTGAAACTAACATTATGACACTCATTTTCTGGTTTTTGGTTCCAAATGTCCCAAGTAATGAGACAAGTATAGATGCAGGAGGCTGATGGGCATCTGCTTGCTTTGATCTTTTAGTGCAAGTAAGACTTATTGGTTTGTGTAGGACCCATTGCCCTTGATAGGTCCAACTTCATGCACATGCAGACATACATTGGGACATCTAGTCCTGTACTACAATTCTATAGATACCTTTAAATAATGCAAAACAACCCCCACCCACCCAAAAAGAAGTTGTCCTTAAAGACATGACATGACTGTTTAAGGCCAAGCTAACATCAATATAGATGGCACAACCTTTCATTCCCCTTTGTTAGATGTTCCTAATTAACTACAAGTTTAACTCAAGTGAGGTATGAAGTTTACAAGTGTAAATCAATATGCAACTCAAAAAATTGCATTTCTTTTGATCAAATTATTGAGGTTGACTTCAAGATAGGGCTTAAATCAAACTAAAATGATCTCAGGCGTTGCACTGCACATTTAACGTATGGGGTGTTAATGGCTGAGTTGGCCCTTAAGAAGCCACCAAGAGTGAAAGGGAGTCATTAGGGGTGGCTTGAGTGGGTTAATGAGTGTTAATAAATATGGTGGGTCATTTTACGCACATATGATCAATTTATTGATAATTTTATAAAAAATTGAAGGGTGTAAAAAAAGATGAGAGCAATTTTATGGTAAGGAGGTTGGATGAAAGAAGGTGATATGAATGATATGATGTGCAGGTAAAATAAAGTTATTTAGACCATCACCAACGGTGAAATCAAAAAACATTTAAAAACATGTTTAGTCAGCAGCCACATCGGAAAACCACTCATTCTTCAAAAACCCAAAAAACCTCTCTAATGGTAAAACTTAAAAACACCTAAAAACATTGCCACATCATTATCACCTTTTATATTTATTTTTTAATATCAATCTTATATATTAATATAAAATATAAATAAAATATTTATATGTCTTTTGTTGGATGGAAATTTTAAAACTTTAAAATTTTAAAATATAAAAGTTAATTACTTTTTAGAGGAAAATTTTAAAATTTGAAATTTAAACTTTAAATTTAATAAATAATAATTTATTGTAAAAAATTAAAAATTAAATTTACTGTTCAGACACATGAGCACTGTTCAGGCGCAACTTGAATTGTGTCATGTAAATCACCCATTTGTTTGGTAGCCTATGGAACCCCTACCTCCACCTCACCCCCTAGTCATTACACCTGTTAAATGTTTTAAAGAGAAAATAAAAAAATAAAAAAAGGAATTATATTATATACTATTAATAAAACAATGGAATGAATAGTAAATTTTTTTAGTTTTAAATTTGGCCACATACTATTAATAATTGAATGGAATGAATAGTAAATAGACCAAATGAATTAATAGGAAAGTTTGATCTTTTTAAATTTGGCCACAACACTTTTTAATACTTCTGTTTTTAGCCCTATTTTATGGTTTCTTCAACATTGGCCACTAAGTCTTTAAAATTTCTATTTTATTTAAAAACTAAATAAATAGTTTTTTTTAATTAATCTTTTACTATATTTGTTTTGGTTGGAGAAACTTGTTTGTTGTATGGGACAACGGGTCAATTCAAATATAATATGTTCATTTGACGATATAAATATGTCTTGACGTGAATTTATGCGCCGGGTAAAATATAATACATTTTATTCGACGGTATATACGTTTCGACGTAAATTTAGTTCAGAAACGAGTTGGGTCAAATATAATACGTTTCATTCGACGGTATAAATACGTTTTGACGTAAATTTAGTTCAGAAATGAGTCGGGTGCGATTGTAATATATACTTTATCATGTTGCATACGTTGTTGTTGGATGTGCTTTTTTTATGTATGTTTTGGGTTGATCTATATTTCAACATAAATTTTGTTTGTAAAAGAGTCAGGTCAAATATAATACATTCTGACATAATTTCGTTCGGAACGAGTCGGGTCGATTGTAATCTATACTTTATCACGCCGTGTATGATGCCGCCGCAACGCGAGGCGGTTGAAAATCTAGTATAGTTTAAAGCAATGAGCTTTCAAGGTTGAAATACTTGAAATAAAGTAAATCAAATACCATCAAAAGAAATGATGCTGTCTTAAGGTGTTTAATTTTGCGAAAAATAGTTGAAAATAATATATAATAATATAAAATGATTACCAAAAGGCCAAAAATCATCTATTTGTTGTCGGTCACCCATTGGCCAATGAATCTTTGGACTTTCCAATTTAATGGCTAATTATGAAACATGTTTATGCAAAGCTAAGATGACCCACTTCACCTATCAATATCACTTTCATTACCAATAATTATTTTTGCTTTAATTTGGTATATCATTACACTACCTATATTTAAACTATGACTTTTATATATGATTGTATCAACCTTTTCTTTTATGTGGAAAAGGAATCTTACATTTTCATAACTCTTTTTAGAAAATATTATTTTTTGTTAAGTGTAATGCATCAACAAAATTATGCTACGAAAATTTGCAACTAAGCATATCTTATATTTGTCTTTTAAAAAGTAATCACATTCCTATTTATAAGCACATAACATAATTTTTTAAATTTTTTTAATTGCATCTCACGTACTAATCTACTCATGCTCTTTAATTATATCAATTTTTTTTTTATCTATCTCATGCCAGAATTAAAACAATGAATTTCTCCAAAAGCTATCAACTCAAGTGACACATACAAATTGGCTATTAAGCTTTCAAACCTAACCCCTCTAAAAATGAAAGCTTCCACAAATCTCTTAAACTTCAACAAGTTAACAAGTCTTCTCTCTTAAATATGATACAATCTAAATATAGTTTGTTTATTAAACGGTTAACCTAAACACAACAAGTATTCTAAACCCGATGGACTGTACAACTTAATACACGGTTATTTTTGTGTCAAGTTTGTGTCGTCCTTTGGTTCATGTATGCAGTTATTAAATTTACACACAAGTAAAGACTAGTGGTTACTTTTAACTACTTAGACTTTTATTTACTTAGTTCATAAATGAGTCTGTTGTTGTGTAGTTTAATCAATACAAAACCCTTAACTTAAATAATATTATAATCTAAAAAAAGCAATTACATATTTGCATGTATGAGACTTCTATTATTTTATTTATTAGATAATAGGTAACTAATTAATATTTACATATACATAGTGAGTTTTCTATTAATGATCTAAACATATAAATAGAATACTTGCATACCTAGATATGTGTGTTAATCTTTCTATACTAAAAGGGTTTTGTACATCAAATACAATCTAAATTTTCTAGTTTGACTTCTTTGACTTTAAACATATGATTCGACAGGAATTTATCTTTACCATCACTTTAAAACTTTATAATAAAGTTAATAATATTACCTTTTTAGAATAAATATCTAAATTGATTCCTACAATTCCAAACTCTATTCTATGTTACTATCTGTGTTTTCTATTAATCATACATTTATTGCTATAATTCAAAGTGGTTTATAAAGACAAAATCTACTATCTTTTTTGAAAGAATGGCCCCCTTTTTGATATGCAAATCCAGGATTGCCCTCACCACAAACACACACAATGGACCATACTATATTATTTAACACTAAGAAAAAAAACGAATAGAAAAGAATAGAGCTGAGGATCGGTTTTGATGTCAAATCGAGATTCAAGACCACACCTAAAAGGGTCGGGACCGGACTGATTGATTAAGACCAGAAATTAAGCCTCGGTCATGCAGTTGTTAACAAGAAACCGACTAGAGTTTTGTAAAACGTTTTATTTTACTTTTAGTTTCAAAAAAGAACCCTTAAGAACTATTACAGAAATAAAATAGTTGTAGTACTTAGAATTAACCTAAAACGCTACTTGTGTCTGTAAGTATGTAATATTATTGTCGATACATGCTTAGAAATTGATAGATATTTTTAGATAAATTTCAAATATACTTGACAAGACGGGATGGTCAGGTTAGACGAGCACTAGGTTAGAGTGAGTTAGACGTGACAATTTTAACGTAACTCCTAAAAGATGGTCCAGATAAACCATCGACGTAAGTTCTCTTGTTAGGAACCATTGATTTTAGTTCTCTTGTTAAACAAGATATTTGGTTTTATTATTTATTGGATTACATTATAAATTAAACATCTTAAACCGATAAAAAAAATTCATTTAAAATAATTAATTAAACTAGAAGGTGCATGTCACTTTCCATATCTAATATGCTTTAATGGAGTGTTTAATATGTTATCTAAGAACATATCAACCTTGCTTTAGGGGCCCTTTATGATGAGAGCATACTACTATAACTCAATACCCCCAATAACAAGTCAAGAAAAAGCGAGTGAGGAATCTACTAGGTCTTATCCTATGGGTCAACATGATATTATGGTGTCTTTAATTCAAATTTAAAATGTTTAAGTATTATTTAAGATATATTATATTCAATTTAATATTTGGATTCTTGTGAAAATGGCTTACCTAAAATTTGAAAGTTTATCCTAAGAAAAAAAAATTATAAGTATATTAATATATGGAATTGGTATGAAGTGGTTTAAGAGAATTAAAATTACAATTTTTGTTTGAATTGATGTTTAGGACGATTTTATTTAAGTACCTATAAAATTGTTGTGTAGAATGTGTTATATGAACAAGTGGTGCTATATGTACTTTGGCTCCCATGCAATTTAGGTTGTTACATTAGTTGCAAGCAAATCGTAATTAAAATTAAACTATACCGATTTGATGCTAGGACATCATTGGGAGTGTTATTATGAACACTTAATAACATTGAAACACTCCATGGGCATATACATCAAGTAAACGCCAAAAAAACATTAACTTGTACCTTTTAACTAATCAACCAAATCGATAAGTGTCTCTCGATCGAGACTCTTCACCCACTAGTGATGGATATGTTTACCCACATCCAAAGAAGTATGCAAACAATTGTCACATCTGAAAACAACAACACTTTACGGACTTCAAATCCGTTTTTCTATAGGCGTAAAACCGTCATATCTAAATAAAAATTAGTTTCGGTTCTTTTTTGTTATGATTACAAAGCAACTTCAAATTTCTTGTGTATTACTTCGGATCTTGATTTATCAATTCCAAATACATACAAGTCACCTATAAAGTTATATGATTGTAGCTAAACCTAATACATCAAGATTTTGAAACCCCACCTAAATCTTCTTCAAAGGTGGTGCATATGTTTATGTAACTTCTATAATTAGTGGTCACATTAAAAGCTAAATAAAGTTAAAGCACGGAGTTAATACCCCATAAAAAATCTATGATGGGTTTTCAATTTTTAGGTTTAAACCCAACCCATTAATCAATATTAAAGGCGAGATAAACCTTTTAGTTTCATATTGACACACCTATCATAATTTAAATCATTATTTATATAAAAAACTCCAAATAGAATATTCAATTAAGTTCAAATACGTTCCATTACCCGCTCACAACATCTATATTAAAAAAAGACTTTTAATACACATTACACGTAACAATTTTATATATTTAATAGATATTAAAGTAAAAATAACTAATATGATATAAAGGGTAATGTTGAGGTTGTACCAAAAACTGATTTTAATAGTAAAAGAGATGGCTTTAGTGAACTGATACATTAGATTAGCAATAATAATATGGGTTAAGGTGAGGCATCATTATCGAAGACTAATCAAGGCAATTAGTCAAAATCTTGAGTCCCTCTAATTGACCATTAAGACCCCACCTAGTTTTCCAACTTCCATAAACAACCAATGTTGGCTATTATTTTATTTCACGTTATCATTTATCAATATCTTATGATACGTAAAAACATTATGCTATAAAAAGTTTAAATGCTGAAATTTGTAGTAAAACCTTAAATGTCGTATACAAGGAGGTTTTTAAATATTTGTAAAAATTTATTTTCTTTTCCAAATGTATTACAGTTTTTCAAGTAAGTTTATTTTGTACATATTTTCTTAAATCTTACGTTCTTATACGTTATTGTCTTATATTTTCGTGAATGATTAATTTTTTATTCTTTTCATAAAAATTTAATTTTTTCAATCCGTGGTAGGCTAGTCTTATAATATATAAAAACATTATGCTATAATAAGTTCGTGTGTGACAGATATTTTAGATGCATTGCTTATTTAGAACATAAATTTCAAAACATTTCCTAATTTGAAATGATGAAGTAAATGTGTATTGGTATAAATTCATGGAAGTTATATCTATGGACAAAATTACAAGGATATGTGCGGTGTGCTCGTCCAAATGTCTACAGACAAATAAAATGTTCTAATACTGTAAGTATCCATGTTCGTTGTTTTCTTGTAGTTGGTCCGCTAACTGTCAGTCGATGTACTAGTTTCAGTCAAAGTTTTTAAAGAAAATTATGTTTATTAACTAAATTTAAAGCAACTAGATATTTAAAAATTGTAGATGAATGTGAGTAGTTATCTAATTCCAACATAACCTACTAAAGTATATGTAATTTGTCTTTGTTGGTTAATAAAATTTGTCGGGCAGTGACCCTTCTCAAAAACCTATACAGTAATAAATTATAATAATATGTTAAGTAAACTCCAACATCTAGCTTACTTGTGATTATTTCTAATCAACATATTAAAATATGAAACAAAACATGGGGAAAATAAAAGAATGATAATAATTATCGTATTTGTACTTTCACTGCAAAAGATCTAAAAGTTACGTATGCTGTTTATTTTAATAATTTATTATTATATTTGTATTTTCACAAATACAATTACTACTAGAACGGTAGAACCAAATATTGTTTCAACTCAAATCTGGTAAGTGGCAAGTTATTAGTAAGGTATTAAGTGGGCCTTATGGGCTTTGACAAAAAGAAAATAATCCATGTTTCGATATTATGGGCTTAGGCATACATTCAGTCTTAAAAATGGGTAGATACAATATACATCATAGACGAGTAATTATCACGACACTGATCAAGTGATCGGCCCATTTGAAGAAACATACGTATGTAGCATGTTATGTATGCATGCACTCATGCATTTATTTTTGTGTGGTGTCAAAATCCCACCTGTTGAGTTGCTTCATCATACATATGTATGTATGCATCATGCATGCATGCATGGTTTTTCTATAATCAAAACTTATATGTTAAATCACATATTATCTACTGGGCAAGAAGATGTGTGTATCTAATAATCGTATATGATTATAATTTATTTGTGATTTGAGCAAATAACTATTTTTACACATGGTATCGTATATATTTTATTAACAATAAATCATCAATGATTTTAAAAAAACAATTAACACTTAAAAACTTAAAAAATAAAATCCTAACTACAGGTGCGTAAACACAAAATATTAGTTTAAATTCTTTAGGTCTAATGATGTTTGTATGTGTGTGCATGTATATCAGCATACAAATGCATAGAATGAAGATGATATAATAATAATAATAATAAAACTAACTACTAAAATTTGTTTAAATAAGAAGGAAAAAGAATATTCATGGTATTCATTTTTTATGCATATGCCCATGCTCACAATTAATTAGTAAAAAGTACAAGGGTGTTTATGGCTTGAAAGCCCTGCAAGAATAATGAATTTATAAGGTAAATTTAGTTTAGGGGATGCCGCATGCATCACACATCTCTACATATATATATATATATATAGGTTATGTAAGTAAGGCCGGTGTACCCCGTGAGATGTACGTGCCTCAGTCACATATAGCTTACATGGCCTATATATTAAATGTTCGCTAGTGCAAAGGGTCAGACTGTTAGTGACACGTACTCGATCCATTAGCAAAGGAGTAAATCGTCTAGTACTACACATGCAATTTGTTTACGTGTTACAACTATATATATATATCTTATCAAACTTTTATCACAGTAGACATCCCTTCTGCACTTAAACCTGAATAGAACACACCTTGTGTTAACATATGTTAAACTGTAAGTATGCACATGATCCAAGCTAGATGCGATGCATAAAGTGACAAACCTCAAAGGATCTATTTAATTTAGTGAGTCCCACTTTAGAGATCGAATATCATAAAAGTCGGGTCTTCTTGATCAAGATAGAGGATATGTTAGATGTATATGAAATGGATGCTTCGTTGTGTTTAAGATATAATCCAGAAAGCAAACTTCAGAAGCCCTCTAATGTGTTTGTTATTTGTGTGCATATGTGATAGAACCCAATCAATCTAGCAACAATCCAACCTTATTTCAACACTACTAATTTCATCTTAATTTTATGCATCATTAGATACACATGCATGATGCATCTAATTCATATACATTGTATCTGGTTTATATATATGCATTTATGATATTCAGTGATCATGAATACTACATCTTACCAGATATTTAGTTTTTATTTAAACAGTTTACTATGTATGTATATGTGTGCATTTATAGTTTTTTTATTTTATTTTGAAGTCATTTATAAATTTGTGAATTGAAAATACAATATGTAACCTTGAATATTCTCGATTTTATACGTATATGCATAAGAATATATAATCATAACCAAATAAAAATGATATTAGAAATAAAATTATGAATGAAAGGTACAATTTAGTTAAACGTTGTAGTCATCCATTTGGCTTATTGTTCATGACAATACCTTTCTTTCTATTTGTATTAAACATCCATATTCTATATATCATAATAATATGACGAAAAAGCGTGTGAAATTCTCCTTTGTGATAATACCGATTATTTGTTCTTATTCTTTTAGTAACCATATATATTTACATATTACATATATTAAATCTTAATGTTTGAATAAAATAAAAACATCTTTACAATCAGAATATTCTTTCAACACTTTGATTAGTAGCTCATGCACTAATAGAGATTATCATAGATATGTTTTTTTTGTATGAACGCACACCTTTTTACTATAATACATATATGTATTGGTTTTAAAACTCTAAAGTTAAAAAGTTTTAATCAGATTATCAATATCAACACCAATGGTTTATTTTACAAAGCCATCAATGTACAATAAAATAAAGAGAAAAATTAATGAGTTGATCTCACATCGTCAAATAAACAAATACTTAAAACTATGATCTTACAAATACGTGCCAATGGAATTCATAGCTTGTTTTGTAGAAAATTGGAGTTTTTGAAACAAAAAATATGTGAGCCCGCCTTGAAATTCTATGTCGAGCTAGAAACTTGAACTTGAAAATATACAAGTCACTTTAGTTTGACTTGACACTATATAAATTGATTTCAAACAAACTTTTTAAAACTATTTTTAAATTTTAAACTAGCTTCAAACAACAAGCTATTTAAACAATCTTAAATCCCTAATGTAACCCTTAAACCCCAAGGATATAGCTTCTTGTATATGTTGGCTTTGAACAGGACTTGCCTAAGCCTAAGATGCTAGACTTAGGTGTGGATTGACAAAACCCAATCAATACAAAATGAGTAGCTGCCACCTCAGCCCAGTGGCTAATGTCGTAGCCACACCCACATTATTGCCCGGTTCAAAGTATAACATATAGTCTTATAATGATACTAGTTATATACACCAAACTACCTCTGGTTCAACCGGTCATTCGGGTCCGAATTCTGCTCACACCCGGTATTTATACATGAAAATTTTGAAATGAAGTGTTTTAGTTGAGTGGTCTATTCATACTAGAATTATACCAAACAAGAGTAACATGCAAAATTAACATGAAACCAAAATTTCAATTCATTTCCTTCTTCACATTTTCCACCTCTTTAATCCTTTCTACCAAAATTTGTACATACTCCCCACCTACAAAAACTTCAACCCACCCAATTTAGCAACTACAAAAAAACACTACGTAAACCCTAGACCCACACCGGCGCCTGCCCAACACCCACCCTCACCGCGCGTGGGGAACATCACCGCCAAGAAATTTTGCCAGCATGTCATCGTCACAGTAACCACCAGTCGCAGCATTGACCAACAAATCCCCATTCTCCTCCGTCTCAATCCACCCACGCGCCTCATCCGCAACCCCATCCCACGCGCCACCCTCACCAACCACCAAACCACCACCACCAGCAGCAGCAGCGGCTATCCCCGCCATATACGACGTATCGGAATCCGAAAAGGAGGATCCACAGAGCTCCTCGTTGCCGTTGATGGTAATGTACGAGGCCGCCGTCTGGAAGACCAACGGGTGCCAGCAAGGATCGTCGATGATCTTCACCTTCATTGGAGACGTCTTCTCCGACGAAGCTTCCAGAAACTTCGATAGCTCAATGGCGCCTTCTTCCTCCTCGGTCTCCATTGAGAATATCCACGTCAGCATGCTCTCTATCTCCTCGCTGACGTTCTCCGCCGTGAAGTCGCCTTCTCCGCCGCTCACCGTCGATTGTTCTCCTCCGGTGTTAGTAGAATCCTCCATTGATGGTGTAAGGTTTTGCTCACAACACTCTCGCAATGATATATATATATATATATATATATATATATATATATGGTGTGTGTGTGTGTTTATATATATATATAGAGAGAGAGAGGGTGTGTGTGTCTGTGTGTGTGTGTGAATCTGTTTTAGAGAGAGAGAGAGAAAGAGATGGTGGTATGAAATGCGTGTAGGAGTAGTGTGGTGATATGGATTATGAAGGAGAAAGTGACAGATGATGACAAAACTGGAAGAAAATGAAAAGTGGAAAAGTGACAGGGTGGCAGCGCAAAACTGACACGTGGAAAACAGGGCAAACATGCATCTATAAAATTAATTGATGCTTCCATTATAAAGAATATATATTTTTAACTTTTCTATGCATCTATTGTTTCTTTCATTAATAAGTAATATTATATTCACTTCAATTACCTTAAAATCTTATTAAAATGTTAAAAGATTTTAGATCCATCTCTTATTAGAAAAAATAGCTCTAGGTAGGGATAGAGCATTCACATTATCTTTTTCATTCGATGACAGGTTTTCATTCAGGAACGTGCCAGTTTAGTGCCACAATATTCCGTATATAAGTAATTGAGAAAATCGAATGGGTTAATCGGGTGTCAATGATCCAATTAGTTGTTCAAAGAAAAAAATAATTATATATGAGTGTGGGTTTAATTCAAATTTGATTAGTATTAGTTTAGAGCATTTACATCAACTGTCTCATATTTTTTCTAGTCATTTCTAAATTATAAGAAAAACTAAAAAAAACATATAATTTTACTTCTACATCAGATTTTCTGTTTCCACCATCATCCCCTATATTTTTAAGAAAAAAACATAACGATCTCTCATATCTAAGGGCAACTATCCATCATTATATATATTATTTAATTTTTTCATGAGTGATTGTGTGTAAAAGAAAGAGAAAAAATAATAATAAATGGAAAAAATATATCAAGTTTTACTTTAATTGAAATAATAATATATATTATATGAGGAAGCTAATGTGGAAACTTATCGAAAATAAACAAAAATTGTAAGAGATAATAGTTTTTGGTTAATTATGGGAGATGATAATGGAAAAGTTATCGTGAATGCCTAAGATTTCCAATCTTCATTCATATAATTTAACTAAAATTTACATTTATTACTACAGTTTTGTTATTTTTAAAAATGCTCTCACAACTCACTTCTTATGCCTATTGCTTATATAATTTAATAATACTTGTTTACTTGTTTTTAATTATTTTTTTCTTCCACTCACGATAAATATATTATGGGTGTGAATAGTGTGCCATTAAATTTCGAGATTCACTTTAATTTTCCTAAAAGTTTAGAGATAGTATGAGTGAAAATGAAGATTTATATATACATTTCATAGAATTTAAGGATAACAATAGAAATAGAGAAAAAATAAGCTAATGTGTTAGACATAATGACCTGATCTATTTAATATTATTACTAAAATATCATATTTTTTAAAAGTAATAGAAGTACATATGTTAAAACCATAATCCTTTTTATTTTTTTAGATCAGATACTAAATAATCTTTTTATTATAACCTTACAAATGCATTATTATCTTAAAAAAATAAAATGATTAGTTCTTAATCATAACCTTGCATACATACCCCTTCATATTAGAATCCTGCGTTTGGTACACCATTAATTGACGTTTCAATGGGTAAACGGTCGTTTACATCTTTACAAACGTTCGTCACTTTTTTTCTCTTTTGTAGGGAATATTGCAAGAATTAGTGCAAGAATTAGCAGCATTAATGACAAACGGCCGTTTAGGCCAAGGGTAAACGTTCGTTTACCGACAGCTCACCAGAAACACCAAACTAAATCACCTAATAAATTCACCACCCACCATCTCATTCATACACGAAATTAATTCATCAATTCACTACCTATCCATATATTCACCTTCTCATTCAACCACGCTTCAACAATATACCGTCATTCTAAACATTCAATCACAATTCATAACTATCTACTTTTCTTATTCTACTTTCTTTCTTCTACTAAAACTTTTTCAACTTCTCAAGATTAAGAATAAATCAATGTTAGATTATTATTATAATTATATATTTTAGTTAAATATATTTTCTTTTGTTATTGATTGTAATTATTTCAAATAATGGTTTCAAGTTCACGTCAAAATATGATATCTGTTTGTGTTTCGAATCACCCTTGACTTCAATTTCGTCAATGATCAATTAAATATAACAGACTTGAAAAAATTTTACATAAAGAATTCAAGCCTTCACATTTAATATGTTGGAACTTGTTAAGGGACGACGAAGAATTTACCCATGCTCGTTACATGATGAATGAGCCGTAGGTTTTTTACCATTAGCAGCCCTCAATATAAAAAGCTTTGTATGAAACTTTTCCTCTATGTTTAATTTCGATTCGAACAAACATAATTATAGGTATGCTAATTTAATGAGATCCTATATATTAATATCATTTATGTTTAATTGCTTTATTTAATTTATATTTTTTATTTGTCATTCGACAGTGATGAAAATACTATCACTTACGTGCTCCGGAGGGGGGGTGTCAAATAACTATTATGTTGCCCATTTGATGTTTTTATGGGTTTATACAAATTACTAGAGACTCATCAACCTGATTTTTTGAATTCTCTTATGTAATTTTCTGTAAATTTTAACATCAAAATGTTTTGTCAAAAAATTGATGAGGGTTATTATAAGCCTAATAATAAAACGAAAGGCACAAGAATAAACGACCCGTTGTATAGATATCTTCATTGGGTCGTTGGTCATATTATAGCTAGACGTAGGATGACAAGTGGTAGAGTCACTAGAGTGTGCGGGGTGTTTGAAACTATCCGAATCCGAGAATCCAATCCAAAAATCTAAACCCAAAATATCCAAATTTTTGGATATCCAAAAATCTAAAAATTCGGATTCGGATAGTGATTTTCAAAAGTTTTGGATATTCGGATATCCAAACATCCAAAAACTAAAAATATTTTTTTTATTGTTTTAAATTTTAAATATATTTTTATTTTAGATTGAGATTTTTTAATGCATATTAGGAAATTATATGGTGTTTGATATTATCTTTATAATAGCATATGTCTAATTATTCAAAAAAAAAATAATGATAAAAATGTCTTCACAATTAAAACCATGTATAATGCACGAACAAGGATATGAAACGCGGATAAATTTGAAAGCACCCATATGCAAGCACTTGTCAAATCTTTGTAGATTGGTGGATACATCTATGATTTTACTACAGATGACGTGTTAAATCAACTAAATGATTTATTTTTAGTCAATCCAACTTCATTAAAAATATGACGTGCGTTTCAGTATGTGATTATTTTACTAAATGATTTATTGTTAGTCAATCCAACTTTATTCAAAACATGACGTGCGTTTCCTCATGTGATTATTTTATACTGCACGTACAAGACGAATTATCGCCTCACTTTTCTTCAAATTGTTGGCTTAACTTCAATAAACAAGACATTTTGTATAGCTTTCGCGTTCATACAAAATGAGAAAAAAGAAAACTTCAAGTGGACTTTAAATTGTTTGAGAAAGACGCTAGATGATTATATGTTACCACGGGTCATAGTCACTAATAGAGAGTTGACTCTAATGGATGCATGCCAAATTATTTTCCGAGAACAACCGATTACTTTGCAAATATCACATATAAGAGAATATCAGAAAACATTATAGACCATCTTTCAAGTCTCAGACTAAGTGGGATAAATTTATGTATTACCACCAATTTATTACTATTGTACATGTGTATGGATGCCACTACGTCTCTGTGCATTTAGAGGGTGAACATCCGTTGCATCTAATATCGCCGTTGTAGAATTTTCACAAAAACATTTGATTATTTGAATTCTTTTTTTATAACAAAAGCATAATATACAATTACAAAAAACATAAACTAATGTAATTATAAAAGCATAATATACAACTATAATTTCATTATTTAAATAAGTAATCAAAGAAATTAAAAATTAAGAGGATATTTAATGGTGCAACAATAATTCTCCTTTTGTTTTAAAACTTTTTTTTAGTATATTCCGATGTACTTAGTAACTCATAAGAAGTTATACAGAAATTGTCTGATGATCCCTCAAAGTCTTCAAATCTCTGGTGTGTGTATTTACAACCATATCATGTTATACAATTCAACATTTTTATCTGTACATTTCATGCAGCAAATTTCGTGGGTCAGGTCAACCATGGTCAAAGTAAATAAAATGTACTCAAAAAAGTCAGCGCGATCGTGACAAGAACCTCAAAAGGTCTCCATAATCGCTCATACTACCACTCGAAAATCTCTTAACCCTTTCCAAAATCCTTGGCCTCAATGGGCCTGAACTAGAGCTTATCCTATATGAACCTTCATTAAGCCCAAGACCCGAATACCCACTCTCCACATCTAACGGAGACTCGTAGCTTTGATAGGTGGATCGAGATGGGCCTGGGTCTGGCCCTGGCCCCAGGCCTGAGTTTGTGCTAGCTCGAGGATCAAAGTCCATAGATGTTAGATCCTCTTGGCTACAACTCCTTGAACCTAGGTCTTGTGTTTCTTCACATTCATTACACACCAATTTCAAAGCCTGAACCACCTCACCCATGAAGGGTCGGTGTGACACCTCAGGCTGCACACACATTGATGCTATTGCTGCTACTTTAGCTATACTGTCGAATGGAACTTCAGGGCTTAGTGATGGGTCAATAAGCAAGTTAAGGCCTTCAGGTGTTGGGAGTAGGGGCCGGGCCCATGCCACTAGGTTTTCTTGGCCCAATGGCATTGACATGTCAATAGGTTTTCTTCCGGTAAGGAGCTCTAGGAGCACCACTCCATAGCTATAAACGTCACTCTTTACAAGAAGATGGCCTGTCATAGCATACTCGGGAGCCACATATCTTTCACAACAAAAAGGTCAAGAAAAGAAAAACAAATGTCACACGGGATTCCAAAAGGACACAAGAAAATGTATCAGTTCCAGCAAGTAGAGTAAAGGGTTCAAAATGAGTAGTTTTTCAAAACATGTCGAAGTGGTTGGGTCAAGACCACCCAAAACACTTATTGCCCAAACTGTCTTATATAAATACTTTGTATGTTAAATATGATTACAAAAATCATTTTCAATAATAATTTTATAATCCACATTAATGTTTAAGCGGTTTTATGCATTAAAAATAAAAATTTGGACAATTTTTGACGTGTTTAATCTATTTGAACCATATTTTTATTTTACCCGCTTGACTGTCATGAATAGAATGTAACATGAACAGAACCATTCATAGATAAATGGTATATGGTGAAAACAAGTAGTTATATAACTGGGTCAAGATGGGTGGAACACTTTTTGTCCAAACATTTTATTTTTTTATAAATGATTAAGTATGTCAAATATGATTACAAAACTTATTTCCAATAATAATCTAACTTTTTCAATAAAACAACATTTTGAAGGTTTTATGCATTAAAAAAAGACCGTGACCACCTTTTGACCCTGCGACACATTTGACCCGTTTTCTTCCTAGCAATTTTTATTTTCAAAATTCCTTTAATTATTTGACCCGTTAGAGATTAAGCAAAACCCAAACAAACAAGTTCATGAAAACTGGTCAAAATTGGCGCCACTACAAGAAAAATGTGCAATTGGCTTTTACAATGACAAATTGTCAACCATAATACATAAAAAGCCTCATTTTGAAGGAAAAGAACGTACCCGAAGGTGCCCATGACACGCGTGGAGATGTGTTGGTTTTCTTCATCTAAAGCGGATCGAGCCAAACCGAAATCAGAAACTTTGGGAGTAAAGTCGTGTTCCAACAGAATGTTGCCGGACTTGAAGTCTCTATGTATGACTCTTGGGCTTGAATCTTCATGCAAGTAAGCTAGCCCACGGGCCGCACCCAAAGCAATCTTCAAGCGAGCTCCCCAATCCAACGGTGCTGTTTCCTTATCGATCCCTGAAAAACCATATTTTTGTTTTAGTATACGCCACCTTCATAAACAAAGCAAAATAGCAAGAAAAAGATAAATGTTTGACTTTCAAAATTAAAACACATTGCTCTTCAGCTTCAAATATATTGCATCACATGATCATAAGCAGACTATCTTTTTCAAATCAGAATAACTATCATTTTGATTTTGGTCAATAATTATTGTCTCCATAAAACAGTAAGGAGATTTTGATCAAAAATACCATGAAGATGAGATTCAACACTCCCATTTGGAATAAGCTCATAAACCAAACACCGGTTTCTTTCCTCCGTGCATATCCCAATCAATCTAACCAAATTTCTGTGGTGCAACCGGCTAAGCATTTCAACTTCAGCCAAGAACTCCCGACCACCTTGCTGATCGTCACGTTTAAGTACTTTGACTGCCACTTTTGTCCCGTCTTCAAGAACACCACTGTAAACACGACCAAAACCACCTTCACCAAGAACACCCGACTCATTGAAATTGTCGGTCGCTTTCTCGATATCAGTCGAACTAAATGTCTTTGCAGACCCATTATAAGCTATTGTAGATCGGAATGATAGTGAAGCTGACTCAGGCCCACTCCCTGTCATCGATCCACCAACACCTGCATTAAACATGAGAATAATCCACCAACATGTTCCTATTTTGCGAACTTGCAAGATTTAAAAAATAAAAATTGTTTGCCTCCTGGTAAAGGTACCACTTTTAACTTATGTTTTTCAACCTGTTAATTCGGGTTATGTTTTGTTAAAGAGTCAAACAGGTAAAACTAGAAAAAATAAAACTAAAAAGGAAACAAGACTGGCCGGTCAAAAGTGACTCAACATTGCTTAATGCATAAAGTCTTCTAATTATTATTGTTATCATTATTGCCATCATATTATTATTATATTATTATTACTGTTTTGATCTTGGATTACCTGATGATTTGGTGACAGAAAGTAAAGTAGCTGATGCGGTGGGTCCCGACGGAACATCATGGTCCCTACGTTTGACGACCAGAACCCAAACTGCAACACAGACTAGAATCACAGCTACAACAGCTGACAAAGCTATTATAGAGATCACACCACCACTTAGCTTATTACCATGCCTTTGCTTGCTTACATCAACACCAAGTGGCTTTACGTCCCTACCATTGCCGCCACGGCCATAGGGATCGCCATTGCCACCAATGGTAGAAGATGGCATAGGTGGTGAAGGAGGAAGACCTGTCAAAATCAAATATATAATAGATATTGAACCAACCGTAAAGGTGAGAGTTTCAACCCAATACCTATAAATCGGTTGATTCGGGTTGGGTAATTGAAAAAAAATGTAGCTAAAAGGAGGATGGATCAAATGGGTTGAAAGCTGCCAAAAGTCTATTCATCAAAACATACAACCTCCTTGGTCGTTTGATTATTGTGATGAGAATTAACTCCTTATACGTTTATGAAGAAAACTTATAAAATGGACAAAAAGTTGATGGGTAAAACCAGTCCAGCCCGTTCTGATCGCTATTAAAATATTGGCTCATTCCAACCCAAACCCGTATGGCCCTTCTATCTTACCATCTCTAAATTACAAGTACCTGGATATTTCACAAACAAAACTTCATAATCGCCAAAAAGAGAGGACTTAATAGGCACTTGTTTCAACCATAATCTTTGAGCAGTTACATATGCTGTATAATTATCAAACTTTTCACCAAGGGGCACCAAATTAATGATAACGATTGTCTTTTCTGGATCTTGACTGTCTTCATTTGCTCCCATGATCCTAACTTGACTTGATCTCATGAAGAGCCCGGCAGCCATCTCAAATGCCAGCTCAGAAACCAAAGGAAAAAAAATGTACAGTGAAACACCAAGCCCAAGCTCAACTTGCATGGGCAGAACACACTTGCATGGTGTTCCGGGAGGTGTGTTGGTCAGTGGTTCCATGCATGTTATTGATGAACAATCTACAAAACGATAAAAGTTAATGGCATGGATAGCTGACAGTCAACCGTTCGTTATGAGCACTTGAATAACGTCAACTGTGATTAATTCAATGAATTTTGAATAGATGCTTGATGGGAGAACTACATGAGATATATCACATACATTTTTGGTAAAATGTATGTGAGTTATTATATACCTTCATTGGGAGGTGGAGGCGGTAATGCTTGAAGCGGCTTTGGAATCGTTGGTGAATGATGAGAAGGAGCAACTCTAGGTGAAGGAACTGGCACTTGCAAATAAAAAAATAGATAAATAAGCTTCAGCAGAAACTAACATGAGAAAGATTCATCCCAAAATTGAAGAAAAGTAATTGATATTGTATGTGGAAGCCACCCAAGTATACAACTTTTTACATTTGGGATCACCCACTCACCGGTATACTAGAACTAGTGTATAGAGTATATACTAACATACATCAAATATGTCAATTTTGGCCAAAAACTAGTTAGAATACAAATGCACTCAAAATTTTTGAAAAGCGAAAAATACCTTTGATGAATGAATAGGTTATAAATGTTCTCTTTCCATTTCATTATTTGGCCTGTTTTCTAGGAATTTGTATAAATGAAACCAGATACATACTTAGGTATAAGTAATTTCAAATATATGGGTGGCCTTGATGAAAAAAATTGAATATTTTGGATATGCGAGGAGTGTTTCTTACTTTTACTTTGTACAGGTGGAGAGGATATAGTTGGAGAGGTTGAAGGTGAAATAGAGTTTTCTACCGGAGGCACTGAGCCTGAAAATCAATTGACAGAGATTAAAATAAGGATAACTGACTTTTTTGCTCACCTGCTGCAAAGAAGACTTGTGAAAATCAAAAAGAAACAAGACAAATATGCCAACCCCCCCCCCCCCCCCCCCCCCACCAACACCCACCACACACACTCGGGTCTGTTCTTAATGCCTACAACCTCCTAATTACTTTATTCAAAAGTTCACCAATTATTGTAATAATTCAGTTTTTGTACTTATAGCTACACATTATTTATTTATAAAAAGATTTCAGGGAAAAAGATGTTTCAGGTCATTCAATCCACTATGCATACCTAAACTTGGTGGTGTAGGAGCATAATGCCTTGGATCATTACTCTCTGGGCCAGCTGGTGGTGGAGGATTGCGGTGGGTTGGCTTAATCTTTGGGCCTGGTGGTGGTGGTGGATACACCGGAGGAGAAGATGGCGGTGAAAGAGATTTTGTAGGTGGAGATTCATAACTCGAACGTGGAGTTGGAGTATGGTTATATGAGCTTGGACGTTTATGCACAGTTGGAGCTACATGAAAAGGAAATAACAAAATATTAAATATTATTGTATTAACTTTTCAGTTATACTCCATATAATCAGAAAAAAAGAAAAAAAAATGAAAGGTGTTTTAAGAAACCTTTAACAGGAGGAGGTTGACTTGGAACAATATCATTTATTGTTCGATTTGGAGGTGAAGGGAGTATAGGAGATGATACTGGAGAGACATGAGGCTCTGCAAAAACGAGATTAGTCAAATGGGTTGACTTTTTAGTCATATAGTTAAAATACCTCAAAATAGAGACACATTAGACAAATTGTATGAATCAAAGCCAATATGATTGTTATCTTGTAACAACTACTGAATGGTAAATAAGTAATGCTCGGTTAAAGAGAGTAACAAATGTTACTCCTGACTAAATAAACCAACCTGGTGAGTTTGGAGGAGGCATGGATGAGTTATGGTGGATTGGCTGCAAATTTCCTGGTGATTTGCCTGGAGGTGATGCAACAGGCACTGCATCAATAATTTTAATAAATATAAATCCAAAAAATTAAAATTTTAAAAAATCAACATAAAAGGTGAATCTTTAATCCACCTGATAAATTAGATGGGGGTTGTGCAAATACAGGATGTGGCGATGGTACGTTTACTTGGGATGTATGTGGTGGTGATGCAACAGGCACTGTTATAACAAATTTCATAAAAATATAAATCATTAAATTGTCCATACACAGTGCATAAATCTTAAAATTGTAAGAGTTAAATTGTATTAAAATTATACATGAAATGGATACGAAACAAAACTATCTAGAGCACCTGGTAAGTTTGGTGGAGGCATTGTAAATGTAGGGGGACTTGGAGGTGATCTTTCGGCAATGTGCTTGGGGGTGACTCCACAGGGGCTGATTAGTAAATTTCATGAAACATAGGTTAGGGAAAATTAAACCTTATCTGCGAGTCTTATAAGAAAACATAATTCTTACAGGGTGTTTGGGCGTGTTTTTGAAGTGATTATATGATTACAGGTTGAATTCAAGTCACAGTAATTAGTTTCTAGTGGCGGGGTGACATGTTTGTACTTATGATTGTATGGTCATTTGAGGGTCAAATAGGCCTCATACTAGTTACATACTTGTACACAATTTATCTATTACTTTCTTACATATGTCAAAGACTCAACACCATCAAAAGTGATTATTACAACATGATATAGTATAAGAAACACATCCAAACGGTATCCCTTGCACTATGTTTAATTACAGATTGTCTGATTCTGATTATTCAATATCCTATTGTTACTTTCAATGCACATCCAAACACCCTTCTATTTAGGAAAAAAAATGAGCTAAACACATAAACTTAAAGCAAAAGATTGAAATCCACCTGGCAACTTTGGTGGAGGGAAGGTCAATGTAGGTTGACTTGGAGGTGAATTTCTTGGTAGTGTGCTTGGAGGCAACGCCACTGGGGCTGAGTAGTATACATTACAAGATATCAAGATAAGTAAAATCAAAATTTTAATTTCTAGAATGGTTCGATCACAAGAGCAGTTTACTGAAACTTTTACATTATTGTTTAAGTATCTAATATATAACTTAGCAATTACTAATGGTGAAGAAGTGATTACTAATGGTGAAGAGGTAATTTCCCAGGTAAAACTCAGTCAAAAGGGAATGATAATTTTCATGTTGGGATGCCCAAATAGTTTTTTAATCTTTATGTTGAGACAGAGTGACAAATAAAGAATGCATAGTTTACCTGGCAGGTTAGAAGGAGGTACAGACATTATAGGCGGTGAACTTGGTAATGTGCTTGGCGGCACAGGGGGTGAGCTTGGTAATGTGCTTGGCGGCACAGGGGGTGAGCTTGGTAATGTGCTTGGCGGCACAGGGGGTGAGCTTGGTAATGTGCTTGGCGGCACAGGGGGTGAGCTTGGTAATGTGCTTGGTGGCACAGGTGGTGAGCTTGGTAATGTGCTTGGTGGCATAGGAGGTGAGGTTGGTAACGTGCTTGGCGGTGTAGGTGGTGAACTTGGTAATGTGCTTGGTGGCATAGGCGGTGAACTTGGTAATCTGCTTGGCGTAGGCGGTGAACTTGGTAATGTGCTTGGCGTAGGTGGTGAACTTGGTAATGTGCTTGGTGGCAATTCAACAGGAACTGCATAATCAAATAACATGTCAATAATGATTTAGATTTGCATATTAAAACACAAAAGTTAGAAGTCTTGAAAATTTAATATGTAAAAAGAAGAAACCAAAAGCAATAGAAAATTCATTACGTGGCAAGTTACGAGGTGTTACAGGCAATGTAGGGGATGCTGGTGGTGATGCCAGTGGCGTTTTGGGTGGCGGTGATGTAGCAGGCTCTGCACATTATGTGCAAAATTATCACATTTTATAAAATCGTACTTGATCAAACAAAAAATATTCTTAACTATACACGACTGTATACCAGGCAAAATGAATGGTGGTGGTGCTGCTTGAGCTGCAGGTGCTGGAGTTTGAAGCGCATTTTTTGGTGGGAATATTATTTCTACTGCATTCAAGACAATCTAAAATGTTATACTCAAACTAATATCAACATAAATTTTGAAAGCTGGTAAAATACCTGAGGCCGTTGGTGGGGAGACTGGAGATTTATTAGTCGGTTCCTTTTCTGGTTGGGGAATTGGTGGCACAGCAACAGGGGTGGTTGGCGGGATGACTGGTGGGCTTGGTGGTGACCCTTCTGGTATTGATGTAATTGGTGCTGCAACTCAGAAAAATATTACATTAAACACAAATTTCATATTAACTAGAACTTAGAACAAGTAAACAAGCCAGGACCAATATCAAAAGATCACATGTTGAAAAAGAATAAGAATGGTGCACGGTCTACCATGGATTGACCGGGCAAACAAAACAAGTCAAACTTACGCATGCGCATCTTCAAGCGTATAAGATGCATTCAAAAAGGTTTTTATGATATGTTGTAAGAATACTTGAATGATCACTTGAAAATATATATATTTTTAAAAACTAACTTTTAAATATACCTTGATTTTTTATTTACTCACCAAACTTTTATAGAACTTCTACACTCATTATAGATACTGGTATAAATTTAAATACACCTACCCAACTTTCCACCTCCAGTTATAGGGCATACCCTAGTCAGAAGTTTAACTTCCTTGTTACCCTCAAATACTAAGAGTTTAAAAATAATCACTTCATCTTAGTTTATGACCAAATTCATATAAATTTGATTTAAAAAAAATATTACATTTGACCGAAAAAGTCAAAGTATACCTGCAGCATCTGGTGGTGGTTCATTTAAAGGAGTGTTTGGAGATGAGGAAGGTTCAAGAAGTTTATTTCCTTCGGGCCCTAATGCAGACTCGAAATGTGAAGAAGCTGAAACAAGTAGTAAACTTAAGTTATATAAACTATTAATTTATCCAATTAAGGAACTCTAAAGAGTTATATTTTGTTGAGGCACAACTAAAACATGTAATCTATATGGATGCCGATAAGAATTCAAGAATGATGAATGTTTTAAAACTACTCAAATATTACTATATAAGCATATGGTCCTTAAATTACAAAGATTTAAAAATCATATCTCATCGTCAAAACCTGATTATAAATCAACTCACTTAACATTCTACATATTCCCACATTTGATAATCACAAAGAAATAACAAATTGCCACATGAATATTTATCACAAATATGCTCAAACACAAAGAAAGTCATCAAGAAACTACCAGACCCACATCAGATCTTAAGAATTTTCCCAAATGAGAGTTTCTATTCTAAATTTCCCAGAAGTGATCAAGTCTTATGATATTTCTGATAACAATAAAAAGGTTCTCAAAATCTGATGATCAAATATAAGCCTGTTTCCTCCCTTAAACCTCAAAGATTCAAACAAACCATATCTCATCATCAAACCCTGATTAAAAATGGACCCAATTAACATCTATCTGCATTTTTCCAAAAATTAACAAATCGCAAAATATATAACAACTTGATACATCAAGATTTATCAGTAATGTAGCTCAAACACAAGCACAAGTATCAAGAAATTATCAGACCCACCCAGATGGGTTTTCAAGAAATGTGTAGATTTAAATTGTGCCAATTAACATACTGTCTGGCATGTTTACACAATTACTAATCCCGAAACAACAGCGTCACACGTCAAGATTTATCAGTAATGCAACTTAAACACAAGCAAAATAATCAAGAAACTACCAAACCGACATTAAGAATTAAGAAATTTCCCAAATGGGTTTTCAAGAAAATGGCCAGATTTGAATCATGACCTAAAACACCAAAGTTTTAAGAAGGGTAAAATGGGAATTGATCACCTGAAGATACTTGAAGAACCAAAGAATTAGCAATGGCGTAAACTTGCAACACCAAGAAGATATACCTCACCATCAGATTCATCTCATGAGGAAGATGAACCAATAATTCCCAAAACTCCAATCTCAATTCGACCCAAAAATGATCAAAGCAACATAATAAAATAACAATAACTCTTGTTATTAATTATAATAAATAGACAGAACATGTAAAAACTTGAAGCAACAATAAAAGAAGAGAGAGAAAGGGGCTTAGAATCAGATCAAATAACACCCACAAACAGTGAACAACAAGCAACGAAGAGAAAGAAAGGCAGTTCCTTCAAACTCCTAAAAAGGGTTCGGTTTTGTTCATTTGTTGTTATTATCATTATCAGCAAAACATAATAAAATGCTCTGTAGTTTGCAGAGCTGATTCTTTAAAATTAACAGCATCTATGTTAACAGTTTCAGACAACTGTTTTCTTCTGTTTTCAAGAATAAACTGATATAAAAAAAAAACAAAATATTATTTTATATAACGAACATCTTCTTGCATATTACCGATCTTTACACTAGCCCAAGATTGAAAAAAAAAAAAAGACTAAAAAACAACACTCGAGACTATCAAGATTGATTCTTTATTGGATAAGTTTCACAAAATTTAACACTTTTAAAGAATCAATGAAGAGTGTACCAGACAAAGATTATGAAAAGTAGGGTTTGGTGGTATTGAGAGGAGAAGAATAGATGTGTACAGACTTTTTAACAGGGGAATTTTCTTGAAATACTGAAATACAGAAACCCCTAAAATATAGTTTTCTTGACAAAAACAAATTTTAGAGGAAAATATTAGAAAGTGGTTTGATGGGGGTGAATTAAAAGAGGTTGCTTTGACCAGATTAATTGCTGGTTTTCAGTTACGATGTTGGGCATACAAGAAAAAAGGGGAAAAAGAGAGGTGTCATGTGTCAATTTGCATTTGACAACTCACCTTGTTTTTTGTGTGAATATCAATCCAAATCATGATAAGGATTTTATGTTTTATTTTTAACTTTGATTTATATCACCATCCTTTTCTAAAAGTTGTGGTAAAGGCTAACATAAAACCATGTATAGTGAGAGAGAGAGAGAGAGAGAAACACGATTTCGATTGTCTTTCGACTTTCAATGACACTACTTGTGTTGACAAATCATGAACTGACTTTTTAAATATATAAAACAATCCATGTGAGATGATATAAATTTATGCTTAAAGCGGGTAAAGTTACCAGGTTGCGTGGAATATATGAAACAATTCTATGTAAAAATATATTATTATTAGTGTTATTTATCCAAGTTTTAATTTAATAATTTTCGAACTTTTTAAGAAAGACTATCAAAAACTAAAAGGTTAAAAGATTTCATTTTCGAAGCCAAATTAGGTAGATCCCATCATATCATCTTACTCCCACTTATGCTTTTCTCCAAATTTATAAAGTGACGGAAACACTTTTGCATTAGAAAACAAATTAAATTTATTAATTTATTAATATATAATAACACAAAAAGGTATTGCTTGAAACCTAATTCCACATATGCATGGTTAGAGATACTCTTAACAATCAAAATACAGAAATAATATTTCGTGTTTAGTTATACGGTTTTTAACATCTCCTTATACCTTATACTCATGAGATAAAATTGGTTTATATATTTATTTTATCTTCACATACAATCATAACATTATCTAGTACACCGAAAAAACCATGGAATGCCCGAAAAGTATATTGTGCATTTGTTTTATCTTCATGGATGTGTTACATCCAATAATCTTCTTACATTTCCGTTTGAAGTATGAAATACTTAAAGAAAAATAAATGCCATACGTCGAGTCTCAAGTGTCTTCTGGCCTACGTTGATCCTACACCAAGAGCACACCATAAAATGTGTCATAGAGCTAAGACCTACACAAGCCGGTCACAACTAGAAAAAATGGATTCTTTTATTTAGTGAAATCCACATGTTTTTGAATAGTTGCATGGACCTAATCTTGCATACTCATTTAGCTTTGTTAATGTATGCGTATGCTATATATATTCAAGTAAAACACGTAAGTTAGAAGTTGTTTGTTAGGCTCTTAATAATTCTATTAAGATGTCACCTTTGATTTGGCCAAACATAGAGTGCTTTGTTAACGTAAAAAATATCTTTTAATGGTTCGTAAAGCCTTTTGATAAATAAGTTTTAGAAACATGTTGATTGATTCAGAGTATACATCTTATTTAGTTAGACCTCTTATTGGCTTAGCACAAGTTTGAATTACTAAAGCTTCTACGCATGATTTGGTTTCAGCTTCAATCCAAAATATATTGAATATTGTTTGAGATATTAAATCATCAGGTTTAACTTTGTAAATTATTAAAAAGTCTTATGCTATGTTTATAAATTGAGAAAATTCTTTAACCAGTTTTACAAAAACAAATTATGGTCTAGAAAAGGTTTTAAAAATGTGGGCGTTACAGTGACTAGCACACAAGCTAATCATAAGCCCTGCTCTTGTGATAGGTGTTACATTCATGTAGTTGGTAAGTCATATGCGAAGGTCATGCGATTGAACCCTCAAATTATGGGTGACAACCCTGGACAAGACCTAAAACACAACTTTAAAATATCTACGTGTTTGAGTTAGTATAAACGGTATTTTTAGATGAGATGTGATTAAAATATTTTTGATTATAAATAGAATGAAAATTTTATTTCAAAATAAACGTTTTAAAAAATGACATTTTTTAAAATTTCTTATTATAACTCCTACTTTGAATTACTTTTTGTTTGTAAGAATTTTACTTTTTAAAAAATCAATTTTAAAATATATCATATTATTAAAAAAGTTTGATGTTTTAAAAAAAATTATTTTATTAAAGTTTGTTACTTTAGAAATAACATTAATAAAAAGTTTTATGTTTTAATTTATTAAAAAATTATTTTAATTTGAACAAAAATTAAATAATATTATTCGTAATTAATATGATTATTTAATAGAAGATAAAAATAGAAAAATTTTGATAAGGAGGAATGTGATACTACCACGTGTCAACCTAGTTACCGTTTTATTGAAATAGGAAGATGAGTTTAATGAGTTTGGTTTGCTAATTGTTGACCCTCATTTAATGAAATTTGTGTCCTTAAACATAAAACATATAGGTATAACACTCATAAAAGTTATATTGTCGATACCGGTCCAATATCTGTAAAGTTGATGTGTTATACTTAACGGATGCACAAGCTTATTTCATGTATACAATGTTATGACAAGAGTCTTTTGGTTTTTACACATGGTATGACATCAAGATAAGGTTAATCGGGTTCCACCATGTATATTCATAAGATGTGTGGTGATGATACACTAAAATAAAACAAACTTGTGTTGATTTCCATGCGCGCGTTGCGCACATGTCATACTGGTTAAAATGAAGCTCAAATTAACGCACATTGTCTAATCACGTTAGTAGCATCATATCCTTTATTTAATAACAAAGCTGCTATGTGTTCAAGAAATCTAACATAACCGAATAACACCCGGTTAACACATACTTATTAATTTGGCCAAAACCAATTTAAACAACACCTCAACCAAATTTAAGTCACATCAAGCAAAAATTGAGTTTCAACAACAACCCAGACCAAATTAAATTCATATAAACGATTAGTGAAAAAAAATCATAGATTTTGACTTACATTATATGTTAATAAAGCAAGTAAAAAACAAAACAAGTTGTCTCAAAAGAGGGATCATTAAACTCAGATCTACCTATTGGGTCACCATAGCTGCAACAATGGGTTGCAATGATTATGCAACGCCAAGAAACTATCTCTACCGCAATCATCACATCAATGTCTACAACAAATAGATTCTACAATCATAACCGAGCGGTGATGCTCAAGTCAATGATAGAACACCGTCATTGACATACCATAGCCACCATCAACAAAGCATAAACAATTCAATGCAAGACCCTGACGAGTTCAAATAATCCAGCTAACACTTATAGAGAATCATGGGCCTTAGATGATGGACCGCCATCATCATTGAGCTATGAACACTAACACATCCACCATTGTAATAGACCATAAACAAAAGATTGGGGTTTAGGGTCACCTTGCCATCATCCGACCCATAAATTGCACCAAAAAATACGTGGCAAAACGGAAACAACAAGATTTAGGGTTAAGATGAGAAAACCCAAATAGTTGAAGTCGAAATAACAAATGCACAAGCGATTTGATTAGATGCGTTTATGACATGTCTCAAATTAAGTACCCTCATCATCATGGACTCATAGCAACAAATTAGGATTTTAAACTAGAAACATCAAATCAGTATCTTAGATGAGTGATCACCATTGTCATCAACCAATAGAATCCCATAAGGCCTTGGTAGGCCAGAAAAAAGCCTCCTGGAGGCGGCGCTTAACCTTCGGCCGGCATACATGCGGTTTCTAAAACCACTCGTTATGCATCGACACAAAAGAAGGCCACTATCCAAGCAAAGCACGGGTGGACGTCGTCCGACACATAGGCATCACCATGCATGGTAGCGGCGGCAAAGAGAAGAAGGTGAATCAACACTTCTCTCCCTACACACGCACACATGCACACACAACACAAACTACTGAGTGTCGAGCAACAACAAGGATATTTGCGGATAACAATGGGGGATAGCGGCGGAGCAAGCGCCGATGACCATGGCAGAAAGCTTGCCGCCTCAACAGTCCCTCTATCTAAACCATAAGAAAATGGCACAAAGCCACATATAAGGGGAGGGGGAAAGGCAGTGGTGCAATGGATGGTTGTACTATAAGCAACAAAAACAGTAAACCACTTTTCATTTACTTCATCTTTAAACATATAGGAGAATATACATAATAATTTTACGTACTTCACGGGTGTGGATTAGCCGTTAGGTAATATATTAAAGATATGTTTGATGACAACACACAAAGATATAGCATTTTAATGAAATAATTCATGTGTTTTATGGCTTTGTGTAATTTTTAAAGGACTCCATACGTATACATGAATATAAAATAAATACAAGAAATAATTTACGTATCTTATGATCATCAGTATTCATTTAATGTGATTTTCTCTTGTTAACAAGTTTTCATCACATGTTTAAGACATTATGTTGCTTTATTGTTGTTATGTACACACATAATCAATCTAAAAGTACTTAATTTAATTAATTAAATTTTTATTTTTTAATAAAAGTTACATATGTAACCTTAAGTTACACATATATAAATGTTTGTTCTTATAGTTATATGTGTCTTGCTTATATTGTAATTTAGCATTATGTTAAACTTTGATAAATGTGTTTGTTATCAATAGCTATTATAAGATATATATTCATTATTGCTAGAATTTTAGTAAATTATACATGAAGCTATAAGAAATTAAGAATTGAGATGATCATGAATTAGACAAATCATTATTATGTGAATGTTGTGCCATTCACGTGTTAAAAACCTCATCATCACATTAGATTCCCTGTTTGTAATGTGTTCTTAGCATGTGATCTTTTGTATGGACACCCAATATTTGGTGGGCTCATTTTGCCGCCCCGCGCAACTTGCAATTCAATATTTGTTTCAAAAGGTACATTTGTTTGTATAATTAATTTTTTTTAACCTTGTTTGTACAATTTGTTAATATTTAATTATTAAAAAGCTCACGAGTGTATTTTTGAAAACTGAGTGAACACTTTTTAGAATATCATTTATCCTAAAATCACTGGTCATTAAATCGTTACAAGCTGTCTAATTTTCGGTTCATTTGTAAATATAAGATCCAAAATACTCTAATGATGTTTAAAGTAATACTATTTTATAAATTCGTTATCTTCTATGTTCATTTCCAATATAAAATTCACCTAAGTTGTTACGTTTACTCTTAAAAAAGATATCACTACAAGTTTCTGTTGCATCCCACCTCATTGCGACCCACAAGAGATAATTAGATAAACACCATAGGACTAAAAATAGGCTTTTGGATGATATAAGTGTCTTTGAACACATTTCAATGAAATATACGATTTATCCCAATAAAAAACTACAACTTTTTGTTTTTTTCATCGTGTCCACAAATCCATAACGACATATAATAGTTGCATACGATAAATTAAATGAATATTAATATTTTCTGGAAGGCAAATGAATATTAATATTAATATTTAACACAACAAAAACATACGACAAGGCCAGGTGAGGGAGAAAGACCTCTACTCATCTTTGACCATCAATCAAAATTTTCGATCTTCCAAATAACATGCTATCGCCTCCTGTAATTTTATTAGTAGGTTAATCCCCCCCCTCCCCCCCCCCCCCCCCCCACTCTCTACTATAATCTAAGGGTGGATGGGGTGGGCATCGGGTTGGTGCAATCGGCTTCAACATCGGGTGCTAGAACCCAATGTCCCAATCATCCCGCACTTGAACACGTTAATTTTTGTTGGATAATTTTGGGTTCAAGTGAGGTAACATCTTTTGATTGGAAAATGGTTTAGGTAGTTTTTGGTTCCAACCTCTCCACCTTAATGTAATTGGTTTTACTCAGTTTGCTTTGACCCGACCTTTTTTTACCCGTGTGGACCCTACGACGAAAATATTTAGATCTGCCACTGTGTAAAGACAAACATAGATAATATAGATTATGAACCAACTATTGTTATCTGATATGTTTTCTATCTTTACATTCAATTTACTAGTTAACTTTGTTAAGTTTAGAGGTTGTTTAAAAAGTTTGAAGTGCAAGTTTTTTTGCTTTTGGAAAATGTTATTTAACTTGAACAGAAATTGAAGGGATATTAATTGTGATGAAATCTGTAAAAGGTTAAAACTAGAGGGCATGTTCTCTGAAACATTCCTCACATGGGCTGGTTGGCCCCTTTCAAACCTAACCCTCAACAAAACTTTCTCATGTGATCAAAATTAAAGGCTTGCACATTATCTACTCTCTATTTTAATGAAAGCTTTATTTATAAAATCAATTCTCATGATTTTATACAAGGGAGAGATGAGATGCCAAATGGCCCAAACAAAGAAGGGTATTAATTAGTTGGGCTAATTGCTTCATGTTGACTTGGTGTTGGGCTTGGCTTCTTTAGGGGCTTTTTATTTAGTTTTAAATAATATAAAAACATTATTATATTCGATATTATCAAACAAATAATCTATATTTTCGATGCAAAACGTCTTAAAGTGGCGGCATGCATTTGAAAAATACAGTTTTCAAAGTAATTTTATAGGTCATAAGTCAGTTCGAAAATAAGTAGATTTTTTTTACAAATTTGTTTTCATTTTCTTATAGAAAGTATGCTGTTATTGAACTCATTAGCAAGCGAATGACATCAATCTCAAGCAGCTTACTACTCACTAAACTCTGTGTAAGAAACCATGGTATTTTACTCTTGTGGGAGGCAAACCCACTACACACGCAACTTTGAACACGCCAGGATTACATCGAGTAAGGACGTGAAAGGCAATTGATAAAAAATAGTTTGGAGTTTGGACACTTTCTTAAGTAATAGAAACTCCCGGTTGTGTTACACGAACCTTTCTTTTTCTTTTAAGTTCTCTTAAATGAAAAATGAAAGTCAATTATTCTCACACGAGGTTTGTGAATTAGTGTATGTAGTACAACCAATGCTTTGGTTCCTAGGGTTGCATCGACAAGGAGAAAGAAAAAAAGTGAATATTAGAATATGAACCTACTTTTAATTTGTTTGACTTGTTGACTCGTTTCTTTCCATCTATCCTTTTTTTAAAAAAAAAAAACTTAATATTTTTGGGATAAAATAATCACATTCTACACCATATAGAACTAGAACTTACAATTATATGATTAGAGAGTATGTCATTTACCATCAACATATTTTATTAGGCAAATCTATCTTTTTACTAACTAGCGGTGTAAATGAGTCAAGCCGGCTTGATAGTTACTCGGAATCAGCTCGCTAAAGACCTGAATCGAGCCCGAGGAATGCATTATACGGTTTCATGGTTTTCTACTTAAAATTAGTTATAATGAACTTATGTGTAAAGTTGTAACTTTGAAAAGTTTTGACTAATAATCTAGTTGTTATATTGCAAGTTCTCGAAACAACAATTTTATGTATTGAAGAAGGAAAAAATGTCCCGACAGTATGAAATTTGCTGGTGATTGTTGGATATTTAAAAACTTTAAATGTATTCATGATATGAAAAAGTTGTGTACAATCTTTTATGCACAAAGTACACTATTAATTGCATCATAATGGTGTAAATTTGGTATTTGCATTGCAACTATATGACCATATCTACACTTGGCTAATCTTGGTTGTTCTTGTGATCAGAAATGAAAGAGGCTTACCTGCATATCCTAAATTGCGATAATTATCTTATCATTGGCAATATAATTGATTCTAAAATGGCAAAACGCAATTGTATTTTAACCTACATTGTAACCTAATTGAAGCACTTCTCTCATTTTAACTTATTTTCTTCATGTGTTGCAATCGCATTATTACAAGGATGATCAGAATGCTATGAATTATTGAAAGATACAACATTTTTCATAACTAGCTTCAAAAGTTGTGTAACTTGGTCGTTCTTCTCACAATGCTATGATACATACCATAAATATTCATAACCATATACGAACGAATATGATGCGTACGATTAATATTCAAATCATATACGACCGAAGTCTTCAAGAGACGAATATACAAAACTGACCCATTTATATAAACTTCATCTGACTGTTATATTTTTCTCATTAAAGTCACACATAGTTTACATATGTTTAAAATTTTTAAGTTGTTCCAGCTTCCAAGAACACATGATTCTTTAAAGGATCAGGCCCTATGCATATTATCCTTTAAGAAGGCCAAAACAACTGAAGCTAATTCGTCTCGGTGGTTGTTGTAATTATGATTAGCCCCTTCAATGATTCTTAACTCATGGTTAGGTATGGTCTTGGCAAACTCCAAAGCATCTTCAACGGGGATGACTTCATCGACTGATCCATGAATGGTCAACACCCTGCAATCTTGGTCAACTTTAAGTCCCGCTTCATGCATGTTTGTGTTCAAGCGTTCCATTAGACTTTCTTCCGTCACACGGTACAACAATTCTTCTAAATAAAGCAAAAAAGTAGTTGTAACTCTATAGGTTAGGTAACTAGTCATAACATATCTGAGTCAAAACATACAACTCTTTCGTACATGTCAAAAGAGGTTGGCTTGACCTAAAAGACTTCATATGGATAACTTCTTTTCTTAAAAATAATTAACGTGCCAATATGACTATACAAATTATACTATTCACATTATAAGTGGTTGTTAGAATAAAATGTCCTAAGAAGATTTATGTATTTTAAAAAGGTACACTTTAACCCATTAGAAATAATACATAACTTGAATTGACATGTATATGGATTGAAATGGCCACACGACCTGTCTATATACAGTGACGTGCCATAATTGTTGTCAATGGTCTAACCTTTTTTGGATTTGATGTCAATAAAACCATCTTTTTTCACTCTTTCCAAATAATCTTTTCCCAGACGCTCTTCAATGCCCCTATCCATCTTATAGCGACCAGACACATTCACAACTATGTGAATATCGTGATGTAAAGATGCATATAAAACCACCACATTTCCACCTGCAAAAAAAATTTATAAATTTACAACCCTGTTAGCTCTGAAACCAAAATTGAGGTTGACTATTATTATTATTATTATTATTATTAAAGTTTGTTTGACCTCAAGAAGTCAGATTAGCTAAAATAACATACCTTTACTATGCCCAAGAATCGCGCTTATAACACGATTTTCTGCAGTGAAATGTTGGATTACTGCTTGTAAGTCATCAACCTCCTTACGGTAATTACCAAATTGAAATACACCTTCACTTTCCCTGAAATACAACCGTTAGAATACATTTTGACTTGAGTTCAAATAAGCAGTTAGTAGAAAACTGATGGTGAGTTTGACGCAAGTTTTATAATGAAGCGCCACTATTCATAGCATGTGCATTAACTTTTGTGTAATTACTAATTAGACAGTTTCTTGAAACTCAGAGCCTCGAAGCATCAAAATTCATACCAGCTTTGAATTTGGCAATTAGTCTATTTGACTTCAAAAGTCAAATCCATCATTTAACATGTGACTTACCCATTTCCTGAAAAATCAAAGCGAAATGCAGTAATCCCATGTTTTTCTAATGCAAGTGCGAGTTCCTCCATCATACTGTAATCCTGGAGAAAGAACAAGCTCACAATTAGAAGTCACAATTTTGATCCATAATTGTTTACAGAAACAAGTAAATGGACAAAAAGGTTTATGGACAAACCCGACCTGACGTGTTTTGACCCGTACCTATATTTTAAACTCTAACGAAATAACAATGAACCCACCTGAGCTAAAAATATCAACAAATTATTAACCTGTTTAGGATGAACTCCAGACGGCAAGCAATTGTAATCAAAGAGTAAGCTTGGAGACATGATAGGGTACAGTGAAACTAAGAAAACATGTTTAGAAGGTTTAATTAAAAACTATATTGCTCTAATGTATGTTTATCAAATAGTTTTTGTTACGTGTCTACCGAGCCCACTCACATGCCGACGTGATTCCATGCAGGCCTTAAAGGAGAAGCCCATGCAAATTTGCCATCCATGTGCAGTGGGCTATGAGCTCCAACGTAATTATTAATTAGACTTTTTCTAATTGTTATTAATTAGACTTTTTCAAATTGTTTGTTAGACTTTTTCAATTATGTGCTGGAATAACGGATTGAGTGGGATGCCACCGTCCATGTGCTCGTGAAGTTAGGGGTAGTTGAATTGTTTACGTTAGTTGTATCTCCATATATATGGGGACCTTTGGTTTTTGGAATTATTAAGCAGAAAATTGTCCCATTTCCCTTTCTCGTTTTCTCCCTAGCTTCCCTCTTAATTTCTATCTATTTGATCCACCGATCGGTCCACATCAGTGGTATCAGAGCGGTCTTGATCCAATGGACACCCGAAAGAAAACGCTCGAACAATTTCAGCAAGAAACTCAAGAAAACTTTGAAAAATTCACAGCCTTGCTTGAACAATTGATGACTAATGTTCAAACCCTCATTGTAAGGTATGGGACTTGTCCCACATCGGTTGTATGGGCAATTGGTGTGGGGTTTATAGGCCAAATGGGTTCCCTCACCCATCAGACTAGTCTTTTGGGTTGAGTTCTTCCGTTTGGTCTGTAACAATGGTATCAGAGCCAACCTCGGAGTGGTGGCCTGGAGAGAGCCAGCCGTGACCAACGTGGCCGTGACCAACGAGGACGTCGGTCCTTAAGGAGGGACGAATGTTATGGACTGAAATCATTGTAAGGTATGGGACTTGTCTCACATCGGTTGTATGGGCAATTGGTGTGGGGTTTATAGGCCAAATGGGTTCCCTCACCCATCAGACTAGTCTTTTGGGTTGAGTTCTTCCGTTTGGTCTGTAACAATGGTATCAGAGCCAACCTCGGAGTGGTGGCCTGGAGAGAGCCAGCCGTGACCAACGTGGCCGTGACCAACGAGGACTCGGTCCTTAAGGAGGGACGAATGTTATGGACTGAAATCATTGTAAGGTATGGGACTTGTCCCACATCGGTTGTATGGGCAATTGGTGTGGGGTTTATAGGCCAAATGGGTTCCCTCACCCATCAGACTAGTCTTTTGGGTTGAGTTCTTCCGTTTGGTCTGTAACAGTTTTTCAACTAAATTTAGGCTTGTACCAGCTAATATGTTCACTTCCCACTATATGTACATACACTTGTGTTGTAACACGTGATTTTCAAGAGATGTACTACAATAACAAAAAAGAAAGTTCTCTTTTTACATTGTAAGATGCCAAAAAAAATTCCGGGTATGCACATCTTTCATGTATTTTCGCCAGTTGAAGGTGTTATTAAACCCTAAATGCAATACACAACACTAATTTGTTGTCTTTATTGTTGTTGTAGCAGCTTAAAGATCACATTTTGGTGCAGGTTTATTGCTGTTTATTGCCATTTGAAGCTAAGGCTTGCTGTCTTTTTACCTATGCTCCTTTTGGGTGTGATATTCATCTTATTAACCTACATACATACTTGTAAAAAGCTTGAACAATATAAGTAATTGGAAAAAGAACATGTACCTTTGAGTCCCGGAAGCCATGGCACAAGATTACAATCTCTTTGGATCCTGTTTCGTGTAACAAACCCACAAGTTTTTCACCGCAGTTGTTTTGTATAATTATTTTCTTCATTTCAATCCCTGAAACAATGGCAATTACATCGAATGCAAATTCTCGATCTTGTAGTACAGATTTATAAAGTAAAAATATTAGCTTTCCCAAAAAAAAAAAAAATCTAAATCCTTCAAGAACAACTTTGTTTCTAATGCTACTGTACTAGTACATCCCATTTGGCATGTACTTTTAATTTCAAAGGGTCTAAACCTTTAACTCTAAGATTGATATGGATTCTGAAACTTTATGACGCAATATATATCACCACAGCAAACATTACCATAAGAATTAGATAGAAATCGTGAATTAAATTATGTTTGTTTGCATAATTTGTATTAAATTTTGCATTTGAAACGTCCTAGGTTTGACATCAAATGGTCAAAATGTTACTTCTTTCTTGCTATTCATTAATACCCATTTCTCAAGCCTACATCTGCAAATCGATGAAAGAAACATAGGTTTAATTTCTTTATGAAAACAAAAAATTTAAAAAGAATATAACTTTAGTTCCTAAATCAAAAAATGGGTGGATAGCATCGAAACTGTTGATGGGTTAATCATGTATTCAGAAATTAACCCTAAAAACAAGTGAATTTAGTGTAGACTGCAGCGAATATACGAAAGATGGCCTGAAAACTGACCTGGTTTTCGATCGAAGTTTGCGGAGGTGGTGGTGGAGTCGCCGGCGGCCATCTCCAGCTTAATTGGTCTTCTGCTGCTGCTGCTGTTAAGATTTAGAGTGTGAGGGCGGTTGTTGATGGGTAATCCTTGTTTGACTGATAAACAATGTGTTCTGGTGGCTTTAGAGGATGTTAAATAAACCAAGTGAATCATTGTCAGATTTCTCCCCCTTTTTCTTCCGAATTTAAAAGTGCCTCTGCAGGCATTAGTTGTTGACTTTGGAGAATATTAATGTTTTTATTTTGTAGTGCTTGAATGGATTTCAAATGATTATGACAGCAGTATATCATCGACATTTTGATATGTGGTGCATTGGTATTGAATCCTGAATCTTGATGATTATAACAATATGATAATGCATCATCACCAACTTAGCGTATTTGTCAACTACTCAATTGCCATCAAACAATCACTTGATTGAACTTCTAGATAGTTATGTAAATTTGTATTTACCATCAGATATCAGTTTTCTTGTGGTATCATATGAATTCAATGGTCTATCTTACTAGTAGTTAGCATAGGCATACTGATACAACACCACCACTCAAATATTATTTGAGGAAGCACAAACGGGTCAAATCGGGTGAAATGGAGCACATTGAGGCGGTTCTTGGAGCTGAGATGGATCCACTTGGTCAAAGCAGTCTTCACAACGTGGAGTGGTGGGGAGCAGTTCATTAGTTATTTTTCATGGAGCAGTTATTGTCTTTTATGTTTTATTAGCCAGAATTGTTTCAGGAGTCTTTTGTCAAGTTTTTCTGAAGTGATTTGTTTGTGTTTGTGGAGAGTGAGCCCCTCTCGAATCGGGCCTTATCATTTTAATTCTATCGAAATCATTGTCGAATTTTCCGATCCTATCGTTGGTTCCATTGCCGGGAAACGAAGATGGCACCGAACACCCAGAGTAGCGCTGAAGGAAGCGGAAGCGGAGGCAACGATCGTGATCCCATTGCCGTTCAATTAGCCGCGATCGCTGCGAAACTTGAATCGGTTGATGTGCTCAAGGAAGAAATGGCTGCCCTGAAATCACATATGGAGAAGTCCGGTGGCAATTCTGGGAGATATGATGATGGAGAGAACTCTCGTAATTACCACCACAATTATCGACCTTACAATAAGATCGAGTTTCCCACTTTCAGTAACGGAGATCCGCGAGGGTGGATACTCAAGGCCGAAAAGTATTTTCGGTATTACAACATCCCTGAGGATGAGAAGGTTGATGCAGCATCGATGTACTTAGAAGGTGATGTATTGGATTTGTTCTCTTGGCTCACTTCGGATCAAGAGATTGAATTTTGGGAAGACCTAGTCCATGCCCTACAAAAGAATTTCGGACCGGCTGAATTCCAAAACCCCGATGAACATCTGTGCAGTATCAAACAAACCGGCATCGTACAAGAGTATCGGCAGGAATTCGCGAAACGATCTTCCCGTGTGTCAAATTGGCCCGACCACTGTTTGTTGGGAGTTTTCCTGAATGGGCTAAAGGAAGAATTGAAAGCAGATGTACGAATTCATAAACCGAGGACGGTGTATAAAGCGGTGAGTTTGGCTTTGGAGTATGAATCCAAGGTAACCCACATGCGAACTAGCAGGAACTCTACTTGGAACCCATCCAACAAACCCACTCAGGCCGATTCCAAACCTTCCACCCAAAACTATACCCCTACAACCAACTCAAAACCCCCTTTACGCATTTCTGACGCAGAGAAACAGTCCCGCTTCCTACGCGGTGAATGTTTCCGTTGTGGAGACAAATACGGGCTGGGTCACCGGTGTAAGGCGGGAACATTTAAAGTCCTAGAAGTCGACGAAGAAGTGGGAGAGCAGGTTGAAGTGGAGGCCAACCCTCATGAGGATGATGGTGACAAGGTGGCTGAAATTAGCCTCCATGCTATTTTGGGAAAACCTCACCCGACCACCATGAAGGTGCATGGCATACTTAACTCCACTGAAGTTTTAATTTTGGTTGATGGTGGGTCCACCCACAATTTCATTTCCGATCTACTAGTGAAGGAATTGAAATTACCCACCCAACCGGTACCACCTTTTGGGGTGCAAATAGGGAACGGGGACGTCATTCGGTGTGATCAAGTATGCAAGGAGTTGACAGTGCAGATTGACAACATCAACCTTGTACAAGATTTTTATCCATTCTCCATAGGCGGGGTCGATTTGGTTCTCGGGATTCAATGGCTTGCAACCCTTAATACGGTGCAAGCTAATTGGCGGGAAATGTTTATGATCTTTAACATTGATGGAAAGAAGTACAAACTACAAGGTATAGTTTCTGGCCCACAAAAATCCTCTACCTTCCAACACTTGGCTGCTGAACCTGACTCTTCTCCACCAATCTCACCTAAATTACACCCAATCATCCAACACTACTCACCCGTGTTTGAAGAACCTCATGAACTACCCCCTTACCGAAACCACACCCACACCATACCTCTCCTACCTAACTCAACGCCCCCAAATATCCGCCCATACCGCTATCCCTACTCCCAAAAAACCGAAATTGAAAACCAAGTTCACCAATTACTCACTGCAGGGTTCATTCAGCCTAGTACGAGCCCATTCTCAAGCCCGGTGCTACTCGTTCGGAAGAAGGATAAAACATGGCGCATGTGTGTTGATTATAGGGCCCTAAACAAAATTACAATAGCCGACAAGTACCGAATTCCCAACATTGATGAATTACTAGATGAATTATATGGGGCCAAGGTTTTCTAAAAGCTAGATCTGCGTTCCGGATATTACCAGCTCAGGGTAGCAGATCAAGATATCAAAAAAACAGCTTTTTGGACGCACTCTGGTCACTACGAGTTCAAAGTGATGCCTTTCGGGCTCACAAACACGCCGGCCACCTTCCAGGCTGTGATGAATGAGTTGTTTCGGCCTTATTTACGTCGATTTATTCTGGTTTTCTTTGATGATATCTTAATTTACAGCCATGATATCGAACAGCATATGTTACACTTACAACAAGCTCTGCAATTGTTGCTTGATAACAAATTTTTTGCTAAGCTATCTAAATGCTATTTTGGGCAGCAACAGGTGGTTTTTCTCGGTCATGTGATCACAACAGAAGGGGTACAAGTCGAACAAGAAAAGATTCAAGCCATCCAATCCTGGCCGATTCCCTCTAATGTCAAGGAAGTGAGGGGATTTCTCGGACTTACGGGATATTACCGACGATTTGTCAAGGGTTATGGGTTGATTGCACGACCCCTCACCGCTTTAACCAAGAAAGACGGGTTTAATTGGAATGATGACGCACTTTGGGCTTTCAACGAGTTGAAGGCTGCCTTGATGACAACTCCTGTCCTCCGGTTACCCGACTTTTCTAAGACCTTTGTAGTGGAGTGTGATGCCTCTTCAGACGGTATCGGGGCTATACTATCACAGGAGGATCATCCGGTGGCATACTATAGCAAAGGGTTCTCGCCTCTAAACCGCTTCAAATCTGCCTATGACCGAGAACTTTTGGCGCTGGTTCTAGCCGTACAAAAATGGAATCATTACCTCCTGGGCCGGCATTTTCTCATTCGCACCGATCATTACACGTTGAAGTTTCTTTTGGAACAACGAATCACCACTTTTAAGCAACAACGCTTATTGTTGAAATTAATGCCGTATGATTTTTCAATTGTCCACAGGGCTGGAAAGGAAAATCGAAGGGCTGATGCATTGTCTCGACGACCACATTACGGGGAACTGTTAACTTTAACTATTCCACAATGCGTGGAAATCTTGGTAATAAAGCAGGAACTGCATAATGATCCCTATACCCGTGATTTACTACAACAGATTGCAAATGATCGCTCGTCTCTTCCCGATTTTTCTTGTGCTGATGGGTTTCTTTTTTATAAAGGACGCTTGGTTGTACCCGATACCTCTTCGTTAAAGTTGAAGCTAATTCAGGAAGCTCATGATACACCAGTTGGTGGTCACGGTGGGTTCTTGAAGACCTTAAAACGTCTCTCTTCCCAATATTTCTGGCCCAACATGAAGCAAGAAATTCGTACTTATGTGCAACAATGCCTCGTGTGCCAGCAACAGAAGTATCAAACTCTCTCTCCCGCTGGGCTGTTGCAGCCTCTCCCTATCCCACAACAGATTTGGGAGGACCTCTCAATGGACTTTATCGTTGGGCTTCCCCCGTCGAGTCGCTGTGATACTATTATGGTGGTCGTCGATCGGCTTAGTAAGTATGGGCATTTTCTTGGCCTTACCCACCCCTTTACAGCAAAAGGAGTGGCTTCTTTGTTTTGCAGGGAAATTATTCGACTACATGGATTCCCACGCTCCATTGTCTCCGATCGTGATGTCATCTTTCTCGGCTCTTTTTGGCAGGAACTATTTCGTTTGAGCAACACCAAACTCCAGTTGAGCACCGGCTACCATCCACAAACCGACGGTCAAACGGAGGTCTTAAACCGTTGTTTGGAAGGTTACCTTCGCTGTTTTGCACATGATCAACCTACCAAATGGAGCTCTTACCTTGCCTGGGCCGAATACTCCTACAACACCGGGTTTCATACTGTCGCCGGCACTACCCCATTTCAGATCGTTTATGGGCGGGAGCCTCCCCCCTTACTCCCTTATGTCCGGGGCGACACCAAGAATGCAGAACTTGAGACTCAGCTTATCGATTGGGATGATATGCTTCGTTTGCTTCGCAGCAATTTGCAGAAAGCTCAAGACCGCATGCGCAACCAGGCCAACACTCATCGTCGTGAGCTGACTTTTCAGGTGGTAGACTACGTCTTTTTGCGCATTCAACCCTATCGACAGAAGAGTTTAGTTAAACGTCGTTACGAGAAGCTCTCTCCCCGGTTTTTCGGTCCTTACTGTATCATTCGCCGTATTGGTCCTGTTGCATATGAGCTAGCCTTACCACCAAGTGCTCGTGTCCACCCTGTTTTCCATGTCTCCATGCTCAAACCTGCTCATGGGAATTTCTCTACCACCCGAGCACCACCGTTACCTGTCACTAAGGATTGGGAGATTGACTTGCAGCCTGCTACTGTTCTAGATTCTCGATGGGTTACTAAAGCCGGCACCAAAGTTCTGGAATTGCTAGTCACATGGAAAGATCAGCCTTCCGAGGAAGCTTCTTGGGAATCTTTCGACCTACTACGGGAGCAATTTCCAGATTTTCGCCTTGAGGACAAGGCGTTTTACCGGGAGGGAAGTAATGATACAACACCACCACTCAAATATTATTTGAGGAAGCACAAACGGGTCAAATCGGGTGAAATGGAGCACATTGAGGCGGTTCTCGAAGCTGAGATGGATCCACTTGGTCAAAGCAGTCTTCACAACGTGGAGTGGTGGGGAGCAGTTCATTAGTTATTTTTCATGGTGCAGTTATTGTCTTTTATGTTTTATTAGCCAGAATTGTTTTAGGAGTCTTTTGTCAAGTTTTTCTGAAGTGATTTGTTTGTGTTTGTGGAGAGTGAGCCCCTCTCGAATCGGGCCTTATCATTTTAATTCTATCGAAATCATTGTCGAATTTTCCGATCCTATCACATACCTCACTAGATAGTTATGTAAATTTGCATTTACCCCTCACTAGGTTGACTCAAAAGTTTAGGCATAACTCATAACCCATCTATATTCCATATAAAGAGATTGGATCCCCACTTCGAGAGGATTTACGTTTACCCACTCTCCACCATGAGACTTCCACCAACGTACTAAGTATCTCTCTTTCTTGCCGTTGTCTACTCATATAGTCACACATTGATACGCACATATAACATTTATCTTGCTTCAAAATTTATTTGGTTCAAAGAACACAAAATGATTCTTCAAACTTCAAAGGTTCATACCCTATGCATATTGGCCTTTATAAAAGCCAAAACACTAACCATGGTCCGCCCCTTCAATGATTCTTAACTCATTGTTGAGTATGATCTTGGCAAACCCCAGACCATCTTCACTGGAATGACTTCATCAACTGATCCATTAACAGTCAACACTCTGCAGTTTGGTCAACTTTAAGGCATGCTTCATACATGTTTGTGTTCATCCATTCCATAAGACTTTCTTCAGTTACTCAATACACAACTTTTCCTATGTAAGCATGACAATAGTTTTGTAATTGTACCACAAAGGTTAGGCTTAACCTTTTTTGCTTTTGATGTCGATAAAGCCATCCTTTTTTGCTCTTCCATGTAGATTTTACCCAAAGGTTCGTCAAGGCGACTGTCTATGTTGTAACGACCCGACACAATGACAACTGTTTGGATATTATGATATAAAGATGCACATAAAACCACAACAGTCCCACCTGTAAATAAATTTTTGATTGTCCAGATAAGCATATATTAGCTTTATAACTCAAAAAACAACGTGGCTATTCAAAAAGGTGTTTTTCAATGTTAAAATTAAAATCTTGAAGATTGTTTGACCTCAAGAAGTCAAACTGCAGAAAAGATTTTTTATTTTCAGTCCAGCAAAACTCAACATTATGAGGGCATTCAAAAAGGGTTTTGACACTGTTAAAGTAAAAAACCTTTATTTTTGTACCTCAATAAGTCAATGCAGATAGTCAAGAAAGAAATGTTGAAAAATGAACGCATACACTTAGGTGGTGTTTGTTTTTGAAGAGGTAAAATGTCTGCAGTCTGCGGACCAGATTTGCAGACATCTGTAACAAAAGAGGTGGACCAAACGTCTGCAGTCTGCAAAAAGAAGACTGTTTGTTTTAAACTTCTGCAGACGAAACCAAATTACAAACCCAAGCAAATAACAAACCACTAACCATGAACTAGCTATGAAATACGCAAAACTTGAAAATACACAAAAGAAATCAACAACTGCTGTAATATACAACAATACAATTTGTTTCCTTCCCCAAATCTATTTATGTTCTTAAGCACTAAGCTCATAACTACACTGTCACACACCCCTTTAGCAATTACAATTGAGCTTAATCACCTACAAACCGAATCGAGGAACAATTGAGCACAATCACCTGCAAAATCACCACAACAGATCAAATAACAAAGGAAATCGAAGCTTCAATCGAGAAATCAGATGCAAACGGTGAAGAATTGGTGATTGAATTCGAAGATTAAAAGGAAAAAATAGAGAGAAGAGGGGATCTGAATACCCAAAACTTGAAATACCCAAACCACTAACCAGAGGGAGGCGGTAGGTGCGACGGCGACGGCAAAACAGCGGGAGGCGGTGGGTGTGACGGCGACTGTGGGAGGGGGTGAGTGCGACGACAACGGCAAGAAGGGGTGGGTGCGACGGCGACCGGGAGGGAAGGGGGTGGGTGCGACGGCGACCGGGAGGGAAGGGGGTGGAGGTAGCGATCAAGAGGAAAGGACGGTGGAGGTGATGGAAAGCTGGAGGGGAAGAGCTGGAGGTTAGAATGAGAAGGTGGAGTATGAGAAGAGGATTGAAGACTTGTGAAGACAATGGTTTATGTCTGCCTCATGCAGACCTCAGGAAGACATTTTTTAATGAAAAGTCTTCCGGAAATCAAACAGTCTGCCCTCTCAAAACGTCTTCTCGCGTCTGCGTGCGCGCAGATGAAGAGGTGGGGAAGAGGTTTTTGAAAAAAACAAACACTACCTTACTGTGTCCAAGATTTGATGTTAAAACTCGATTTGCTACAGTTAAATGTTGAACTACCGCTTTTAAGTCATCTACCTCTTTATGATAGTTACCAAATTGGAATAAGCCTTCACTTTCCCTAAAATTTAATTGCTTTACTATCATACCAATCAACAGAAAAAATAAGCATTTTGACTTTTAAGTTTGACCATCTTACTATTCATTTAAACAGTTGATAGTGGTATGGTATATACCAGCTATGTAATCACCAAGACACCAATCAGACTATTTGGCCTCAAAAGTCAAAGTGTATCGTTTATATTTCAACTTACCATTTCCTGAAAAATCAAATCGTTTATGTTTTAACTTACTATAGTCCTGTAGATTATGAATCTTTCAAAATAACAAAATTTTTTCAAGCCTTATATATACAGATAAATAGCCCGCTATCATTCGGTCAGTCACCACATGGAACAAATATTCAAAGTTTATGTGTGTTAAAATGAGTACATGCACCATCACCTTGGGATAAAAGTATCAACTCTTGTTATTTAATGAGCTTATCCCTTTTCTTAACTCGTGCTCCTATTATATTCATCTTATTAGCCACAGATCAATACCATAGCCAAGCCTAGTAAATCTCAACAATAGCTAAACCATTGACAAGGTCTGGGAAGGGTGGGAAATAGACAAACCTAACCCCTACCACAATAGATAAATAGACTGCTTCTAGAGAGACCCCGACTCTAAAACAATCAAAGAAGCATATAGACAATATAATGCACAATCACCATATAGTAGATCATTACAAGCAAATCATGTACCACAATATAGACAAGAAGCAAACAATGACCATAGGCAAACATTTAGCACATAGTGAGGGATCAATATGCATTAGGTGACAAGAAATACACAGTTAACAATGATATACATGAAAACATATGCCATCAATAGACAATACACATTAAGTACATATCCATGTATTTCATAAGTCATCTATATACCATATACAATGATCAAGAATTAAACAAAAAACAACCAAAATAACTAGAAATTCAACCCGCTGATCAAGCCCGTCTTTTGCTTAGCCGCCATGAATTGGGTTCTTGGCGCCTATCATATAGTGGCTCAATCCGTTCTTGTCGCTTCCGCTTGCTAATTTTAGCTGGGTCAGACGCGGTAAAGAACCGTGGTGCCAATTGGACTAGCCATTTTGGATCTACAAAAGCTACCTCGCGCATGTATTCTTTTGTTGTCATCACTAGCTCATGGTAGATAACCCAATCAGGCTGCCTTTGGAATAAGGCACTACCCGGGTGTATGTAAACAGACTGGTTCTCAACTATTGTACGGTATCCCTCTTGTGGGTCCTTTCGGGCTGCATGGAAGAAAAAGCCTGCTGTTATTGCCTTTTGTATCTTTGTAAAGTTCTTTCCCGCACTCACAACATCCAGTTTGTACCTGATCAGCAAATGACTGAATCAGCATATTGATTATAATAAGGGGAACTCACATTTCAGAGAATACAAAAACAGATGTGCAATTTGGATGGGTTGGGTAATGGGTCAACTTGGATACATGTCAAAATGTAATATTTAAAAGTAGGTAGGGTTGGGCCAGGCTTGCCAGCAAAACAGTTCTTTTTGTCTTTTACTTTTGTTGAGTATTACAAATGATTAACATTTAACTGCAACTAAGAAAACTATATCATGGTGGCATTTAGAAGATTTCGACTATGCTCTAGGTGACTTTCGACCATTTCCATTTTAGCCAATTTTTTAGATTTGACCCATTTACCCTTGAGTCGAAAAAGCCAACTCTTATTATTGGTTATGAGATGATTAAGATTCAAGAAGTCTATATTATTATGATCCTTAAGTGGTTTCATGCATCTTCAGTACATTTTTGTTGACTTCTGGTCCTTACTATATTCAGGAATTTTCATGCATCTTGAATGTATTTTGGGCAAGGTTCGATCTGTATGACAAGTTTCCAACTTCTCCATTTTGACCCGATAGCCAAAGTATAACCCAAATCAACCCGTCTACCCCTGGGTTGGAATAGTCACCATTATAATAAATGTAAATATTACTAAAAAACTATATCATCATGAAATTCAGGAGGTTTTATGCACTTCGAATTGTGCCTTTCTTTTTTAATTGTAGCCATTTGACATGTATGCATAGGATAACATAGGGCACTCAAGAGATTTTTTGTATCTTGATACATTTTGGGTGCAATGAGTAAATTTTTTAGATTTTATTCATTTGACCAGTTAGCCAAGGTACAACCCATATGTTTTTAACATAACTAAGAAAATGATAGTTATACGATATTCAGAAGGCTTTGCACCCACTAGCTAGAGTATAAGTGTATAACCCTAATGTATCAAGATACAAACACCTCTTCAGGAACATTATTAAAACTAGTTAACATATCCACATCATTGGTAGAGAATTAAAAGGCAATTGTGAAAATAAAATCAATGTAAACAAAGCAAAGAGAACATACCTGTCCATGATAGATAAAAGTTGCTTTCTGACATCTTGGGCCCTCCTCAGTGATCGGGCCTGAACAAAATTCTCAAAACACCATGGGCCAGAAAAGTTGTTAGCTTTCCAAGCCTCATAAACAGCAAGCAAAGTCAAATGATCTCCTTCAGGTTGAAAAAACTTGGCCTTTTTTTGATCTGCTTGAGCTTGTTTTTCCTTAGGTCTATAAAAGATATTCCCAGTTGTAATCATAGCGATAATTGTCACAATTTCATCACTACAACCCAAATCAACACTAGCTAATAACATCTTAGATAAAGGTGGTTCGAGTGGGAATTCCGCCATTTTTCTACCTAATCTAGTTAAAAGCCCTTCTTCATCAAGAGCACCAAGAGTGTATAGCTGTGCCATAGCTGATATAAGAGCTTGAGTTGATGGTGGGTCCATGAAATCAAAAGCAAATAAATCATCCACCCCCATAGCTTTCAAATTCAATGTAATTAACCCAAGATTTACCCTTTGAATCTCTGGAGTCGAGGTTGGGGACATTTCATAATTGAAAGCGCTTTCGGTGTATAATCTATAACACCTTCCGGGTCCAGTACGGCCTGCACGCCCAGCTCGTTGCTTAGCTGATGCCTGTGATATCGGAGTAATAACAAGCAAATCAAGACCCTGCTTAGGGTTGTACGCATTCTGTTTAGCAAAACCAGGATCTATCACGTAAAATATCCCATCAATTGTTAAAGAAGCTTCAGCAATATTAGTTGCAACAACCACCTTCCTCTTCCCTATTGGTGCAGGTTCAAAAATCCTTGATTGCAATTCACTAGGAAGTGCACTGTAAACAGGTAATATTATCAATTCAGGCACGTTTTTACCTAATCCTTTCATCCGATCATATAAACACTGGCAAGCATGATCTATTTCTTCTTGACCGGTCAAAAAGACAAGTATGTCCCCCTCAGGTTCTGTCAAATGGATCTGCATTACAGTAATCAAAGTTGCATCAAGATAATCACTTTCAGGCTGTTTGGTGTAAAGAATCTCAACCGGAAACGTTCTACCTGGAATTGTGAATATTTTGCAGCTGAAAAAATATGCAGAAAACTTTTCTGCATCCAATGTGGCGGAAGTGACAATTAACTTTAAATCAGGTCTTCTCTTCACTAGACCTTTTAATAACCCGAAGAGAACATCAGTATTCATTGTTCTCTCATGGGCTTCATCAAGCATGATCACTGAATACTGAGATAGATTCTCGTCGGTAAGAATTTCCATTAAAAGCATGCCCTCGGTCATGTACTTGATCACGGTCTCTGGGCCAGTACAATCCTCGAACCGTATCGAGTATCCAACTTCCTCACCTAACCGACACCCAAACTCTTCAGCCACCCTCTTGGCTACAGATTGTGCAGCCACCCTTCGTGGTTGGGTACACCCTATTTTACCCTTGGTGGTGTAGCCCACTTCGGCTAGATACTGAGTCACCTGAGTTGTTTTCCCAGAGCCCGTTTCGCCTATGACGAGCAAAACCTGGTTATCATGCACAGCTTGAATCAACTCATTCTTTAATTTGTATATAGGCAAGCTTTGTCTCTGTTCTTGGAGAGAAAGCTTTGATCTTTGACCAAAAGTCAGTGATTTACCAAAAGAATCTTTTTTCCAATCAGGCATATGATATGCAGCCAACCCGACTCCCATGAGCTCTTGTGCCAGATGTCTCTCCCCTGATTCGGGCATTGGGTCTTCCCATGGACGATTCAGATCTTTTGGAATGGAATCAAGCAATAATCTTTGTTGTTGGTCTCTAACTTCTCTTCTTTCTTTTATGAGAGCTGATTGTAGTGCAGCTGCACGGCTCAACGAGCCCTCAGGGTTTTTAAAAATCTTAACCGGTGACATGTCATTGAATAATGCTTATGTCCTTGTAGAAAGACAGGAGTGTCTTCATTTAACTCGACCTCAAGATCTTTGTCGCCATTTTCTTCCTGATAAACCATTCTGTCAGTAATTTTTTCATCATACCGCAGATTATCTTTCATGGTTAAAACCCCTGAAGCAGTTAACTGATTCGCCTCCCATTTCTCTGGAGAATTCATTCTCTCAAAAGGCATGCGAGAACCAGAAACGACATCTTCTTCTTCACTGATCTTTATCCCTGAGAATCCCGTCTTAGATGTAGCGGCGTGGTTTAACGGCAACAGGTCGTTACCAGAGTTCTGATCAACATCTCTCATAGAAAGAGATAATTTCTGACCCGAAACTGAAATTACCTTCACGAAAACCTTTTGATCGAGTTTAACTACATCTTTTGCATTTGAAATTCTTTCTGTAGACATTTGTGACACATGAAGTAGACCCTCTTTACCGTTACTATCAGCAATCTGAACAAAACAACCGCTATCCATAACTCTTGACACCCTCCCTCTGTACACTCTATACAATTCAGGCTCACCAGATGGTCTCCCTGCACCATTATCATCCTGAGTAGTAGCCTTAGCAGATGTTGGTATCGATTTCGGAGGCAAAATAGCGTGGATGATCGTCAATAAGGTACGAAGGAAGTAATCTGGCAGGTCAGCCCCGTTTTCTTTCAATTTAGTATCGAAATCATCAAGTGTTTCGCACTTTCGCCCAATTTCAGTGATGAATTCGGCCAAAACTTTATCACTAAACCCTAGATGCGATTCGAGTTCTGTACATACCTTTGATACAAGTGATAGATATTCAAGTTTCTTGAAACACTGCGAAACCATAATTGCACACAGATTTAGGAGTCAGAAAACAAGAAAATTCGATTGACAAATTGGGGAGACTTTCGTAGGGTTTTGTTGCTTGTATGGCTGAAATTGATGAATGCTTGACTGAGGAGTAAGCAACGAGACCACTTGGATATGAAGTTGAAGGGTGATTCATATAAATAGGTTTTTATTCCGAAAGTGTGTTTTAGTGAATAAATAATTAAATATTTTAATACTTACCAGGGGCTCTTTTCAAAATTTAGGAAGATTTTGTAATCTACTAGTAGATTATAAGTATTCAAAAATAATCTCATATTTATCACCAAGGAAACATCTTACATAATAAAAAATATTCATATTTATATTTAACCTTCTTCTCGTTTTTGAAAATACAATTATTAAAAGAGTTAATTTCTTTTTTGCTTCTTGTGGTTTGGTCATTTTAACGGTTTTACCCCAATAGTTTAAAAATAGCCAAAACCCTCCTTGAAGTCACTATATTGTCTCTGATTTGCTCCCCGCCCCTAACTCCGTTTAATTCTCACGTTAAAAGGGACAAAAAAAAAGACATAATTGTTCCTCATGTGAGGGGCACGTGGGTCCCATTTAACGTGAGAATTAAACGGAGTTAGAGGCGGGGAGCAAATCAGAGACAATATAGTGACTTCAAGGAGGGTTTTGGTTATTTTTAAACTATTGGGGCAAAACCGTTAAAATGATCAAACCACAAGGAGGAAAACAGAAATTAACTCTTATTAAAATTTTAATAATTTGTTTTTTAACACTTTTAACTTTGTGAGAATGACGATAATTTAAAAAGCTAATTTCTTCGTATAATAGCATATTTGTTTAACCAAAATATTAAACATACTATCTTTGTATTTATGTTATTTATATGTTTTTCTTAATGAGGAAAAAGAAAGATGTAGTAATTATAATTTTTCTACTCTAATAAAAGGGTAACTAGAGTTGCCACGTGTCAACACCACTATCAATCTCATTAAAATTTCTCAATTCTCTCTCCTGTTAAATAAATATTTTAATTAATAATAATATTATTTATTTTTTTAGATCAATAATAGTTTTTTAATAGTTTTTTATTAATGTTATTTCTATAGAAACAAACTTTTATAAAAGAAAGTTTTCTAAAATACAAAACTTTTTTTAACAATATGAAATACTTTAAAATTAGATTTTTAAATAGTAAAATTTCTATAAACAAAAATAATTAAAATTGGGAGTTATAGTAAGGAAAAATTTTTTTAAATGGTTTGTTTTAAAACAAAATATTTAATTTATTTTTAAAAAAGACAAAAAAAAAGTTTAAAAATTAATATTTTTATTTTATTACTTATAATTATTAATCATACGTAATTTAATCATATATAATCTTAAAATATTATTTTTAATTAATAAATCCCTAATATATTTAATATTTTGTTTATTCAACCCGTGTAATACACGGGTTTATTAAAATCAGTATAAATATAAATTGTTTAATTGAGAAAGAAGGTGGCAAGTGGATCATAAATTTTATTTGGGGAGCACGTTACCTTGACGACCAAGGTCATCATCGGGACCACGAATTACTCGTGGAGGTTATAGAATGTCAAACGGCATCCATCTTTGAATTTAAAACTCCCAAACTCTAATAAAAAGTTTCTACATATAATCTGTCCTTTATTATGTTTATGTTTATGATAATAAATAATCTAAACAATAATAATATGCATATTAACATTTCACGAAGAAACAGTTTGGTTAACAAAACGCTATTGAATAATATAACAAGACATAAACTTGTATATAAAAAAAAATAATAATAATAATAAATTAACTCACAACTATATTCAAAAACTAGATTATAACCACATGTATTACACGGGTTAAATAAAAAAATACTAAATATTAATTAACAAATAGTTACGAACTATGAAACGTTAAATATAATAATATTTTGATTATCTGATAAAACACTTTTACTTTTCCTAAAACTTTCGTTTTAAAAAGTTATTGTTTTGAAAAAAATTTACTTTGTTTATTAATATCTCACTGTTTAAAAACTATGGGTTTTTTTGTAGAAAATATTTTTATATAGAACTTTTATTTTTTTTAAATATTAATTTTAAAATATTTTATAATTTAATAAAGTTTCGTTTTTTAGAAAAAATTCATAGTTTTAGACAATTTTGATTTTAAAAAAGTATATTTTTAATTAAAATACTTAGTTTTTATTTAATGAAAAAATGTCTTTTAAAAAGTTAATGATTAGAGAAAGAAGAAGAAAAAATTAAGAATTAGTTATTTGATTTTTAAAGTGAAATAAAAATAGGTGAAAAAACTAAGATTAGAGTGTTTGTATGAATGCCATGTGTCATCACCTGTAAAAGATTATTAGATTAGATTAGTCAGGACAAGCCTTAGCCCCTAGGGCTAGGACACCGGGCCTAAAACCATTCTAACTTTAGGCTTTTAACTAGTAGTCTAGGACATATCTTGTAACAATTTGGTGAAGGACTTTCAACTTTAACCAAAAGTCTAATGAGACATATACCACGCTGTAAACTACTCGAACTCTATTTCAAATGCCCAAATTAATACAAACTTTTACACACTTGGTCGCCTATATAGGAGCCTGTTTTCAAATAATTAGAAAGAATGAAGAGGTAGCCTGAAACTGTAATGGTAAGATGTTGGAAAAATATATAATAAGTATAAAGATAAATTGTTCTAGTTATATATAAAAGTTATAAAATAAATAAAGCTAACTATAAGTGCATATAAAACAAAAAAGAATATAAGTGTATACGGATAAGACAATTAAATAATTAGTAAATAAACAACGGTCAATCTCAAACTCAAAATACTATTCACAAGTCGAGCTCAGGCTATTAAAATAAAACTTTAAATGAACCAAACTTAAGCTTCACCTCTCACAAAGGGTGATCAAGTAACCACTTGAACAATTTCCAGCTTTGACAATATGACCAAAACTACAGCCATTCCTCTCAGATACGACTGAGCTACATCCATTACATTATGCACCTCTTATTTACTAATCCAATAAACTTTACCATTAAGTAAACAAATAGCACAAGTAATCTCATTCATCCAAACACTCAATAGTACTAGTATGTTTTATAAACAACGATATCACATAAGTTGTCTAAACAAGTAAAATCCCAAACGCCCCCCAAATCTTAACAAAAACATCAAGAAAGATGTTAGAATCAAGGTAGAAATAACAATAGTTGCAAAGTTAATGAAGACCCAAAACCAAATTACCCGCTTTTGCTACAAATCAATATCATTATAGCATCAAAGATTTACTACATTATAACATAGGGAGTAGATAAAAACTTGACCATAAAAACCAACCCCAAAACCAAAGGCAAAAGTAGCAGGTCTCAAATACCAACACTTGGGAAGTTGACAGGTTATTTTCTTAAGTCTCCACTGATTCATTACTAGTATTGGCTGATCGCTCGGGCATCAAGACCCGTCCAGTCAATGGGTCAACTGGGCGGGTGTCACGGGGACCACCTTTCCTACCCATTGCAACCATAGGGGGTGGTGGTAGCAGCCCGGCTCTAAATAAAAGAAGCTGAACTGGATCTGATGGTTGTGCACCAACTGAGAGCCAATATCTGTACAAGAAAAGAAAACAAACATAGCACATCAAGAGGGGTCAAATAAATTGCCAAATTTGAAATCCATATCGATTTGCCACAAATTTAACACCATTATTTCTTTGTTACAGAAGTTTAGAATAATAATCACTTTTCATGAACTTTTCGATATACACTCTAATAATTTTCACAGATGAATGTTAACCAACTTGACCTCAAAAGACAGCATGTACCGGATGGTATATTCGTTTTGTTAAGAAAATAAGTTTGCTGATAGTGCTGCTTACATGATTATCACAACTTACTGTAAGAATTTATTTGATTTAATTGGTCAACAGAGGCATAAGCTGCATAACTGTTCAATTTTCATCGACTAACGTTGACCATCCCCCGTCCCCGTATTATTGACCACATATGTGGAACTGGATTGGTACTTTTGGCATTCCATCGAAACAAAAAGATAAAATTTCACAAATTTATGGATAAGAATAGAAATCAAGGTTAAATAAAAGCAATAAACATTGTAAGGTTTATACTTAAGGTACATCCAATTTTATATCAAGTAATCAAACTAGTAGATTTGGAAAAGCTATATAATCTAGTAGGTTCAAGGTTGCTAATTACGGATTCAACATGTCTCAATATTGAAAAACTAATTGAATCAGTTGTGATTTGATGGGATGCCATTCTTACAAACCTTTTTTCAAAAATTACTAGTCTTATGAAAAGAATCATGATACTTCTATTCCTATAATTTTGCAATGCCTAACTAGGAACATTTAACTAAAGGAGTATGGACTTAATCAAATATTTAAAATACTCTTTCATGACAACAAAATAAAACAATTATAGACGAGAATATAAAAAATGTTTAACTTCGGCTTCAAATTTTACCCAGAATGAAAATTGTTTTTTTAGAATGGATGTAGTAGTGTAGTACCATTAACTAGAAAGAAAAGAAAAGGATGTTTTTTCAACCATTATGGTTCAAGATTAAACCTAAAAAGATAAGTAATATTCATCAACTAGTGATCGGGTTGTATAATCATGGCAAAATTAAGTCCAGAACTCCAGATTCACAATTTAAGTGTGTGATTATCAACTAAAAATCTAAAATCCATCAAGGAAGCCTATCATGAAAAGACTGTCCACTGAAATGCAAAAGAACAAGCAATGAACATGTACAAGTGCTTACAAGATTACTGATAGCAAAATCAATAGTGTCAAATTTCACATCACATGAAAATCAATACCTATATGAAAATTGGTGTATCAAACAACTTACTTCACTCGTTCGAAATTAAGCCCCATTCGTTTACCGCCATCTTGACCTGCATTAACCAGAAAATCAACCAACAATTAGCAACTCGTATGTCAAACAGTGACATAAGTTTACAAGCGTAGTAATACAAATTACAACAAAAGTCAAAATCTACAACCTTTATCTTGATTTACATCCAAAAAAACAATCAATTCAATAAAAGTAGAATTAAGCACTGAACAATTCTTGTTTCCACTATAACTTCACAAGCTCCCTGTATATATCAATCCCAATCCCTTATACCGTTAATTTGACATAATCCCAATCAAAAGGAGCCAAATTTTCGTACCCAATCTTGTATATTTGTCGTTGAAATCGAAAAAAGATTGGGATTAAACCCTAGATGTTTGCGCATTACAATCGAGTAGCATAAAAACATATATAACAGATGAAGGTAGACCGAGGAACCTGGCAAAGGATTATAGTAACCCAAAACTTCAATATGTTTTCCATCTCTGGGAGACCTGCTATCAGCGGCCATAACTCTGTAGAAGGGTCTGTTCCGGCATCCCAACCTCGCCAATCTCAACCTCACCACCATCACTCTGTGCGTTCTGTATCAAATTAGGGTTTTGGGTTTTCCTAAAGGATAATTTAGGCGTTCGCTTCTGATGTCGCTAAAAATGACACCAAAGGGGCGTTTGGTTGGAAGGAATGGAATGGAATGGAATGGAATTGAGAAACTAGTATAATTTTCAAGTAAAATTGTGTTTGAGTGAGCAATTAAAAGTAAACCCAAGGGAATGTTTCACCTTAAATTCACTTGGTTGTGGGATTTCAAAATCTTTCCACCTAGAGAGGGAATTTGAAATTTCACAACCAAGGGAATTTGAGGTGAAACATTCCCTTGGGTTTTATATTTCATTACCCACTTAAACATAATTTTACTTGAAAATTATACTAGTTTCTTAATTCCATTCCATTCCTTCCAACCAAACGCCCCCCAAGTTTTGTGGGTGTTTGATAATGCTTATTTTGCATCAGCTTTTAACTTAAGTTAAGGAAAATGTTTTGTTTGACAAATCTAAAATTACTTTTCAAACTAATTTTTTATATAGGGTAAAAATAAAATTTTTAAAAGTAAGAAAATAATTATTTATTAATTTTTAAAAACTCATTTTAATTTAATTTTCTATTATAACTCTCTATTACCTCTTATTAACTCCACTCATTAAAAGTATTTCTCTTTTGGTCATTTCACAACATTTTATTTTATAAGTTAATCCAAACACCTTTTTGAAAACTACTTTTGAAAAATCATAAATTAATAAATTATTTTTATCAAAAGTCATTTTCAATCTAAATAAGCAATCCCAGACACACCCTTTTCCTAAGAAAGTCACAAAACTAATTCCTTTTACTGGGTGTCATATCAGATATATTTCCTTATAAAAACTTTATAAAATCATAACTAAAGTTTAATATTGTTTTAGTTAAGTTACTCGTTTTTCAATCTTAATTAAGTCATTCTAGTTTTAAGTTTCTTTTTTACCTTAACAAGTTCTAATGACAACTTTGTATGTCTTCTTTGTCCTTTTACGAAATTAAAAGAAACCGCATCGCTATGAACTAGCTCCTATTTGACAATAAAACATCTCATCAGAAACCCAACGACCATCTTTCCAACCAGAAACCAAAGACCACCTCACCAGCCAGACCACCTGAAACTCGCCATCACGATCTATTCTCATAACCTTATTTCTTTCTCCATTCAATTAACATCTCACGTAACGTTAACTCCAGGCTTTCCTACAAGTAAAGATAGGTTTGCAACCGACCAACCACCATCAGTTTTCATAGCCGAGTAATGACCTCTCTCCATGTAACTTAAGAAAACAGACAATGGTGTAGTAACAAGGAATGTAGATATGAAGGGGCAACATTTGAAACATACCCAAAAAGGAATTGGTGATTTGGTCACTCAAGTTCCAAAGGATGTTCTATTGTTAGAACCTAGGTGTTGTAAACAATTTTTTTCATCTATTAGTGAGAATGACATCTTTACCTATCCAGTCAGATTAAGATCGCCCATGGGGCGATATATGGAGAAACCGAAACTATATTCTTCAGTTTGTCGATTAAGCGTTTCCGCTACTTTAAGAACAAGTTATCTTAGCTTAATTTAAAAAGATTGAAATAGATCATGAAAGGTTAATCAAAATCAGGTTTATTAGTTATTAATCCTTATTACTGGCTTTCTTGGCTCTAGTTCATGGTTATCCTGTCAGACATATTATTTCACATGATGATTCTAAACACAAGATGGATGTAATACATGGTATAATAGTCCACAGTGTTGGTTTGGATTCATGCATCTAATCAATATATTAATTAATTAAGGATGTGATTGATTTTGTTAGGCCTAATGAAGATGTTAAAAAATTATATTAGAGAATCTGCTGCAACCCATAGACACTTGCATCTCTATAAACAATGATAAGATTATTTTTTTTGTAAGTGTACTAATCATAAACCGTAATTCCATAAACTTTTAATATTTAATTGAGAAGATGATGTCATCAATTAAAGGGTTAAAAGCTTTATTTGAAAATGTTTAGCCATCGCTATATTTTCTCTTCACCCGTTCCAATTTACCCAATAATATATACATCATATCTTTTTACTACAGATTATTTCATAAACATTTACATTTCTCATCTTATATACTAAACTATTGTTTTTGGATAATTTTGTTTATGATCATTATGTAAATTTCATAATTTTATATTTATTTAAAGTGATTATGTCTAATGTTTCAAATTAAGAATATAAATTCTTAACCTTTTTAAATAATACATTTTTTTAATGGCCAACGAATACTTTTAAGCCCGGTCACCCGAGTAAACCCAATCGCGAAAGACCACCCACGTCCGCGAACACAGACAATGTTGGTGACCCGGTCCGCTCACCAATCTAGGGGAAACCCACCACCCGAAGGCCCACTGTGGTAAAAGTCCTGGCCCACTGTGGTAAAAGTCTTGGCCCACTTAACATATTGCACTAAGTGAGACTCGAACCCATGACCTTCACTTTGGAAACCCATGGGGTGCCTCCTCCCAAACTAATTGATCTAGAGCTCATTGGCAAATAATACATGTTTGCATTTGTTTGTTATGTTTCATTAACTATTCACGAACACGTTCAGTATATTAATGAATGAACAAAACAGGATTTTCTGTTCGGTTAATTTTTCATGAACCTTTTGTAAGCAATGTCAATGTTAAACAAACAAACATGAATAAAGTTCCGTTCTGTTCGTTTCCAACCCTAGACCTAATTTATGTCCGTATATATATGAGTCATTAAGCTAATTATTATGAAATAAAAACAACTATAAATATAAATATTCGTAAATTAGTGATGGCTTGGAAGTTAAAGAAGATATTAGGTTTGTTGTTATATTAGAATTTAGATTAATGCATCCAAATCTATCAAAAGCATATCATGATATAGGTTGGATTTGCGAGGGGTCCAAAGTGCACATTTCACAAAAAAGAAAAAAAGTAAAGAGAACATTGATGAAGTAGGTCCAAGTAACACATACATGTCTCCGATTTGGAGTATACAAATGGCAGCACCTCCATGAGTCTTTTGACACCTCTATCTCTACCCCACCACCGCTACCCACCGGCAGCAATCCTTCTTATACCATCAATCCCAAAACAATAATTTCAATCTTTCTCCTTCAAAACACACACAAAACTTCAAGTCTTTTGAATCGATAGATCTTCCCATATATATACATATATATATATATATGGCAGCAGTAAAAGAAGCTATTCCGGTTGATCAGTTTGGTGACGACGGTGGCGGTGGTCAAAATTTCTTGAAAATCAAAGAAGAAGAAGAAGAAGAAGAAATAATGAAGATTAAAGAAGAACCCGTGTTGATTTTTGATGAGCAGGATGATTTTGTTGGCGGCGGTGGTGGTGATGATAATGATATTCACGGGTGTTTGTTGAAATCTCCGGTGTGGGCTCCGAAGCCGATAGAAGGGCTGAGAGACGGTGGACCTCCGCCGTTCCTCAAGAAAACTTTTGAAATGGTGGATGACCCAACAACAGATGCCATCATATCATGGAGTAGTTCTAAAGATAGTTTTATTCTTTGGGATCCTCACAAGTTTTCTACTGATCTTTTGCCACAAAGATTCAAGCACAATAATTTCTCTAGCTTTGTTCGTCAACTCAACACTTATGTAAGTTGTTTGCAGCTACCTTCATCTTCTTTCCTAACTTTGATTTCGATCTTCGCATTTGTTCATATCTACACACATATTTTATTATATTTTTAATATGAAGGAAACTTAAGGGCGTACGTAGTTATCCACTTTTTGTTATGTTTATTAAAGTTCAATTATTTTAACATATGGCTTGGCTGGGTTTTTTTTATAGTGGTTCGTGATTTTATTTTATAAAATAATTGAAGTTAATAATCTATTAACAATACTATTAGCAAAACCCTAATCTCTATATGAAGAATTTATAATAATATGTGTGTTGTATATGTTTCTTTATATGGGAACCGTTTACTAGATATAATTGGGCCTTTAGTAGGCTTAATTATAAAAAAATAGTTGATTTGATTGTAAAATCTTGGTTGATTTTATTTTACAAGTAAAAATTTAGTTTATGTATTTATAAATTACGCTTACAATATGCGTATAGTATGTAATTTACTTTTAATATTTACAGAGGTTCAAGAAAATCGATCCGGATCGATGGGAATTCGCAAACGAGTACTTCCAAAAGGGAAAGAAGCATTTGTTAAGAGACATAAAGAGGAGAACAAACCAGACGCAACCTATGCAAAAACAAGAGGAATTCAAGAAACAAGAAAAACAACAATCTTGTGCCCATCAAACAAACTCTACAATCGAGTCAGAGCTCAAGAATCTAAGAAAAGATAGAATTGCACTTAGACAAGAGATCTTAAAGATGAAACAACAGCAAGAGAACACCGAAAAGCATTTGGAAATGGTTCAAGAACGCATGCTACGGATGGAGTTCAAGCAACAACAGTTGCTAGTGTTCATGTCAAAAGCGTTTAGAAATCCCGTTTTCGTTAAGCTTTTGCATCATCTAGTGCAAAAACGAAAAACGGGTAGTGTTGAAATGTGCAAGAAACGCAAGCTCGATCACATGCTTAACACGGTTTGTGCGGATGATCTCAATCGTCTTCAAGAAGTGTGGAGTATGATCGAACCCGATGCGTATACGAATGTGTTTTCGTCTGATGGATCAGTAAGCCCACCTGAAGATCAAAACACTAGTGACAAATCTGGATCAAGAGCTTCAGATTACAATTCAGAAAGCTATATATTATGGGAGAAACTGATGGAGGATGAACTGATATTCGGGGACGAACAATCAGGTAAAGATCAAACAGAAACTTATCTCCATGAATGGGAAGAACTGATCCCAAAAGCATAGGAGGGTTGTGATGCATTCATATGGTCATTGATCAGCAGGTGAACGAATAGATCGAGGTAGAAACAAAGGGGGTGCAGACGTTTGTGTTTGTTTTCTTGTGTTTGGGGATCTTTGTAGAAATAATAATTACAATAAACTCTTAGTTCTATAGGATTTAGGGTTGTAACTTGTAAATCAAGGTATGTAGTTTCTCATGTAAATGACTTAGTTTGTGTTATGTTTTTTTATAATTAACAAGGTGATCGATTATATTTTATAGTTGCTTATCAACCTATGTTTAAACACTAATAGAGTATAGCAGCGTATAAAGTTTGAATGTGTGGATTCTTTATATTATTTTATTTGTTAAAAGGGCTAATGAATTTTATTTTGGAAAAATTCATATTAAATTACGTAGCATATATAAATGCGTTCATTTATATTCTGTTTTTAATAATTACACAATCAAATCATTATATAGTATTGCATTCTCGTATTTCAGTTGGTTCTTTTGGACCTATAAATTTTATTATTAGTTGGTGAAGCCCGAAAGATATCTTAAAATTTATAAGGCTTAATTTTGACAACCTGCGTATTAGTGTCCATGAACCTGAAAAATTAGATTTGATTTTGATTACTTGTACATTAATATATATCAGCTTAAAAAATTCACAACTAAAACTAATAAAACTTGCTTTGGACGACTTATACACTAATATTGATCGATCTAAAAAAATTAGACTTGATTTCCTGATTTGTACATAAATATTCATCAGTCTAAAAAAAATTCAGGACTACCACGTTGATAACATAAAATTTTATTTATCCTTTTTCTTAATTAAAAAATTATAAAAAGCAACAGCTATTAATGGTTCGTTTCACCTGAACTAGTGATTAGCCTGCCCGCGCTTCGCGGCGGGGCTATTCCGTTTTTGAAAATAAGTAAGAGTCAAAGCTGAAAATATGTAGGAGTCGAAGCATATATCACGTACCGGTTCACACAATAAAGCCCAAAATGGTCGAGATACAAATGCGTGTGTGTATATATATATTAAAATAAGTTTGCGATCACGTATGTTACTTATTTTAATTAAGATCTTCATAACGTGTTTAGAGTGTCAATAGCAGCCAGCAGGTTTTGTCGGTTTTATCGACATTAGTCACCTTGTAGCTTCTGTGGTCATCATTACGAGTAAATGTAAGGTAATTAGTAAAAGAAAGTGAAGCAAGTTGCATGTGTAACAAACCCAAAGCGACAAACAGAACAGTGACAAACAAAATAGCCGTTCAACACAACAATACATGTTAGATTATATGGTTCAATACCATCAATGACTAAAACCAATAACAAAATCTCTAACAGTCTTCATTGTTAACTTGAAGTCGACAAAAAAAAAAACAATTGATGACAACAATGCACACTTCATACAAAAGATGACATGTCAAACCATTCTTAATCTAGAATAGAAAACAATAGTTTTCACCAACAATGTAATCTTGTTTATGAATAATAATTTGTTACAAAGAACAACAATAATTGTTTTTAACATATTCTTCATAAATTATAAGAGTAACTATGAGTAATAAGTTTGCAAACAATGCACATATGATGATAAAACACATAATGTATAAAAGCTTTTGGTCAAATAACTGAAAATAATTTGAAAAACAAAACTATTATCGGTTATTAAATATAGAATAAATAATATAGAAAACAAAAAAAAAATACATATGAAAGAAAACTAATTAAGAAACCATTAAAGAAACCTATTAATATCACAAAGTATGAACCTGTGTGGCTTGACTGTGCTCTACTCTATATAGCATTATAGGAGGCTATCACCTTTACTCATCAGCCTATTATGTTGAGATGTTAGGTGCCAGTAATAAACGACAAAAGAGTTACTGTTCATCAAAGTTTGTAAATTCATATTATGTAATAATTTGAGAAACATGGAAACAAAAAGTAAACATACATACATTGACCATTGTCTATCGTTCATTTAACTTCTCTCTCCCACGTGGCCCGTCAATTATAATTCTTTCATTTTCTTCCCTCACTCAATTCCATCTCTCTCTATCTATACCACGTGTCCATTCTCTGCCTACCACGTGGCCATTCCTACTCTCTCTACCACGTGTCACAACTAATAACAAAACTTTACTAATTTTAGAAGGAAATTGTCTTTTCTCTCGAATATGATTGCTGCCTATAGCTATCTGTCACTTTCAATCCTTTTATGTTTTTATTGATCCATCTATCAACATTCATTACCACTTCAAGATATGAATAGCTTTAAGTTTGGCAAAACCAACATGCAATAAAAAGAAAACCATAGACAGTCACACCAACTCAAGCTTTAACGTGTTAGAGTTGATCGGTGCACATAGACATAAAACAAGCTTCTGTTTGGTTCACGGAATTATCATGAATTAAAAAATTTTTCATCTAAAATCATGTTTGGTTGGTCATTGGATGGAATTGGAATTGAAAAATTTTCCCTCATTTATTGGAATTCATATTCTTTCCACTTACCCATGGAATGTTTAACAATTTAATGAAATGTTCAAAATTAACATTTTAATTTCACTCAAAATTAATCAACCAAACACGTTATCAATTTTAACAATATTCCAATTCAAATTACAATTCCAATTCTATTTCCATTTTCAATTCCAATTCCTTTGCAAAACATTCTGCAAACCAAAGTTGACTATGTAGCCACACACATTCTTTTATCACTTATGTTGTTAACATGTATTCAACTATTACGGACTAAATATAATATGATTGTTGTTTCACAAAAGTTGTATTAGCAACATATGTGTACTTTATAGATTAAACGAGTTTTTTCACCTACCAAACTAATCTTTTGATATAAATTTTCATGATTGATCTGTAACAGTTATATTAGATCCAAACTTAAAATGATGGCTCATGGAGTGATGGCCTGGGAGCACTAGTTGCAACCTATGAGGTCGTTGGCTTTTTAGGAGGGTTAAATGTTACGAATTGAAACTATTGTAACATACATGACTTGTCTCACATCTGTTGTATGACAACAAATGTGTGATTAGCCACCATAGAAGTATTTTGAGATGAGTTCTCTTGTTTGATTTTGTAACATCAAGTTCAATGTTGATGATGCAAGTGTGCTACTTCCCAGCTATAGCTGTTATGTGAGTCTGCTTAGCCATCCCAACCATCAATTAAGTTATTGATGCCACAAACCAGACAAATGGCACTCATACCCTTCAGAAATTGCATGATCTATTTTATAACGGCTTTCCAGTGAGCTTTCTCAAATTAGTCATAAACTTGCTTAGAGGATTGCATAAGTTGTACAAGAATAGATACATTATTATGTGTATGATTCATGTCGGCAAAAGGATATAACATATAACATATTAAAAGCTATATGAGGTTAGACGTTGGATAGATTTGCTAATTAAAAAAATATGTATAAACACATATTTTAGAAATATGATGATTCAAATTTGCAAATATTCTTATTGTTTTTACGGATATCGACCTTAAATAAATATTTCTAAAAAGTAGAAACCTAATGTTTTGAATTAGAATAGATAATTCGCAGTTTTCTATATTTGACCCTACATTTAAAAATTTTACGTACAATTTATATTTTTAGTTTTAAATAATTATTTCATATTTAACTCATTTTTTCTAATTCTTTTCTCCAAAAGTAGTAATCTCTCATTTAGATCTGCCTATCTCTTTACTTTTGACAAGATCATATCAAATCTATGTGGTTGACCGGTGCTTGATACTTTTCTAAGTATGTTCGGCTAAGTAAGCAAAAGTATGTTTTTCTTCTCAACCGTCGTTATATTTTCCCACTTGTCACTAAGATGAAATCTTAATAAAGTAAAGAAGTGTACTATTCCAATAAAGTTTCTTAGTTTAAATCATAAAAGATGTTCAATGATTTTAAAAGTAAAATAAATATAAAGTAGAATGTGTACGTTTTAACGATTAAAAGGTTTCTATCATCCAACAATTTTTTTTCTGTTGTTATTCAATGTAGACATCGAACACATTATGTTACTCAAATAATAGTCTAAAAGTGGTATATTGAGTTGAAATTAACAGACCCACCTGCATACACTTAATAACATATAGCTTGAACTTGTTTCATGTAACCTGTGTGTCAAAACATGTCAAACATGTTGTCATGTGAAAATGATGAATAAATTGTAAGTAAGTAATAATTATTATGTGTTATAAGCCTGTCATAAATGAGTTGATGAGTTGTAGTAATTCTTTAATATAGCTGGAACGAGTTGATGTGTTAAACATATATATTATATAATTTTAATGATCGTCTCAAAATTAAAACGCATCAAGTTCTTAAAAACATTATGTAATCAACATAAATTTTATAACGGCGTGATATCGGTGACAAACCCAGAAAATATTTTCATGTTTGTTGAAAAATTTATGTTTTCAGATGTCTATTATGTGATTATAGATTTTCGGTTCGTGTTCAAGCCAGGCCTGGTTCACGTAATTAAAAGAATAAAAGTTGAGCCGCTCACAAGTAATAAAAAATCAAGACAGGCGTTCGTTCGAACAATGGTTGCCGATCCACAAGAACATACCACATTCAACGACCTGGGTTAGCGTTAGTTCCAAAGCTTCGAACAAACAAGGAAGACAAAGATGACAAGTATTTCTAGGGTTTGACGTAAGCCTTTAATTGCTGGAAATGATGAAATTGTCCTCTCTTGGAGATCTGTTAACAGAAAATTGTGACTTTGTTGGGGATATATAGGGGATGGTTCAAATTAATGTAAATAAAGAGAAATTGTGTAAATCAATAAACCAAATCTCCACCTTTGATTTACGAGATCAATGGATCATATTTGTTTGATTTTTTGTACATGTGTTCCAATAAAAATACAACTTTTTATTATTTTATTTAAAAAAATATGAGCTATTGATTTTCATAAATCAAAGGTTGGGATTTGATTTATTGGTTTACATAATTTATCTTGGTTTTTAATTGAACCCAATCCTAAGAAGTAAAATGCAAAGGTTTACAAATTCAGAAATGAAAAATGCAACAAAATAATCTAGGGAGTGAAGTGACAAAAACCATACCAAACTAGAGACACAAATAACATTTTACTATTTATTGAGTTTAGACCATAAAAAGTTTTATTAAATTTTTACACATAGTTTTTTATAATAACGACCAAAACACAATCTGTTTTTAAAACAAACGAGACATGAAAGTCGATCGAAACTTGATGTTATTAACTTTCAAGCATTAACATGTGGTTTTAAAAAAATAACAAATAATTAGAAAACATGAAGAATATAAAAAGACACTTGGAGGGAGTTGGAAAGATGTGAAAGGCGTGGCTTATTTTGATCCTTAATTTTTTATGTGGTTAAAGATGTTTTGAGTTAATGACGTCGTATTAAAATATTAATTCGGGTCACTTTTATGATACTAAACTCCATTATAAAAAGATGCCTCTAGAGCTTGTCCCCAGATTTCAAACAAAAGCACAAAACTTCCCATCAATTCCTCACTATTTTGACAAACAAGAAGTCATCATATCGTGATATTGTATTAATCATGTGATCTTCTCTCATACTTTAGGTGCATACGTGCTCCAATTAGATAAAAAGTTAGTAATTTATGGTAGGGTTTATTACTATAACATGCATCATACTTTCATATTTCTTTATCGTTTTATAGTGAAAAAAGTTCAATTTTTTTATCATTTGATTTAGCATACTTACGTCACGTTAAATCAATATAAAGTATAGTTTTACATTAAATAATATAATAGTTTTTTATATAAACAAGATAAAAACAAGAAAGTTTTGTTACTTTTTTACGCTACTACAACGTTCTACTTTGTATTTAATTAATAGTTGAAATATCCAATTTTCAATGTGAACGAGAGATTTTCTCAAAGTCATGACTCAAAAGATATATTACTTTTGATTCTATAAAATAACAAAATAGAGTTTTCAAAGATTCTATAACATAGCGTCTAGCTTATTTTATAAGAGATAACAATATCCGTCACTTAATCCTTTCTTAACAACAATAACTATAATATTTAGAACTAGCTATAATATCTTATATATTACATAAATTGAATAAATAAAATATTAAATAGAAAGAAAATGTATTAATTATAAAACGATATTTAAGATAAGATACCAACTTTTTAAACTATTTTTTAATTTTTTTTTCAAAATAAATTAATAATTTTGTTTGAAAACAAACCTTTTAAAAATATTATTTTTAAAATTTTTCTTTATTATAACTCTTAATTTTAATTATTTTGGTTTACAAAAACATTAATTTTAGAATATTCTATACTTTAAAAAAAATTGTTGTATTAGAAAATTTTTTTATTTTACAAAAAATTGTTTCTTTAAAAATAACATTAATAAAAAAATCACTTTCATAAAATTATTTTAGACCTAATTAAATTAAAATTAAATAATATTATTAGTAATTAATGTAAATATTTAATAGAAAAAAAGCGGAAAAATTTTGATAAGAACAAATGTAATGTTTCATGTGTCCCTTATAATTATTATTTTATTAAAGTAGAAAGATACAATAGTATTTATCAAAAATAATATAGTAAGATAAATATTTATCAAAAGGGTTTTTAACAAGGTAATCTAAGAGATGCCACCTCCAAGATTTAAAGAGTTTTTTTTTTTATTTTTTTAAATAATGTAGTTGTAAAAAGTATTTATCAAAATGATACAGTAAGATAAATATTTACTAAAATGGGTCTATTTTTTTAATTAAAACCAAATCTACCATTTGACCATTGATCGACGTTCTCAATTCCCTTTCAAGAACAAATGATTTTAGTATTTGATAAATAGATTTAAGGCACCATTGGATTTTGCGTTCCTACCTATTAATTAAAGCGATATCGATTTAAACAAAAATAGAGTTGTACAGGTAACCATAGTTTATGAATTTGTGTTTCATGCAGAAATCGATTTTAGGATTTTTGCGTTTGATATATATACGGATTTTGGTATTTAATTGGTTTATTGTGAGATATAGATTTTGCGACTTGAGGAATATCATGTGAAGCCACAATTTGAGTCGTTTGAAGTACGTACGTTAATTTGTCTGCGATTCCAGCTACCACGCACCTTCATTTGAACCTGTCTGTACGTTTGTGATAGATCCATGTCGAACAAAACGATTTTGCAATGCCTTCTTTTATTTTTCTTTTTGTTTGTTTTTGATCTCATCTACCTTTTTTCAGCTCCTTACTAATTTAATATAGTTATTATATGTTGCTGTTTCAGAAAATAATTAAGTTTATGATACAGGGTGAAATAATCATCTTCTGTTTTTGGTTGAAATATGATGATAAAGAAGAGTTCAAGAAAAAATCATCTTTTACTAGAAAACCAAAAAAACCATTAATCCACCATTGATTTGTGTAATCAATGGTTGAGATCATATAATGGCAAGATTGTAAATATATAGTGTTTAAAGGTTTTAATTGCTAGCTAATAAGGGTATAATAGGCAAAACATATATTTAAATTATATACAAACTCTTATTTAATTAGTTGGATTCTTAAAATCACTCACTCTCTCTCCTCTCTTTTAATTTAAACTAGAATCTCTAACTCTCTCTCTCTCTCTCTCTCTATATCACAAACATATTTATAACAAATTTAACACTATAACAAACTATTTTTTGTATATTAGAATATTTGAATATAAATGGAGTAAGAAATCAAACGAATGAACATCATGAGTTGTGTATGTAATCACATATACGTAACCCAATCAAGTTTAAATGCCACTATCAAATTAAATATCAAATTTTCTAAATAACAAATCCATGTTAATAAATCTTGTTATGTATATACAATCATTGTCATTTACGTATATGTAACTATAACACATATAGCAAGTGTAAAATATTTTATTACACTTGAAAATTTTCACATATGTAGACTTGAATACGTATATGTAATTTGATTTATATGTATACAAAGTTATGTGTAACTTGGTAATTACATATACGTATCACTAAAAAGAACATTTGAATCTAAAGAACTTTTACAGCATAGATCTGAAGCTATATGTAAACCAACTTACGTATATTTAAGCACTATAAAAATCTGCTTACGTATATGTAACTCAACGAAGATGGAGATGAACAAAAAAATCGTAAGATAAGAAAAAGCATGATGCATCATGTCGCTATCTTCAAGCATTATAGGTTCGAGTATCACTTGTTGCAATATGCTTCAAATAACCCTATCTTCAACATCAAATAACCCTACCTCAATATACTAGAATAATACCTCGTTTTCATTTCAACGATATCAAGCATGAATCATTCGTTTGCTCCTACGTCATGTCGCTATCTTCAACATCCAATAACCCTACCTTCTAAACATATTTGCATCGATCCTGATTCAGAAACTGTAGTTGATGATAACCCCTGTTTTGGTGGTTTTGCGAGAGGATTTTTTTCGTCTCTTATTGGCGCTTTTAAGCATGAAGATGTGCTTGATCACATAAAATTATGTTTGAAGTTTATGTTCGATGAAGCAGTAAGATCAAAGGAATTCAACTTGCTTTGATTTGGAGGTGTATGATGATAACAATCTGGAAACTTTGAAATAGTCAAACGAAAATCATGGGAATTTGATTAAAAAATAAAAAGATTACAAAAATTAAACATATGTAATATTACTAATTTACCCTTATAATATGGTGGTTTTAATTTGAACTCTTCTCTATGATGATATAAAGCAGAAATCCCCATTTGAACCTGGGGTTACATTTGAGCTCATAAAATCTAAAATGTGTTTGTATGTGCTTTTAAGAAATCGGTTTATAAAACCAAATTATTTGCCACCTTATATTACGCTAAATCAAAAATAAGTATGAGAATGAGCAGAAAATAGAATAAGAAGAAACTATAAAAGACATATTAATTGAAGAAAAATGTAAATATGTATATGATACTTTAATCGGCGTTAAATAAAATAGATGGCCGTCTTATGTCATCGTATAACGAGAAGAAAAAGGAACCTATGATAAATTAATTGAAAAAATCATTACCCCAATAAAAAAACACTCATTTTGATAAATAATTTTTTAACTACACATAATTGGTTAATAAGTTTTCAAACTACACATTTTTAGAAAAAAAACTCAAATTAAAACCCGCAACCTTTGTTTATGATGAGAACACCGCTCTAATTCTTATATATTTAGTAACTGGACCTCCCACTCTATGCATCAGCTAATTAACATTTAGAATAACCAAATGCGAATAATAATTAAAAAAATTATTCGGTTTATAATGAATATTGTTTCTAAGTTAAACTGTAATTAAAATGGTTAAATGGTTAATATGCTATTTTTTCACGAATCAATGATTTAAAAGTTAGTTTTTTACCTTCAAATGACGAATTTTGACCCAAAGATATTTTAAACGATTTTATCTATAAACGGATGAAAACTATATCTCAAACTTTTTATTATTTGAGTTATAAAAAATAATAAAATTTCATTCATTTTTATTTTAATATAACTGTATGTGCGGCACGAATGGCTGAATAATTAATACGGGCCACGCTTAACTTGTATATCTGGAAACTTTGTCACTTGTCCCATTTTTGCCGAAGCATATTATAAAGCCTGATTTAAGCATTTGAATAGTGGAGTTGTTTTTTGGAGGTTTTAAACAATTTTAAATATACCAAGTCACAACATTAATCACTTAGAGATAACTAAGGAATAATTTAACTAAACTTATTACCTGTTAAGTGAATCGAAAGGTACATATCTAGTTTTTTATGATTAGAGTTAAATGCATTTATTATCTTTAGGATAATGGTGTGTTCATCTTCATCTAATCCTTCCTAGACCTTAATTTCAAATCTCATAGTCGGTACGAGTGTGAATTTTACCAAGTATATTTATTTGTTTGCAAGGTCTTTAAAATTGATAAGTTCAATTTCATAACCAATAGGATTTATATTAGAAAGTAAAATCTTTTGCGTGTATGACTAGAGTGGTGAATCTTTATGCGAGAAACTAATTGTGAAATAAAGTTAGATGTAAGTTAAATATGTGTGAGCTTTCATTATGAAAATGCTACATAAAGTAGAAATGGGGCCAGGGTATAACTCTATTTTTGGAAAGTAATATTTCGCCCAATTTTAGGTGAAGCATGTTATGCATATTGAGTAGAATTTAAGCATTTGTATGATCCTTTACCTCTAAATATTTTAATACACTTAAAGCCCCCACTTTTGATCCATCTTATTTGATACATATAATATCGGCTAAATCAAACTCATTAACCCATAAATTAGTCTGATAGTAGTATCTCTGGTTTTATAATTAAAGTTAAATGAAAGGGGAGATTAATACTAAATCTAACTTTTTTTTTAATCCACTTCGGTAGAAGGTCAAAATGGTCAAGATGAGACTTATTATTGATATTGTGATGTATGAGTGAAGCAGATGATGTACAGATCACGCTGATATCTTAGAACCAATGAGAGTCACTCAATTTGGATAAAAATATAAAATCTTTTAGCATGCTAGATATGGATATTGGGCCATGCTTTAACTTGCCCTATCTGGAAAGTTACTATTATGCCCCATTTGGTTAGAGCATATTATGCATTATTATGTTGGATCTAGGACCCATACAAACAAGTGAAGTGATGCTTAAGGGCCTATGCAACTACTAACTATCAATGGAGATTGGAGGGTGGGGTCAAATAATCTATCTATAAAAACTTATATTCATATAAACATAAGGGCAATTTTAGGAAAAAAGAACATAAAATTTGTCCCATAAAACAAAAAGAAAGTGCATGCAAGTTATCAAACTTTCTTGCCCTATGTTACAAAAGACATGAAAAGAAGTTTGATTTGTTACTACAAGTGTATCATAAAACGATTACTATTTTGAAAAGTAACTAGAACAGTTCTTGAATTCACGACACAAAGATGCGGACCAAGATGAAGAAGTAATGGCGCATGATTTATCGAATTATTCTACGAGCTTTATTTTAGGGTTTTTGTACTTGCAAGTACTTTTGCTATTCTGATTCTTGTTCTTGATCTTCTCGAGTGTTTTTTCTATTTTTCCAATTATTTCTTTCTAAGTTGACTTTTTCTCCTATTATTTCTTTTTTTTGAACGGCCAACGAATAATTTTTAAGCCCGGTCACCCGGGTAAACCCATTGGCAAAAGGCTACCCACGCCCGCGAACACAGACAGCGCTGGTGACCCGGCTCGCCCACCATTCCAAGGGAAACCCACCACCCAAAGGCCCACTGTGGTAAAGCCCTTGGCCCACTTGAAGCATATTGCACCTAGTGAGACTCCAACCCATGACCTCCACTTTAGAAAGTTATAGGGTGCCTCCTCCTATTATTTCTAAGTTCACTTTTTTATCACAAGGGAGAAATCTTTTTCCAAAGTTCCACCAGTTATGTGACAATAAAGTGAGTGGCTTCTTTGGGTTGTTTGGAATCCTTTTAATGGTCATTAAAAGCTAACATCTTCATGATTACCTCTTAACCATTCAAATTTAAAATTACCTTAAGCATTAAAAGACTATAAACTAGCATTTTAATAACCATTAAAAAGCTACCAAAAAACCTCTTGCTTAGCTAGCATACGGATTTGATATTGTAATATTTGAGGTGTGAACTACAATTTATTTACTTACAAACTAGTCTATCTATTTGGATTTTATTTTTATTTCAAATCGGTTAAAAAATAAATAGCTAATGCGGAAACAAGTCAAACTGTTAAATGTACCTTAAAATATATTTAAGGTGTACAAGTTTTATTTAATGCATATCATATCATTATTTATTTATTTAAATTATATTCATTACATTATTATTTTATATGATCATAACTAGCGCATCAATTATTTATTGAAAGTTAGAAATAGACAAAAAAAAAGAGTGTAAGGGTCACTAAGAAGCAATGTTTTCAGAACAGGATCGGGCGTTAAACCGGACGTCTTACTGGTTTGGTGGTCGGACCAGATTTAAGAACCAGATGATATCATAATTATATATATAGTTATACATATAATTAAATATAAGTAATTTATATATGTATTTTATAGTTATATATAAAACTTAACTATATTTTGATATCCAACACACTAATATATGGTTCAACACCCCGTTTTTACCCATTAAAATAAAAAAAAAAAAGTCAAAATCCGGTCCGACCACCGGTTCGGGACAAATCAGCCGGTCCAACCACTCAAAAACGAACAACCCTCAACGGGTTCGGCTAAGGCACCGATTCCCGGTCGGACCGGTTCGACCGGCCGGTCCGATCCGGTCTCGAAAACAGTGCTAAGAAGTGAACGGGTAAACATGGGTAAAATAACTTCAAATTTATTTTCAATGCATACAACACTAGATGGTTTTACTTGATGATTTTGATTATCACTGTAAATATATTTCTTTCCTATAACTATAGCTTTGATGCATCTCGTAATCTTTTAAGGTATAATGGTGTATTCAATATTGGTATCTAGAGTTGGGCAAAAAAACCGGGTACGGACCCGACCCGGACCCGGTTCCGGGTACAACCCGGTATAGGATGTACCCGGGTTGGAACCGAAAAAAACCGGTGGGTAGGAACCGGTTTGTGATTTTAGTATTTTCCAAGAACCGGACCCGACCCGAACCCGAACCCGATTGTACCCGGGTTGTACCCGGTTTTTACCCTTTTTTTGGATTTTTTTAACACATCTAGCCGTTTTTAACGGCTATATAGCCGTTGGGACCATCTTGTGACCGTTTTTTTTGTATTTTTTGGCCCATAAATTAGTATAAATAGGTGTGGGTTAATATGTTTGATTACCCAACTCTCAAACGCAAAAACATACGCAAAAAACGCAAAAAATACTCTAGTTTAAACTCGTTTTACATTTTCACTCTCTCGTTTTACATTTTCACTCTCTTGAATCTTGTTATGGCTCAATCACAATCTTCCGTTGGTCAAAGTTCGTCCAACGCTCCAACCGTCGTTCGTGTTCTTCCACACAATCGTAACATGGATGTTTGGTGCAATTGGGATATGGTTAGTTGAGTGATGGGTCTGTAAAGGCTCGTTGCAAGTTTTGTGGAGCTTTGCTTGCTAAAGATTCTAACACGGCTTTAAGCAAACACATTAGCAAGAAGTTTTGTAAGTCGTTGAAAAGTAATCCGGATTCGCAACAAACATAATTAGGTGGAGACGGTGGAATCTTTAATTACGACGTTAATAGGGTTCGAGATCAAATGGCGAAGTTCGTGATTCAAGAAGCTTTGCCTTTTAGTCACTTCGACAATCCTCGTTTGACGAACTTAATTCGAGAGACGCTTCAACCTCGTTACAACTATGTAAGTCGTACTACCCTTAGACGTTATTGTTTAAAATTATGGAAGCAAGCAAAAAATGATTTAATTGTATTATTTGAAAATTTAAATACCGGTGTAAACTTAACTGGTGACGTTTGGTCAGCTCCACACGGTTTACCCGAATAGTACCTTTGCGTCACCGCTCATTGGGTAGATCCCAAATCATGGCAATTGATGAAGCGTACGATTGCGTTTGATCTTTTTCCGTATCCACACACCGGAGAATTTTTGTTTTACTTTTTGGATAATGTAATAACTATTTTTAATTTACAAAATAAAATTTTTTCAATGGCATTTGATAACGCTTCCAACAACACAACCGCGGTTGAAAATTTAAAATTAAAATATCTTCCGTTTGCAAACGGTGATTTTTTCCATACTCGTTGTGTTGCACATATTATTAATTTAGTAGTGCAAGACGGTTTATCAGTGCAATTTGTTGATAACTTTATTAAAGCTTTTCGATTTATGTTACATGACGTTTATAAAAAAAGTAGAAGAAGATATCAAGATTATAAAAAACTTTATAAGGATACGGACTCTATATTTTTAGGTCCTAATTGGGATGTACCTACTCGGTGAAATTCGACTTGTCACATATTTAATTGTGCTTTAAAACAAAAGGGACTTTAAAAGCTTTTCATAATAGTCTTTAGTGAAGCCGACCCATTTCCGGATGCGGGTTGGAAGAATGTTCAAAGTCTATCCGATTTTCTTGAGGTGTTTAAAAACTCAACAACAAAATTATCGGGAGTTTATTATCCCACTAGTTATTCGGTGGTTCAAGAATTATATTTCATGGCTTTGAATTTTAAAAATTTTCAATATAAAAATGATATGTTTACACAAATAATAAAACCAATGAAAAAAAAGTTTAAAAAATATTTTGAGGAGTTACCACCCGTTTTTACTTGTGCCGCCGCATTAAATCCGTTTTTAAATGTTGCTGGGGTTGAATGTTTGATAGACGAGATAAATGACAATTTAGATATGCATGACGAAAACCCCAATTTTTCAAGGGATGCCAAAAAAAGTTTTAATGCAAGCTTGAAAACAATATATAATTTTTATTTAAATAGATATGGGCCTAACGTAAATATAACCACACCAAGAGAATCAACCTCAAATGCTAGTATCTCGATGAAAGACCCGGTTATAATCATGTTGAATGTTGTTCGGGATGTGACGGCTAAACGACAAAAGGGTAACACCCCAACAAGTGAGCTCGGTAGATATAGTGCTACGGATTTTATTTCCACTATGACTACCGAAGATTATCATGCATTTGATATTTTGGCTTGATGGAAAGGAAAGGAATCTCAATTTCTGATTCTTTCCGCTATGGCCCATGATTTACTAAGCGTCCAAGCTTATACGGTAGCTTCGGAATCTGCGTTTTCTCTTAGTGGCAGGGTAATCTCATTACGGAGAACAAGACTAACTCCAGAAGCGGTTGAGATGTGCATTTGTTTAAAGGATCTCTTAGACGCGATGGATCGTATACAAGACCAAACAAGCCTCGAAGATGAAATTGCACTCGAAGCTAAAGTACACGATGAAGAGGTAGAAGAAGGAGTATCTTCTGGTATATCGGACAAAGAATTAGCATTTGATCAAACGTCTCGTAGTAAATAAACATTAGACGATAACTTAAATAAAAGTTTAAAGTTATTTTTTATTGATCGATTTATGTATTTTTAAGTTGTTTTAATAAATAAATGAAAAATTAATGTTCATTTAATATTGTTAAATAAAAACAACATTAATATTATTAATAATAATAACAATAATAATATTATTAATAATAACAACAACAACAACAAAAACAAACAAAAACAAAAACAACAATAATATTATTAATAATAATAACAATAATATCACTTATAATAGTATTAATAATATTAATAACAACAACAACAATAATAATATTAATAATAACAACAACAATAATAATAATAACAATAATACTTATTATGATTTATAACAACAACAACAGCAGCAGCAACAGCTGTAAAATTAATAATAATATTAATAATAATAATGATTTATATTAGTAAAAACAAAAAAAAAATGAAAAAAATTAAAAAACCCGATTATACCCGGGTTTCGTACCCAACCCGACCCTAACCGGGTATGCCGGGTAGGGTAATGCCTTAGGTGAACCCGACCCGATTCAAACCCGGTTCCACCAAAAACCGGGTACGAAAAAACACGGTTGGACCCAACCTGGTTTCGGGTATTGGGCCGGACCCGGTTTGCCCACCTCTATAATGGTATCCAAACTCCAAACGGGCCAATTCAATGAAAAGGGTTAGCCCATGAAAACAAGTTAAAAAACCCAAGAAAGAAAGGCCCCAAAAGTTTATAAGAGTCTAACCTCCTAAGGCTCTAATGGCACCAATCCTAGCACAGATTTAGAAATTTACAGATCCGTAAAAGCGTAACAAACTATTGGTCCATTTAGTTTTAATAAATTTTATAATTAATTCAAGTAGATTACGAATCAAAGGGCTTCTAAGCTGCTTTATTAAAGTGTTAGAAACAAGGTTCAAATATTCAGTAAATCTAGTTAATCAGGTTAACTAGTTACCAACTAACATGTCACAGCTAGAGCTTGTTAGTTCTAACGAATCGATCTAGAACTGAAAATTGAAAATACAGCTAATTAAGAATAAAAATAACTTCCGTTCTTCTTTTGTCCAAAATAAACTTTCAAAGCTAATCGTGTCGAAAAAGAAACAATGATTTAAAATCTTAACCGTCAAAATCAAATCACTTTGACCGACCTAGCCGACCCAGCTACCCCTGTTGGTTTGGTTTAGTTTGCCTAAAAACCGTAGCTACCGGTTGGGTCAAGAAATCCCGACCCAAATGGACGCGACATCCCTAGATTCAAGTATAATTTACCAATCCAACATCTAGTTTTTATTATATTTTGTGTAAAAAAATATGAGCATTTAAACATCAAACAGTGTCAACCAACATTCAATGATTCCAAATATTTCTCAAAAACTACGCATCACTTGATGCTTTTTTTTCATTTTTAAACACCAATGACCAATACTTAAGCTCGATCGATGTGCAAAACAAAAATGAATCCATAAATTCCAACTTAAAAAGATGGAATTATAATGTTAGTTGCAGCGTGATCGACGACTTCAATCTTAATGATTATGAGTCTTTGTAGGCAAAATCTTTTCCAACTTCTTTCCGATGGAAGCTCGAAATCCAGCATCTTCCTTCTTGGGTGGTGACACAAAATTATCATAATCTTTTTTGGGATGAATAATTTCAACAATGGCTTCCGGTTCATCTTTTGCTTGAATTATCAATCCCCTAAAACAAGGATTGTCCTACATTTATCTTCTTTTTACAACCACTCTAATCAAATCCATATTGCCCTATGCAAAATCAAACCTTCATCTATTCCTCATTCTTTATTTAAATCACAAACCTTTTTTTAAAATAAACCACTGTACAAACTCATTCACAATTAAGAGATTTTTTTTATAAATGCTGGACTTCTTTGGAGTTAACATATATATTTATATGTGAAATATATATATAGATGTTATGTAATTGATGAATATAACTATACAAGTCCTCATGGAGTGAGTACTTTTTTTTTTGGTCTGTTGAGAAAAATATTACGCCTCAGGCAATTTTAAAGTGGTTGTTTCAAGAAATCTTCAAGTGTTTCTATGGTGAATAGATGTTACAAGTCAGTTTCAGAAACATGAAAATGGATGCATATTGTAAGATTTCTTGAACTGTTTAACATCACAAAACATGTCTCTTGTATTCTTGGGTTGAATTTAATTAAGAAACTTGTCTTTAACTCATTGGCTGTTCCCTGAGTTCAATGTAGCTTCTCCATTTTTTGATAAAACTTTCTTTTAACTCTTATTTGTTCTTTGAATGCATCATCCTCAAGAATTTGCTCAAGTAACTTTATCAATTGATGCTGCATGAAGGTTGCTACAGCAGATTGTCGTTTTCATCAGTAATTTGCACATTTACTATGACAACTGCTTCAAAAGCGAAAGCAGCCCACCTTTCCTCCATCAGTATTTTCTTTCACCAATTCTACAGATTTTAAACCGTATGGTGCAACTATTTAACACAAGAGCATACATGATGCCTAAGTTTCTTTCACCAATTGTACAGAATTTAAACTTAGATAACAAAATGAAAACAGTTAGCTCCAAATCTAAAGTATCCCTAGTAAGTATTCACACGTTTGGTACCAACAACACCCCAGTTGATTGTTACACTTAATAAACATCTACCATCATCAGATAACAAAACGCACACACATCATCAAATTACAATTGGTTTCACATCAAACTTCCTACAAAATTGCCTTTATAAACTAGATTGTGTATTTAAATGTGTCTTTCATTCTTCTTTCCTCATTTCAGAGTTTATTTGCTATTCACCTTTTGATTCATGACATCATGATAGTAGAGTAATACACACATCGGTTGACCAAGGATGCTAAAGAAGCACCAGAAGATCATATTTCCCACCTGAATGATAATTTCTTTGATTAGTTCTTTTACTATGCTAAATTTAAAGATTCAAGGAGAATAGTTAAGATGAGTCCCCAGTAATAATGAGATACCATTGAGTTTTGGAACTTGTTCTGCAAGTAATTCGTGAGTAAGACCAACGGCACCTGATCCACATAAATGAATGCAAGTGTGGTTAAGTTGGAAAATGATAAACCCACTTACTTCTGAATGAGCCAGAGTTGAGTATTCTCTATCGTGTCAAATGGATAAATAACTTAGCTAACAAAATAAAATAACTTCGCTAACAAAGAAATATGTATTAAAGTCTCCCAAATAGTATTTTCAATACATACCTCCTAAGCCAGTTTATTCAAAAATCAGGTTATCGTTTCAATAATTAAGTTTTCAACATCATAGTTAATGTATTAACAATTTTAAAATAAATAAAGGATGATGTATGTGAAGGTCATCCAAGTAATCAATTTTTATCATTAAGATAAACCATGTATATATATTTTCTGATATATTAAATCTGAAAAATGTATGTACAAGGGGACTCCTATTTATAGAGGGGAATTCCTAAACTAGGGCCCATGGGCCAGAACCAAATAGGCTAATACAAATGAACCTCTTCTCACATATTTACAATTAACACTCATCAAGTTGGAGCATAGATGTGATCATGCCCAACTTACTATTTATAAAGTCTAACTGAACCTTTCAAAAGGGTTTCGTGAAGATATCAACAAGTTGTAGTTTGGGCTTCACATGAATCGGCTGAATGGTTGGAGGATCTATTGGGTTAGTCTTTTATTCATCGGGTCACGAATACGTGGGTTCATATTATTTAGTAGCATGTCTGCATGGAATAAGTTATACTCCCAAGGGTTAATTTGCATGGCTGGAAACTTGGGACCGGTTTATATGATATGCTGGAGTACGTTGAAGTTGCGCATTGAGTAAAAACATGTGTCATACTTGTACCAAGTCTGTAGGTAGAAACGGTTAGTAGGTACTATTGTTTTGCTAATTTCTTACTCCCACGTTGCTCTTTCTGTAAGGCTATTTATAGCCATTAGTTTATTGAATTCTCGTAGATGGTGTCGGTGAGAGCTATTTTAGTACCCCTTGTTGACCTTTTTGTAGATAGGATCTTCAATGAGTGGAAACAAGCAACCTTACTAAGCTAAGAAACAACCTTGAGTTCTTGAAAAGGATGACGATATCTGTCATTGCTCTATATTTTGATTCAACACTTGATCTGGATACTTAATGTTGTTTCTTGCTCTTTTGAGACACCAGATTTCCTCCATTGAACACACAATATCCGGTTGTAGATCGTCTTGAATTAGGGCAACCTGCCCACTCAGCATCAGAAATCTCTTGATATTCGTTTGTCTCCTTTTTCTACAAAGGCACCCATACAACATGAACCCTGATTAAAATATAGACCTAGTGCGGTCTTAAGATACCTTAGTACGTGAAGAGCAACATCCCTGTGCCCGATGTATGGAGCGCCATGAACTGACTTAGAACACTTACAACAAAGGAGATATCTAGACGAGAATTGTCAAATAGTTATTCCCACTAAACCCGGATCCTTCATCTGCCTTCTGGCTTCCATTCTCCGAAAGGAGTTTCCCGCTAAGAAGCATTGGGTTATCTACTAGTTTGCAGCCTAGTAAACCACACTCAGTCAACATATCAAAAACATACTTCCGTTAAGAAAAGAGAATTCCTTCTGGAGAACGATATACCTCTTTGCCAAAGAAGTATCAAGGTCGGCCTAAGTCGCTAATCTAAAACTGAGACTAAAGGAACTTTTAAGATTGGTGATTCTGACTTCGTCATATCCTGTAATTGTTATGTCATCCAAAGAAACCACTGTAATAATCCTACGACCCTTACAATGTCTGAAGAATATAAAATGATCATTCATAGACCATACCAAATTCTCTCATAACACGGGAAAACCGCCACATTCTAGGAGACTAGGAACGATGTAGGCTGCATGTCATGAGCCCAACAGGCCAGCCCAACAGTATCCCTAATCAACCTACGGGTCCAATCCAGCCAAAAAGAAGTGAAAGAATTCGAAAAGAACCAAAGAAATACAAGGATTTCATCATGAATGCCACATCAGCGAGAGTCTAACAGAATTTGTTATTCATGCTATTTAAAGTAATTATTGTGTGATCATGAGGTAGGAAAAAGTTGTTAGATCTTAATGGTCATTCTCTTTCTCATCCCATTTCTGTTTTCTTCCCTTATCCCCTGAATTTCTTTTCATCAATAGAACTATCCAATTCTGCCTTAATTTGTGTGTTAATTTCAATTGTATTTAGTGGGTTCATTACAATTGGTGCTTTCATTGACCCTCAGTTTCGTTTCGATGGCAGAGGGCACTAGAGCTCGTGCGATGGAAGAAACGGTAAAACATGTGCAAAGTGATCAGAAAGCGATGCGAGACGAACTAGATGGTGTTGTCACCGCCATCGCCTCGTTACATCAATCCATTAATGAGTTGATTAAACGCTTGGATGCCGGCGCTGGTAGTTCAAAGAAACCGATGCCGTCCAAAGCTCCAGCTGGTCCGGATGGTGACGGTTCTAGTATTCTCGGTCGCCACAAACCCGCCCCGGTGTATTTAGCAAGATTCAATGGCGAGAACCCGGAACGGTGGCTTGCACAGGCGGGTCGTTATTTTGAATTTTACGCGATTCCAGTACTCGATCGCCTCACCATTTCTTCGTTTTACCTTGATGATGCTGCTGCGGATTGGTACGATTGGTTACAACGGCATCACCAGGCTACGGATTGGGAGGGTTTTTCTTCCTCCTTATTGAAACGATTCCGGTCATCAGAGTTTGAAGAACCAGAAGGATTGCTTGCCAAATTGTTTCAATCTTCCACTGTGGCTGATTATCGCTCCCCGTTTTGAAGCTATTTCCAATCGCACCATGCCTCTGCCGGAGGAGTTTTTGATTACTTGTTGGATATCGGGTCTGCGGTCGGACATCAAACAGTCGGTTATATGTCATGGGCCACTAACGCTAGAACATGCAATGGACAAGGCTTATTTGCATGAACGACGTGTCCAGTTTGAAAAAGGTTTGGGCCGGATCTCACTTGGGTCTTCTAAACCCTTATTACCGACACCCAAATCAGCGCCCCTGGTTCCTCCGGCTACTACTCCGTTTCCGCCTAAACCCTCCGCTTCTTCCACATCCAAGGTGGGGTTCCGCCATTTATCCGCGGCCGATATGGCTCAAAAGCGCGCCCAGGGTTTGTGTTATCGTTGTGACGAAAAGTATACGTGGGACCACAAATGCAAATCCGCCCCGCAACTCCTCTTCTTTGACGACGAGCTGCCTGATTCGTGCGATTCACCGACTTCTCCGCCTTTAGAAGGTACTGATTTATTATTAGCTGAGAAATTGCAACTTGGTGAAGTCAAAAACCAATCTGCTATTTACTATAATGCGTTATCAGGTGATTGTTCCTCTACCATGTTATGCTTCACGGGGTTGGTTTAGGGAAAGGAGGTTCAACTGTTCAAGTCTTGTTAGATGGGGGTAGCACCCACTGCTTTGTGCAGACCCGTATTGCGAAGTTTCTTAATCTCACCATTGAATCAATTGCACCGTTCTCTGTTTTGGTGGGTAACGGTGAGCGACTTCCGTGTTCGGGGTTGGCTCGGGCAGTGGAATTGGTTATCCAAGGCCATACCATTAGAGTCGATTTTTATGTGTTACCCTTGCAAGGGTGGGATATTGTTTTAGGGTTTCATGGTTGGCTACACTTAGCCCCGTTCTCACTGATTATTCCAAGTCAACCTTTGAATTTTCTTTATATGGACAACAGGTGAAATGGCATGGTGATGTTTACTCACGCTACGAAATTCAGTTTCATGGGTTTAAGCATCTTGTTCACTCGGATAGTATTGGTCACTTATACCATTTGAGTTTCGTACCACTTGAGTCGGAACCTCCCCCTTATCCCCCTGAGTTACAAACCATTTTAACCAAGTTTGCCATAGTCTTCAATCCCCCCATGGGCTTTACCCTCTCCCCGGTCTCAGGATCACCACATTACCTTATTACCAGATAGCAAACCTGTTTCTGTTCGCCCTTACCATTACCCGCATTTTCAGAAGCAAGAAATTGAACGGTTAGTTAGTGAGATGCTACAACAAGGGATCATTTGACCTAGCACAAGTGTGTTTTCTTCTCCGGTCTTATTGGTTAGAAAAAAAGATGGCACATGGAGATTTTGTGTTGACTACCGCGCTTTGAACTCCATTACTGTTCGTGATCGGTTCCCTATTCCATCGGTGGATGAATACACGGGGCCCGCTATTTTTCTAAATTGGATTTACTAGCAGGATACCACCAAATTCGTATTGCCAGCGGTGATGCCTTGAAGACAGCTTTTCGCACACATGACGGACACTACGAGTTTTTGGTCATGCCCTTCGGGCTTACTAACGCCCCGTCCACGTTTCAACGCCTCATGAATGATGTGTTCAGCCCTTTTCTTCGTCGCTTTATCTTGGTTTTCTTTGACGACATTTTGATCTATAGTAAATCTTGGTCCGAGCATCTACATCATCTCACTCTTACACTCCAGTTGCTTCTTGAAAACCAATTAGTCGCCAAGTTGTCTAAATGTATCTTTGGCCAAACTCAAGTCGCTTACCTCGGGCATGTTATTTCTTCTTCCGGTGAGGCTGTGGATCCCGACAAAATCTAAACCCAAAAGTACTTTTCTTTCAAAACCTAAACCCAAAAGTACTTTTGCTCCTACAAAACCTTGTAGACAAATCTAAACCCAAAAGTACTTTTCTTTCACAAAACACGATTCTCCAAACTGTTGATAATAATCCGTAAAAAAAAGTAGAAACTTGAAAACACAAAACCTTAAACTCTACTTGACGAATCCAAAAGTTCTTCACCAAACCCTAATTGACGGCTCAAAAGGTTTCAACCCGGTACTCAATCTTGATCAAACCACCTTTAGTCGCACACCTAGCCCTAGGTAGCAAAAAAAAAAAAAAAAAGAATTTGACTTTGGTTGTAAGCACCAAATAAACAAATGTTTTTTCTTTCCTCGCACGAACTCTAAGATATAAACTTTCCTTTTTTTTGTTGATTACGATTCCAAATGACACAAATGGCCGGTGATAGTAGCTTGATCTCCAATCTCTGAACTAGACCGTAGCAGCTATATCAAAAGTTTTTCAAGCAATCCAATCGGCAAATCCAATTTATAATACAAACCTTAAATCGCTTCAGATCTTTGAACAGGATTTACGAAACCAAAGCTCTGATACCACTTGTTAGGATTCAAGCAGCGCAGCGAAACCAACACACGAACACGCAGAAAACAGAAAAATAAACGACACAAGGATTTAACGTGGTTCGGCAGATGTGACCTACGTCCACAGGCTGCAACTAGGGTTCTCTTTAATTTGATCAGTCCAAAAATTACAATACATGACAAAGTATATATAGAGACTAATTAGGATTAACAACTGAGTGAACAAGAAAACTAAGCATGGGCCTAAGTCCAAAGCCTTCACAAACCCAACACTGACAACACTTTAAACAATTAGCAGTTGGTTAAGCAGACCTAGCGAACAAAATCAAGCAAACATACTAAACGAGGAAGTTAACGAGAACACTAGATTGAAATTAGGGTTTTAGCACTGGTGAATTGTAACACAATCGATCAGGCACCACAAAACAATATTTCAAAAGGTTGTTATCAAGTAGTAGCTTAAACATATATTTTAAGGCTTAAATCATGGATGGTGATGAATAATGAGATCCAGTAATGGTGATGAAAAATGGAATTTGGCAACAATTTATAAGAAAAGATATGGCAAAGAGTACCTCAGGCGGTCCAGGGAGTGAAAATTGTAACGTTGGTCGCCAGAATAAAAATTTCAAGCGGCATACAACAAACATCGGTGGCGGACAGAGGAACGGAAGGCACCACTACAACCTAAAGACGACAGCAATCATAGTGAAGTTGGCGGTGAAAGCTCCCTCTCTAGAAATACACTCCAGAAATACAGTGTGAAAACAGGCAGCGCTGCGTGAGAGTCTTGGGCGGAGCGTGGTGGCGCCTCAGCCTTCGGTTGGAGGTGATTCTTTTAGGGTACCGTAATCGGCGGTATATGAGCACGATGGTGGTGGCGGTGATGCACAAATGTCACATGGAAAAAGAATCTTGTAAGTTGTAACACAGACATGAAAATAGTGAATCTGAGATGGAGAACTTCAAAGAATAGAAACAAGAGTTGTGATGGAACAGGAACGAAAATTAGATTTAGAGATATGGAACAGGAATGAAAATCAGATTGAGACCCTTAGTTCTGATACCATGTAAACTAGTATATTAACTTTGAAAAGTGTATGTACAATGAGGGGGACTCCTCTATTTAAAAAAGGGGAAACCCTAAACTAGGGCACATAGGCCAAAACTAGCATATTTGCAATTGACAAAAACTACTCTTTGGGCCAAGTATATATGTGGTTTAATTTACACCAATTCCAATTTAAAAGCATGCTAAATGACAAAGAAAATGTCCTAGGGTTTTTGATGAGACGACTTAAACCTATAAACTATGATCCAAAACTGTTTAAGCCTATTGCCCAAACCGCCAACCCATGCACTTCACCTTCTTCAATAAACGAGGAAAGGAAGATCATTACCTGAAACATGATCCCTGTAAAGGCCCAAAATTTGAAAATGTGGCAGGGAACAGCAATGCAAAGCTTAACAAAATAAAAATCACAAACAAATAAACAATATAAATAAATTGGTTCAGAATAGATGTTTTTTAACTAAATAAAAATTAAGTAAACTTTACTTTTGCTCCCTTTGGTTTGTTCCAAATAACTCTTTTCATCCAAACGTTTCAAAATCTTGATTTTACTCTTTGTTGTTTTTAGTTTGACTCAATTAACTCCAACCCATTAACTCCGTTAATTTTTTCCGTTAAAATCAAAGGCATTTGGGTCTTTTTATATATAAAGACTACTTATGTAATTTATCAAACTAATAAGGGGTATTTTATAAATTATAAAATTTAAATAATTAAATAGCAATTTTCTTTTCTTAAACTAGCATTGCAAACCACCACCTAAATTGTCGGTCACCCACCTCCACCACCGGTCACCCACCTGCACTACCGGTCACCTACTCACCCACTTCCACTGCCGGCCATCTGCCTCCACTCCCCCTCTCCCTCTCCCTCTCTCTCTCTCGCCATCCACCATCACAAAATACCAAAAGAAGAATCTTGAACCACAAACCCTAATTAGGGTTTTGATTAGGGCTTCCATTGAGGGTGCTTCGATTGAGAGTATGCGACGGTGAAGGGGTCTAGAGAGGGGGTTGCCGATGTTTGAAACAGCGGTGGTGTGTGAAGGTAAAGGGTCTCGGTTAGGGTTTTAAACGAGCTATGGGGGTTGTTTTGATGGTTGAACAGAGCAGCTTACAAATCCAAGTGTAAGGTTTAATCAAGTAAATGTAGGGTTTTAATCGAGCAGATGGTCGATGTTGCGGTGGTGGTGATGGTGTCGGTGTCGGTGTCGGTGTTGTGGTGGTGCTGGATGGTGATGATGTCGGTGTTGCGGTTGTGCTGATGATGGTGTCGATGTTGCTACATGATGATGGGGTATGTGGCGCTAGTGGTGGTGGTGGTGGTGGTGTTGGGTTTTTACTAATTAGGGCTTTGTCAGGTATGGTTGTGGTGGTGCGGTAGTGATGGTCTTGTGGCTGTGATCAACATCGGTGGGTTTGTTGTGAGTGTTCGCCGGAGAAACAATGATGGTCAGCCGTGGAGGTGGGTGATCGGCGGCGGTGTTGGTCTAGTGGTTGTTCAAGTGGTGTTGGTTGTGATGCCCATTGCCCAATGGGTGTTTGTGTATATTCATGTAAAATCAATTTAATAAAAGGATTTAATATTTTATTATTGTGTTTGAATAAATTACACAATTAATCCTTATACGTGAAAAGACTAAAATGATCTTACATTTAACAGAAAATTTTAATGGTGTAAGTGAATTGGAGTTAATTGAGATGAAATGTAAACCACAGAGAGTAAAATCAAAATTTTGAAATGTTTGGATGAAAAACGTTATTTGAGGCAAACCACAGGAAGCAAAAGTGAAATTTACTCTAAAAAAATAAACAGAAGATCATACCTCATGAAACACAGCAGACATGAAAAATGCAATCAAGACGGCAGCACCCTAAATTACAAACCAAATCATTTACTATAACCAAATACAAAATTCAATTAACTCATTACCTTAGGTAGCCCATTACGCAAGCAGGGGAAATAGAGGTGGCGTACAATCCATTTATGAACAGGCTGCACAAAATGAAAAACATATTCAGGTTTTCAGTGTAGTGATACATTTTACGACATAACTATTGCAATAATCAAATCAAAGAAATTATACACGCGCACACTTGTTACATCAACATGCAACTTGTTTCACCTTATTGTCAATGTAAAATAATACAATTTTCCATTATACATCTCATACTTCGAATTATATTGTTGAATGTAAAGTAACCTTCAGTAGCAAGTAAAAATGGTGACGAGGCACGCCACAACATCATCTTAAAAACTGATGCCATCATTTTACCTGCTATACAAGGTTTACCTATAATGGTAAAAAAGCTGATAGTTTGTTGCATACAAGGGAAAAATATTTTTTTCTTTAATATAATGACTAAAAGATGAAAAATACATTGTGATTGTGATGTAACTAACCCTACACAGGACACACCCAGGGCTTACCATATTCCATAGCCTCCAATACTAGAGCAGCATCCATGGAGGAAGTAAGCAAAGATAGCTAAATCAGCAAGTAATTGTAGAAATGCAAAGAAAAATGATATTAAAATAATAATGATAAATGATAATAGTCAACAGATCACTACCTCTTCAATGGTTTGTGCATTCCACCAATCTTTATAAAACTCGCGATCCCCAAACCGAAGAAGCTCAGCAAGTATATTTAACCTGCATTACAGTAATGCATCTAAACTTGACTAGATGATGAACATAAGTTATAACTAGTGATTAAAACAGCAAAGACCTACCAAAGGTGAAAAAAACAGTAGAACATACAGAGCCAAACATATAAATTAGGAACTGAAAGCTTCAAAACACGTTCAATTGCATATAAAACGTCTCCTTTCAATGGATGTCGAGAGTTTTTAACAATTGGATTAATATACTGTGGATAAGACATACCATATTAGTTTGAAATAAATATATGGCAGGAAAAAAGGGACAAGTTAAAGAATGTAACATCCATAAAAGGGACATACTTGTTCAATGATGAATCCCATTAACCCTGTAAATATTATTAGTTTGATCAGTTGCCGTAACACCCAACCCTTTCGAATAAATGCAGTGCGGGGATAGCTCATCTACAATTAAAAATGCCTTAACAAAATAATAATAGCAATAACAATAACAACAATAATTGAATTCTCAATGCAGGGGAACTAATAAGTTAAATTCAAAATTTACCTTTCAGGTATCAAGGAAAGCAAAATTAGTTTAAACAAGAATGTGAAGATGTTGAAAACAATAATGAAGGAACCAGTAGAATTTGATTTATAAAAGAGAGGTGTAAAAGCTTTGCTACTAGATAAGCAGAATAAAAAACGAAAATTCATGCAAAAACTTGTAACTTTTGGATCTAACCCAAATTTAAAGATATGTACTTTTGGTGTTGGGTTATGAGATTAAGATGAAGATGACCTTTTGTGGGTCAGGGAGGACTTTGATTAATATTAGCGTTTGGTTTAAACTTAAAAAAATAGGTTTTGTTTTGAGGTGTACCTTTTTGAAATTTATGGATGTGTTCTTGATTTTTTACAGAAAATTGAGAATAATAGAAGAAAGAGGTTGAAGATGAAAAGAAGGCAGAAAATAAACTACAGAGAACCGACTAAAATGCCCTCATGTGCCAACCACATGGAAAAATCCATTATCTTTTCGTAAAGAGGGGACAATTTAGTCTACTTTTATCAGCATTTAGGATGAAAATGTAATTTACTGTTAAGTTAATACATTTAAAATGTAAACCATTATAATTTTAAAACTTTTGTTATATTTATTACTTATATATGATATAAATATATATATATATATATATATATATATATATATATATATATATATATATATATAATTTAGGAGTATTCACGATCCGGTTTAGCCAGTTTTAACGGAATTTCTAGGCCTAATTACCAACTCCAGTTTTGGAAAACGGTAAACCAAGCAGGTTGGGTTTGTTGGGTAGGCCGAACTGCCAAGACGGTGGTTTTCTTTCCAAAAATCATTAGTTTTATTAAAAACTTAAGTTTAATAAAGATGGTTCATGATTCATGAATATTATACATATGCATATGTGCATATTTTAAAAATGAAAAAAAAAACAAGAAAGACTTAAATGGTCAGTTCCAAGTTCCAAACTACTGACTGAACCTTTAAAAAATGTTTTTAAACCGTAAACCATGGACCGGACTGTATAAATCTCAAACCGTTTGGACTGGCTGATTTTCTTTGGCTTGAAGATCAGTTCTGCAGTTTATTAAAATCCCTTATATATGTGTGTGTCTATGTAAAGAAGAAAAATTAACCAACTGTAGAGTAATGAAGGCTCGAGTGCTTTATACCTGATAACACAAAGTAGGAGCAACCATGAAATAAATCAAGCTTTTGAAGTCAACATCATAAAACAACTCAATATTTGAAGATCTGGAGTCTGTTTCTCCCTAACAATATAATATGCAAGTACATTAAGAAAATACCATATAATACAATTATAGATTTTTACGCAAAACAAGATTGCTTTGTGATGAAACATCACCTCTTATTGTACCATTATCAGTTTATTTTCAGCAGTTCTAAAACTAAAAATTACCTTATCAGATGACTTCACAAGGGACCGCATGTCATAATTTGTATGCACAAAAGATACCAACTTTAACCAATTAATGCAAGCAAACAGCATCAATGAAACACCTGATAGAACAACTGAACCAAACCTGCACAATTTTACTCAACCACATAATAAGGTCTCAACTTCAATTGTTGGATTTCGTAACCAGAAATGATTTTCTTTATGCACCGCACAATTTTTAACAACCACATGAAAATGGTTCACGCCTTGCATACATAAGGTCTCAGCTTCAATTGTGTTTCCATATCCCAGAAATTATTCTTTTAATGTATAACTAATTGTATAAAGTAGCAAAATCATAATTGCAGGGGTGGGGATTTCAATCCGTCATCCAAGGAAAGATCAACTTGGTTTTTATTTTGATGTTAACGGGTTGATATCTTTAAACTTGGCAAAAAGATGAGTTAAAAGGGTTCGAAAATAACCAGTACCATATTGACATATAACAACATTCAATAAAAATTTACTCTCTGATAATAGTCTTATAACATTAATTATCTATATAAAATATGATAATATGATACAAGAAATGCTAGCTGGTCAGTGTAACCCAACTCACCCCCCGACCCACCCAATTTAACATCTTTACACTAGTAAAACCTAGAACATATATATAAATGTAATCTTGCATTAGTCCTAAAAGGATAGGCTACCAATTTAGACTCTATAGTGGAGAGCCCTGGTAGAAAAATGCCTCAAGAGTTTGTAACTGAAAGACATTAAGCTTATTAATTTCCAAAAGGAAGGTCCAAAATCTCAAGGCACTTTTAAAGAATATTGACATAAGTATCTTGGATAATATTACCACAGTTTAAAGAATATTAAATTACAGAATAATTTCATATTAAAAGATAGGCAAGCTATTCAATCTTTTCAAATGGGTATCCAATGAAAATAAAAAAAATTAGGTAAACTTAGACTATACTTCGAAAAAATTGGCAATAAGCACATAACAAACTTGAGCATGTGATTGAGGGTATAATCGAACTGACCTCAGAATCATGAATACTGGATATAGAATGGCAGTTGTTGTTATTATAACATGTAGAGTGATTACAACCTAAAATAGTAGATCAGATTATAATAATTTCTGTTATCTAATATAAATATAATTTCCTCATAACAATTTTACTTACAGGGTCTGATAGTCGTTTCTTCCATGCCAATTTCTCAACAATGTAAGCAGTAAGAGGGAAGGCCAGAAGAGAGACGCTGCGTCAAAAATCAGAAATCAGCACCTCCATTTCAACTATTCTTTTTACTGAAAGAAGTGATTATTTATTATACAGCTCCAAATAAACAAGAAAGACTAAAAAAGAATATTACCAGCACATTAGAAGTGGCCAGTCTCTTAATGATCTGGAACTGAACCAAAAATTGGAATTGATTAATAATCCATACTGCAAATGTAATTTGGATAATGTTAGCACTAATATTAATGATTCATAGAATATTATAAGCTGATACAATCCAATTGTTAAGATAGCATAGGGCTTACCTTCATCAGATTCTCAATAATGAGCCTACCATTTACCGCAACAAGCACCACTATGCAAAGGTTAAAGAGGCCTGCATGACTCTGCCAACGGTTTCTAATTAAACATACCACATACATGTCTTGAATGATAAAGACGTAAGAATAAAATAATGAAAATGGAATCAAATGATAAAGAAGTAAGAATACAATAATGAAAATGAAATCAAATGATAAAGAAGTAAGAATACGATAACGAAGATGAAATCAAATGATAAAGAAGTATGAATTCAATTATGAAAATGAAATCAAATGAACAGAAGGAATAAAAAAAAATTATATGGGAAATAATCATACAACCAACTACTAGAATTGTACAACACGATAATCACGGAATTATGTGGCTTTAACATGTAACTTGTTTTGAAAGCATATGCACACAGAACAAGACAAATGATTCAAGGTTATTTCCCAACCTTCTGGTAAGCTGAATAGTAAGAGAAAATATATAGTTTATTTTCGATTGCAATGCATATGCATTATCTCATGTTGCATAAGAACAATGCAATGAAACAAAGAACCCTTAATAAGGTTATAAGGTATCAGAGAAGAAAAGTGCATTTTGCATGAGGTGATTCTGTGAGGTTGTTACTTTCTCAAGGGGCTCGTTAAACAACATTCATGATTCACCCCTCTTAAGGAAAGTAACACAAAAATAAAAAGAAGCAACATTTCATGCCCAAGCAGAGAAGGTTCCTTGACTATCAAGCACATCTGGGAAAGCTGCTCACACTCTCAAGGGCTTGTTAAACAACAATCACTGCTCGTGTCAAGCGTTACATGACTTAAATATTAATCACAAACAAAAAGTGAAAAACATGACTTTACCTGCCTATACAATGAATGGGGTTATAAAAATTCCATGGGTAGATACGCTAAAACCTGGATAGATTTGTGTTTTGCTTTCAAACAAAAAGACCAATAAAGGTGTATAATGATTTTCAGTTGTTACTCTTCCATACTATCAGTTGTAGTTCATAAACAAATTGCTACTCTCTCAAACTATATGCATTTTCTAGTTATAAAAAAAGTTAAGAAAAATCTTGAAATATTTTACGCGTGGACAATCAAGAGTACAATTAAAGAATGATGCGGAAACCAGATTTACCGAATATCAGTTATTCTCATTCGTAAGTGTATCTAGAATTAGCGATTGAACAGCAAAGATGAACACCAGAGACCGAGTTGAAGAGTAATTATTGGCAAGTAAACAACAAATAAATGTAATAATTAAGAAAAGAAAACCTGCTTGAATATAGCGTCAGAGCTAAGCGGAGACTCTTTGATCTTGCGATGAGCCGGAGAAGAAGGCCGATAGGCATAATGCAAGACACTCGTTTGATTTGTCTTCTCTTGGTTTCCCCTTGTTTCATCAGCAGGTAGGATCTGTTCCATGCCACTCTCACCCTCATCGGACGAGTTCGTTCTCGAAGAATCATACAAAGCGTCTCCGATTCCGGCATCGGCCTCCTTCACACTCTTGCGCCGTCTTATCTCGCCGCGTACAGAGGTCGCCGGTGTCGTATCTCCGATATCCGGCGTATCTAATAGCAACGCCATCAACAACAAGTTGCTTCAAGTGAAGAAAACAGATGAAGAAATTGAATTGAATCTCGTATTGTGAAACTACAACGAAATCGATGTATGATGGAGTTGAGATCATGCAGAGATAGATTACGCGGTTATTCGGAAATCATCATCGTATCTCTCTCTCTCTCTCTGTATCAACAACTATCAATACAAGGGTGAAGGGTGTGAAAATCTTGATCCGATTCTTTGTTTTTGTGACGGAGGAGAAGGATGCATCCCTATATAATTTGTTTGAAGCTCAATTTTGATGTTATTTATGGTATTTAGTTTTATAATAATTCGTTTTTTTTTAAGGAAAGTGTACTAATAATAATAATTAGTCTAATAACAAACTTTGAATACAATTTTGAATGATTCAAACAACTCTCCATAACTTACGTTATTAACCTTTTCTGAAATAATTAATGACCATTGCTGAAAAGTAGGTTAGTAGAATAATTTGAAAGTGCATTTTAGCGTTGAGTACTTTACTCAACTTTGATCCATATTTTATAAATAAGTTATGTAATATTTATATTTGTTATATATTACTTTTTTACATGTATTTTTATATACACCGATTAACTACCTATACATACATAACACAATCTTTAAAATCTTAATTCATTGACCACTCGAATAACGATGAGACACCTCATCATCGGATTTCCTTTCGATACAATTTTATCTTTTTTAGAATACATAAAAAGAAAATAATGAAAAGAAATACGTTGAGGGTTAATTTGACTTTCATTGGGAGGTAGGTATAGGAGCAAATGACGTTTGAGGACAAATGAGGTATATAACTTGGATATTAAGTTAAGATAAGAAAATAAAGAAAAGAAACACGTTGAGAGTTTTATTTTGACTTTTATTGGGAGTGTCCAAAACCGAGTCAGTTATGGGTATAATAAACAAGCGCGTGCAACATTTTTAATTTTTAAACATCGTACTTTTCATCCAAAATACTACATTCATCTCCAACGCTAGCCTGAAACCATTGGTGCACCGCATCTGGTCTGTCTGATGTAAAGGAGTAAAAGGAAAGAAGCTTGTGAGACAGACACCACTCAAGTAGGATGTGGGTGGAGAGAGGTTGGACATGCTGACGTCAAAGGCAGTCAGCAACAAAACAAAACAAAACAAAGCATATTATGACTACTCAACTATTAAATTTAAGAAAATAATAACTCTTCTCAAAATCAAGAACAATGCCTCACCTGACCTCTTTTCAAACTTAAAACAAAAAAAAAAAACAAAAACAAAAAAAAAAAAAAAAGTTAACACCAAACATAACAAAAACCCACCCACAAAAGCAATTATAATACACCAAAGATGACAAATCCGGGACAAAAGAAACTTTAGGGGTACACAAATATAAGTTCCAAATATCTTATAACACCCAAGTCATTTAACAATAACAATAATAAACTTAGAACAGCCAAAACCGATAGATTTCAAAATCTTCTCTAAATCAGATCAGCAACATTGGACGGCAATTCCTCAACAACCACATTATAAAACTTCTGAATATCAGCAAGCATCCGTTCATCATCTAATGTCACAAAATTAATAGCAACACCTTTTCTCCCAAACCGCCCACTACGACCAATACGATGAAGGTAATTTTCAGGTTGCGTAGGAAGATCATAATTGATCACAAGTGACACTTGTTGGACGTCAATCCCTCTTGCCAAAAGATCAGTGGTGATTAAGACACGTGAAGAACCTGATCGGAATTCACGCATGATGATGTCACGCGTGTTTTGGTCCATGTCACCATGTGTGGCGGAGACCGTGTGGTCTCGGCTACGCATCTTGTCCGTCAACCAGTCAACTTTCCGTCGGGTGTTAACAAAGATGACACTTTGTGTGATGGCTAAGGTTTCGTAAAGGTCACAAAGGGTTTCAAGTTTCCATTCTTCTTTTTCGACATTGACATAAAATTGTTTGATACCTTCTAGGGTAAGTTCATCACGTTTCACGAGGATTCTTACAGGTTTGTTCATGAACTTTCTTGTGATTTCTAGGGCTTCAGGCGGCATGGTAGCAGAGAACACTCCTACCTGGACCTTTGATGGCAACAGCTGGAAGATATCATAGATCTGAAAGAAGGAATATTCACTGGTTACAACATTAAAAAAAAAAATGCAATGCACCAATGCCATTGTACAATCCTGACATGAATCTTCATGTTAAGATGCAAGAGCTTACATAACAATTACTTATCGCTTGGATGTGTGTTTTGGATGTGATTGATTATATGAAATCAAATAATCAAAATCTGATACTTGGCAGTGATAAAGTGGGCTGTAGAATATAGTGTTGTAATGCAAAAGATGTATTGAAGTTTAGCAAATAACATGTTTAGGTGTTCTACAAATTCAATGTATTAGAGATACTAATAGATAAAATCATAAAATGACCAAACGGGCATTCTTATAGAGTGTTGTATATAAATTTCGGATACATATATTCCATCAGCTATATAAAATTTTCCTATAAATCATTCATTAACACCTTTAAAAAAAACATTAAGTTCAAGAATTATCTTTACTTGTTGATCATAGTAACATTAACAATAAAAGTGTGGGTGAAAAGTTACAAATAGGTAAACAAATCTTAAATAATCAGATAGACATTATCAATATGATTTCATCCAAGAGTCTACTGACTAATACAATCTGGAAGTCACAATAATCAGTTTATTAACACACACCCACTTACTCCTAAATCAATGTAGTCCTACCATAATCTCTAGATAAAGATGCAAAAAACTCATGTTAAAATCATAATACGGAAACAATTAGAAATAATAATAGATAAAGAAAAGACCTGATCCTTGAATCCTCTTGAAAGCATTTCATCAGCTTCATCCAACACAAACATCTTAATGTAATCAGCACGTAGTGATTGCCTCCTAAGCATGTCAAAAACACGTCCAGGAGTACCAACAACAACGTGGACCCCAGCTGCAAGGATCCGCTGGTCCTCACGAACACTGGTCCCGCCCACACAGGCATGAACCTTCACACCAAGGTAGTCACCAAGGGCCCGCATAACTTTCTCAATTTGCTGTGCAAGCTCACGAGTTGGAGCCAGAACCAAAGCCTGGCACTCAACTACACTGTAGTCAAGTTGTTGAAGAATACCGGAGCAAAAGGTTGCAGTCTTTCCGGTTCCTGATTGAGCTTGTTGAATTACATCAAGACCCTTGGTGAATGGAACAATTCCTCTTTGTTGAATTGCTGATGGCTTTTCAAAACCTAGAAAATACAAATTCCAACAAGTGAACAAAATTTTATTCACAGAATAATTGCAAAAATTTATGTACCAACTCCCAAGTACCAACCATATGCATAGATGCCTCTTAATAAGTTTTCTTGCAAACCCATAGCATCAAAGCTATCATAAACCTCATCATATGATGTAAAAAAATCCTGTCCATCGGTAGAAAGCCTGTAACATCAATAAAAGTATGTCACCAGCATGTGGAAAACATTTTTGAAACCACTCATTAAGAAATAAAATTACCAACATCTTAGATAGCTATTACACACACACACAGACACATTTAAAACTTACAACTCATTCATTTTCGAATCAAAGTGACGAGTGTCAAACTGGGAACCTTCTGGTGCTGCGCCTGCCATGACTGCAAAAGGCAAAACCAAAAATTAACAACAACACACTTTAAGATGTATGAAAAGCTCTCAAAGATCACAAATCTTTGATGGTCGACCATATATTTCACTTTAAACTGATACTATCCAATTGTTTTCCAAAATAGGCATCAAATTACTGGAAAACTTATACAGGAAGACATACATGAAAGGTAACATAATCCAAAGTAACAATTAGAACAATCCACACATAAATATGCATATATTGCATAAGGGTACAATCATCTATAACAACAAACTTTAAAAAAAGTAGGCACCACCAACATATAACAGCTTTTTGAATTGAAGATTAAAAAAAAATTCAGTGAATTGGTTTCTAATCTCCACACAAACGTCTTTTATAAATATTATTACAACTAAAGTACAAAAAGAAAACATAGGAATTATATTACAAGATTTACACCTAATTAAGTAAAGTATGCATGATTTTTAATGAGCAGGGTGTTGGCGTGTCCTAACAAGGAATGAAAACCAAACAAATCCTATAAACTAAACAAATCAATTGATCAAGTAATATGAAGCGAGCGACATAACATCTACTCTTGAGAATATACATCAAAGCCTTTAAAGTGCGTACATCCATACTGATCTAGATCAACCATGGACTTAAAATTAGATGACGGTAGAAATCCAGAATCAACGCAAGCAGAACATAAGGAAACAAGACGTAGAAGCAGATCATGAACACCGATCTACAGGTACACAAAACTCAGATCGAGAAACATATAAATAAAGAGAAAAGCAGATCTGGTAATCGGAAAAGTGAAAGAATAGAAGAGTGAAATTAGGGATGTAGAGCACCTGATTGATGGAAAGATTAACAAGGAACAGAGAGAGATATTTGGGGAGGCTTTTTAGGGTTTTCTCAAACTCCTCGGAGTGGCCGTGGAGTTGAGCAAATGCGGAGCTGAGTGACACTGATGAATAATCAAATCAAAGCCAAGCCAAATCTTACCCTACTTTCGGTGTTTTCTTTCGACTATTTTGCCCCTCCTTTCTTTCTTAGATGACGATCCTACCCCTCCTTTGCCTTCTTAGATGGCGATTCTACCCCTCCTTTCTTCCTTTATTGTTAGTTTTCGTTTTAAATATTATTTCCCTTGACGTGGATGCTACGCAGAGGCCACTAATTCTTTCTTTGTTTTTTTATTTGTATTCTTTGTTGGCAAAGAAAAGACGTGCATTGATTGCTTTAGTTTCTTTTAGTTGTATCTTATGCATCACTGGTTGTATGTTTTATTTTTTTCATCGTAAAAACTTATTTATGGAAACAATAACCAACAATCAGTACATTTATTAGGTAAAATCAATGTCCAAAAATCTATAAATCGTATCTCCTATTGCTTTTTTTCTTCTTTAGATGTGGCTAATTAGTGTGTGAGTAATAAAACCGATTATGACTGAGCTGAGCTAAGAAATTGTTAACTCCCAACTAAGTGATTTTAGCACCAAGGTAGTTTTGAGTTATTGAACCGCATGTACATGAATTGGATGAGGCGCACACCTCCGACAAAAATCAACGCTTTTTTTTTCAAACCAAGTACAGTAGAGTGTCTAGCTAATATGTGCATATTCTCGTTTCTTAAATGAGAAAGAGAACCCAATAGAGAGAAAGAAAACAATCCTTTAAATTTACTTTTCGTTTAAAATAAATTATCACTTGATTTAAAAAGTACAATTTAAACAAGACATACAAGTAATATGGTTTTTAATGTACTAACTTTATTCTCAACATACATAAACAAATAGGTGTTTGCAGGATCAACTTTGTACCAACCCAGCCTGTTCGACACATTTCGACAACATTAAGGCTATATATTCCCAAATACTCGCATGTATGTATGTGAGAATGAAGTCGCATTCCTGAATAGTAATATTACTTGCCACAATAATTGTTCATAACAAGATGCCGGAGTTGATGGTCAACCGGTCAACGCAAAGCCAGGTCAGTTTCTCGTATCCTTAACACCAAATACATTGTCAAATCAAAATCTACCAGCAGTTTTAGCTTCAAGTTATATATAATGCAATACCAGTTTACGACTGCTTATAGCATTGATTCAAAGCAAAAACTTCATTTGTGGGCTTGACAACGAAATGAACAATAATGGCTTCCAAATTGAGAGATAACATCTACTACACCACCGTAACCAGCAACAGAAACAACCTGAAAAACAGGGGAATATGTAATTTTGACTTTTGATGTCAATTTCATGACTTTATAATTTGAAGTTGACATTTCAGGTATTGATCACTCCCTCCGTCCTCCAGAAATAAATAGTTACAACTAATATTCCCAATTTAAAATTTAATAAATCTTCACATTAGAAATTAAATTTGAATGTTTTTTTTTTATTGGTATTCTAAAATTCATTAGAAGTTTATATTAAAGTTGGAAAAATAGTGAAATCCTCATTGTCCTAATTAACAAGAAGAAATTAGAAACAAGGAACATACACCCGATGAATGTAAGGAGACAGAAAATGATGACCGAGGGACACACTGCATCTGGGAAAGCATAACACCATTTATGTCGTATCGGCTCAGAACCGGTTCTGCTCCAACAGCTAATATCTGGAAATAATTGAAACGGCTTGAGTAAAAAAAGAGAGAAGATGATTTTCACAAGTGGCCCCCTAATTAACATAAATTGCTTACTTGATTATCATCAAAGCATATATCTTGGATACAAGCACGTGTCGTGATCCCTGAAATTCTTTCAGAAGCAGAAAGATTCCACACAGATAAATTTCGCCCTGAGCCACAAGCCTATAAAAATATGTACAGTATTACTTAAAAAGCTACAAGTGAAACACACGTGAAGGCATGTTTTCCCATAATATTAGAATACATAAAAGTTTATTGATGCAAAAGCCCTTACCAACCACTTTTCATTAGCATCAAGAGCAATACAGCTTACATATGAAAAGAAATCTTTAGATTTCTTATCTTTTCCTGGCTCAATAACATTAGTACACTTTCCACTTCTGCAATCTGCAATAAAGCCACCAGATAAAGGGTTAGGTAATTGGTAAAAATGAGTAAACTTAAGTAGGGGTCGGGCTTGGTTGCATTGAGTTTATCCTTAGCACCTTGTCTATTTTTTAATAAATAATTAAAACCTTTAAATTCATTACAACCCCAATCCTTTGCTTGCTGTGCAGTGACAGTAAAACTATGTTATTACTATTATAATAACAATCTAATTATGTAAACAAAGCATTTTAGGAGGTTTAATGCATTATAAAACATTTTGTGCAGCTTTGAACCCATTTGACCTGTTCCCTTCCAGCATTCTGTTTTTATTATACACATTTGACCCTTTTAGAAATAAAGAGTGCTTACCCCAAATTCTGGCTGTTCCATCCTCTGAGCCAGTTATAATCTACAAACAGAGCAGTTCGAAACAAGATCAACTAACAGAATACACTAACTGAAAACAAAAATTAAGTGGGAATGAGTAACAGAAATGATCAACATAATACCTGATTACAAGAATTCCGGGCAACAACAGAATGTAGATAACCAGCATGCCCTTTGAAAGTCAGTTTGATTTTAGATTTCTCCTGAAAACTCATTGCATAAAATGAACTCCATTTAAACAGAAAATTGGAAGAAAAAAATCTGTGTTAGAATATATAATCACCTTCAGGAAATACATACCACATCCCAACAATAGGCGCATGAATCACCAGCAGCAGCATATATGGAACCTCCCTACAGTAAACAAAAAATGAACTCATAGCGTTCATACAAGTTTATGTAGTTCAAAACATACTGAACTAGTTACAAATACTGAAAAGTGTTTTTAAGGAAAAAGCTTACAGACCTGAGTATCAACAGCAATAGCATTAGTTTCAGGGATAGGAGAAAGAGCACCCCAAGGACCTCTGAGGGAGAAGGAAAAAAAAAATATAAGTTAGAACAAATACACAAGTAAACTATCATAGTTTCAAGTTCATGTGACTAGCTTATGCTGAGGATTTGCCAAGTCAAGCTGCGGCTTCAAAAGGCCACCTGCAAAAGTTAAGTTTGTTTATAGTGAATTAGAAGTGAAGGAAAATAAATTCAGAAAACGAATGTATCCTATTTATTAAACTGTAACTTAATATTTCATTGATTAGATAAAGTGTAATGAATAGTTACCTTGTGACAAACTATCCTGCGTTGCTTCCAAAATATCCATCCACTTCCATCCTCGAATTCTACCATCATCACCACAACTGAAAAAAAAAAATAAGTTAATAAATACACTAATTCTTCCATCAAACTAACACTTGAAAGTAGGGCTGCAAACAATCTGAACGAACACGAAAAAGGCCTTGTTCGTGTTCGTTCATTAAGAAATAAACTTGTTAATGAACTGTTCAAGAACACTTACCGAACGCAATGAACACAAACAAATGTTCATGAACATGACGAACACAAAGAAGTTCATAAACACAAACGAATACAAATGATATATTTATTTTAGAATAAAATCTGTATTTTCATCACAAACATGTACATAATCCACTAAAAATAAATAATTACATAAATGAACGAACACGGCTTGTGTTCATTTTCGTCCGTTTAACTAAACGAACGAAATTTTCTTGTTCGTGTTCGTTCATTTACTATAGGAACGAACATAAACGAACTTCTCGCCAAACTGTTCGCTGAACGTTCGTTTCGTTTACAGCCCTACTTGAAAGACAAAATTGTTGTGTTGACTGTTGATCTCTTTTGATCCAGCATAAATAGTTTACAAAATTAACATGAGTAAAGCATTACATTAAAAAAAAAAACTAGTTCTAAGAAATTATATATCATTCATCAATTTTATCATTTCCAAACCAGGGAATATAATGCATATACTCATCAATTTGCAAATATGGTCCACTTTAGGACTCTGCAAAGTTACTGCTACATATGGAATGTATTGTTTTCAAGTAAAATGGTTATGATTTTTCTGAGAGAGCTTATGAAATCCATACATATCTAAACAAACAAAAACATAATGTTTAAACACAAGCCTACACATAACTAGTCATATCAAATTGCAAGCATCACTAGATGTTTACCTCAACAACAAGGAATCTTCACCATCACCATAGAACTTGAGATCATAAGTAGGCCCATCATGCCCATGAAGTAAACAATTTGGTTCAGCTACAAATAAACTAAAGAAAGCAACCATAAGCAAACTACAAAAACTCACCCACATAAAGGAGGGTGTTTGAGCGCTTGATTTTGAAAGTGATTGTGTGTAAAGAGTACTTAAAATGTGATAATCAATCATGATAGAATGTGCTGAATGAAATAGTGTTTGGATGTGCTTCTGCAGCATGTAATAATCACATTTAATGGTGTTAGATGCTTGGTAAATTTTTATTGATTAATATGTAAAATAAGGGCGTATAAGTGATTTTACACAAGCCTTTGATAATAACTATTTCACCCCTGAATAATGGAAACAATAATAAGGTTTTCCAAATAGTTGTAAACTGGTTTACAGTTTAGACTTTAAAAATACACATCCAAAACACCACCTAAATGAATCTTCAAATGATTTTGTATAACTACTCTCAATTCATAAAGAACAAACACGCACTAAAAATAGCTTACTTTTGAGCCCTAGAATTTCCAAAACCTGGTGACTGCACAAATATATAGGTTAATATAAAATGAATCCAAATTTGAATGTCAATGGGATTAAACTTCCAATGCGAAATATGTATAGAATTGAATTTGTTGCAAACAATTGAAAATCAGAAAGAAGGAGTGGTAGTAGTCGATGTAACATACGATGGAGGAGATTAATGTTGACAAAGAGTAGGATGCAATGGAACCATCGCTAGAGGCGGCGACAATGAGATTAGGGTTCTGGTCGGTAGGAGAGGGAGAGGGAGAGGGAGAGGGAGAGAAGAGCGTACGGAAGATGGTGAGAGAATTGGATTCCCTTTCGTCTAATATGCTATCTCTGTAGGCATCTTCATCCCACAGCCTACAGTCTCCCTCCACCTCCACCATCGTCCTTTTTTTTTGTTCGATCTACCTCGCACACCAGTACTTGTGCCTGCTGCTTTATTGCAGGCAATTTTCTAATTTCAACACTTCCATGTTAACTTGTTAATGTTATCTCAATTTTCTAATTTCAAATTCTCAACATCTCACTTTGGCTAGATTCACATTTCGTCGTAAAAACTTTCACTCGGGTTCAAATATAACTAATTATACTGAAAGTTTATTAATTAAAACAAATACAAGATTGTTAGTTGATTTGAATAGTTATTTAGGTTAAATGGTAAAGCTCCTTTGAAGTTAAGTCTCCGCTTATTACATGCTAATGTAAATTAACGAAACGTAGAATTAGAATTATGTTAAATGGGTATGAGCGTTGTCGGTTTTAAAGAAAGATAAATATATTGTTATTTGTAATACTTAGAAAATTTTTACATAACGTTAGTGAAATGAAACCCTTGAAACTTAAAAGTATCATTCAATGAACATGCTTTTTACACTAGTAATATGAGATAGAGATGTTTGTTGTATAAACGTTTTCCTTTAATCACACTTCTTCCCTCGTCAATGAAAGATGAACCAAAGCAAAAGAGAAAGGTAGACTTGTAGTTGAAATATATATGCAAGATTTAAGCTACGAGGGATGGATATACAGTTCAAAACATGTATCCTCTTTTTATATGTATTCAATATTGATAGAAGATAACATATAAGATGAATGAAACCAGGCATAACCCATATACTGACTATTGTCAAAGTCAACAAACATACTTCAAACCATGTAACCTAAAATACCCACTTCTCTAAACAAGTCAAGAAGTTTGTCGAGCACTTGTAAAGTTACAAAACAAGCTGGGAGGTTGAACACATATTTTGTTATAATTTAAATCTATACAAACTTTGAACATTTGTAGATCTAGTCGATCTTGCTAAAACTTCAATAAATAGAGTCGAAAACAATTACAAAAGACATTCGCATTGACTATTTATACAGAAGGACGAAGGTATTTAAAGTTTAAACAGTTAACAACAAGAGACATGGAGAGCAAACATTGATTTTATATTCAAACTACCACCTTCATAATATGTAACAGACTACTTGATGACAAAAACACCTTCACAAAGTTAATAATCACATAATATGCCATTGCGCTATGCCACAATCACCACTTCACCGCGTGAACCTGCCAAAATAGTTCAAACAACCAGTCAGTAGTATTAGCCGGCAAACAATTAACCCAAACCAGACCGATCTAACCGGCTTGGACCTAAACTGGATTGTAAACCAAACAAAGTTGGTATGTTATAGTTTAAAAAGATGTAAACAATAATGCTTCAAATTTGTCAGATGGTAAGGTAAAATTCTATGGGGAAATAAACTAAAAAACATATCATTTTTTCAGATTTGTTAATAAGTTGTTTTCTCATGTGAGCATTATTTTTAAACTTTTACCATTAATAAAAAGTTGGTTGCTAAAATCGGTTATAAATTGTAAATATGTTTCTGTTGTGCCTCTAACCTAAAATTAGTTGATAAAATCAAGAATAAAATGTAAAGTTATAATTCCAACTTGTTCAGTTTGTGCTTTTTGAAAAAAAGTCTTAACCGAAAACTGTATCGAGAACTGTTTTTTAACTCTGGACCCGATAACCAAACTGAAACTGAGCCAAATATATTGCCTCCCAGTTTGTTCTTTGGTTGTCGACCCAGACCATTTTTGAGAACAAGGTATAAAAAATATTACATCTTTCATAAATCTCTTTGGCCAACTGTAGGAAGGCTTCAGCTTCTTCAGCCATTCTGGAGACCCTTTCAGCTTCTTTGACGGCTTCTGCTGCCACAAACGACTTGTTTTCTGCTTCAGCAACTTTATAGGCAGCAGCAACTGCTGCTTCTTCTAATGTTTCACCAAGATGACTGTTGATTGGGCCGGATAGTCTGGGCCGGATCTCTTTTGGTTTTGGGATTGGGCCCTTGGTCCCATTCACTACCTCCCTTCGAAGTCGATAGCAGTTATTGACCTAATCATTCACGTAAACTGTTCCTTGTCATATACTAAAATTTAACAAACAGTATATCAAATACTTGAAAGAAACATTAGATTTAATCAAGAGGGGTCAGAGTTGGGTCAAAGCGGATGAACTTTTGCAAGGGTTGAAATGCTGAAACAATTTTGTCCACACTTTACAGGTCTATGGTCGAAGTTATAGTCAAAAGCATATGCATACTAAAGTGACCTATAAAGTAGTTTCGGTTAAAAAGCGGCCTTCATAAAATAAGTCGACTACAGAGTTAGCCTTCAAATACAATATAATTGTGATAAACTTGGAATGCATTAACCGTTAGATTTACTAAAGATAGCACAAAGTAGGTAACAGGGCAAAACAAGTAAATTTGTACGGGCTGACACAGGCCTACACGGGTTGCCCAAATCAGCCTGTGTCCTCAAATAAACTCATAGATTTTTAAAATTTGGTGTCATGTATGGTTATTCAAAACTATATTATTGCAATGAAAATTATACAACTCTTAGGTTAGATTATTTAGAAGATTTATGCATCTGAAATAATGTTTAAAGTTTAGATGACCTCAACCACTTTAGCCTGTTTCTTTGCTTTCCTGTTGGTGATAAAAACACATCCCAGATCGACCCATTCATAAGTAGATAAGTCAGACACACCACTTAAGGTTCATACATAAAACACAAACAAATTCAACTTTCAAACCAAACAATAAGATTTAGTCCCAATTCCCATAAGAAATGAAACCCCTTTAAGAAAGTTAACGATTAAATAAGTCATAGAGAAATCCACTAGACCACTAGTGGTGTTGAATGCTTTACAATTATTTAAAAGTTTGATAAAACAAAATAACCTTTTCAAGCTTCTCTTGTGATACAAGCCTTCTTAACCTTGAACTTAATAGCCTCCTAAAATTTTGGGGCACTTCGTGTCTTTTCTGGATATCAGAAAATACAGTCAGTTACAAATATTATAAACCAGCAAAGGCTTTCATGAATCATACTTCAGACAAATTATAGATTAATTACCTCAATGAAACTAACAATTGCACTAGTATCTGATCCATTTGGATCCTTCAGTGTTGACAATGCTTCATAAATCATTGCATTATACCTGATTAATTGAACAAGAATGTTTAATACCTTCCAAATATTTGAAAGTCACAAATTACAATTTAATAATATCGCATTCAGAAAGAGACAGCCAAGCATTTAGTTTCCTTTTCCCGGGTGTGGTTTACGGTTTACCACACAATTCAAATGTTGGGCCAAATACTAGCACTTGTGTACATTGCAGCAGATATAATTGATTTATTATGTAATCCTTCTGCGACAAAGTTGATCTGTGGAATATGTATGTGTAGGTCACCCAAGTATTCAATATTTTTCATTATGGCTACCCACATATTGAAACTGTGTTATAGGCCAACCAAGTATGCATCTGGTTTTATCTATACAAATTCCAGCCAAAACATGCCGGATAACATGACACCAATTTTAGCCTATGTCATGTTGACACCTCATCAAGATCATCTTTGTCTTTTCAAAACTTTAAAAGGCAGCTATGTCATAAGACATGATTATGCATGGAACTGGTGTAAAAAAAACCAAATATATACTTGGAAGGCCTATAAATTCAGTTTCAATATATGGGTGGCCATAACTAAGAAAAATGAATACTAGGGTGGCTTGTACATATAGTATCCCTAAATTTATTTAGAGAAATGATTGATATGCCTAACAAGTAACCACAAGAATGAAAAACATGATGAAAACAAGAAGAGGAAAATGCATGAGCCATGTGTCAAAGTATTAAACAGATAATGCGTATTTTTAGGTTGATTTTCAGGCATATGCATCCCAACTCATGTATCTGTGACCGTGGAGATATCAAGATTCATGCAATTGCAAATAATGTAAGATTAGCGAGTAGCAGAAAGCATGTAAATACTTTGAAGCTGTCTTCCCATCTAGCAGGCATTTTGAAGCATCATCCATATGCACATCTGTAGATACTGGATCAACTACAGCCAGAGCTGAGGAACCAGGAGTGTGTGTAATGGCTGATGGAGTAACAGGAGAATCTGTGTTACTTTTTGGTTTTGGTGTTCTTGATTTTTCCCTTGGACCTTGACCATTTGCGCTCACACTCATATTTCGCCATTTATCCTACAAAAAGATAACAGCATCTCACAGTTTATACAAATAATCACATGCTTGTTAAGATTAACCCTAAACTTGATGAACAAAAATAGAATTGGAATCGCATAGCTGACACTTTCAACACCATGTTTAATATATAATGCTAAAGGGGGAATTCGTCTAGGATCACAAACGAAGACAAGTTCGATAGCATGTAGGAATATGATGAGAAACAAAATCAGGTGCATAAAGGTTAATCAGGTGAGACACCTTGAGATCGATATTGGATCGAGAATAAAGGAAGTGATTAAACTCGGGATCTTTTTGGATGTTCTTCCATTTACCGGTGCCGTGTTTTGCAACGCCGGCGCGAAGAGCTTCTTCCTCCTCCGCCGTCCACTTCTGCTTCGGGTTCCCCATCGCCGCCGCTGATTTTTTTTTTTTATTTTTTCACGGTTTTAAACCCTAAATGGAGATCATATTATGAAACAACCCGCAGAGCACACCATTGCCATTAAGGGCAAAACCGATATTTACCCCTTTTAAAATTGATTCAATCTTTGTATTGCATCTTCCTTTTTTTTTAAGCACTATCTTCTTCATTAAAGTTTGGTTTTGTATAAAGGCGAATTAATAGTTACTTTTTTTTTTTTCTGGTTACATATCATTTTTGTCATTTCAGTATGCGTGTTTCAACTTTTGCTATCTTAGTACCCGTGTTTTCAAAATATTATTGAAACAGCTATTTATTTCAAATTCAAAAATAACGTCAGTTACCACAAGGAGCAAATTCGTCATTTCATAGGAGTTAACTGCTTTTTTCATCCTTGTTTTATTTCATTTTTGTTATTTCAATGCACTTTAATTTTTTATTGTGACGGTACCCGTGTTTCAAAAAAACTATCATTAATCAATCTTGAATCAAATACGATGACAACTAAAATTCACTAATCCTCATTAGTAATTCACCTTTTCATTGACCTACGGAACCTAGCAAAGTATTCTTTAGCTTTCAATGCTAAAACTTTAATAGTGTTTTTCCGTCGGGCTGTCCCGTTTCATCTTCTCAAGTTCACCGAAGATGGCGAAGGATATTCTCAACAACTCCATTTCGCTAATCGTCCGGTGAAGGAGTCGACGTATGAGTTGTTATTCCACCGTGTTATGGATTTTCATTCCCTATGATGACTACTAGCGGTACCAACGACGGATATGGATTGGGAATTTGTTCATCCCTAAATGCATCGTTGGATTCAAAATATTATGGCGAAATATGTGGTTGAAAATGGTGCACGAATACAACCCTCAATCGAGCAAACCAGTGTCTTTGAGTTTAAAAACATCCTCCATTTTGCATCTTTAAATAATGTCATGATGTTGGTGTTCGAAAAATCGTACGATAATTTCGTCGTCGCTTTGAGAAGCTTGTGAGTAAAAGGTATGAGTTGTTGGGATATTCAACTAGAGTAATCATTTTTCGAAGGTTAGTTGTATTAAGTAATGTATTAATTAGGAGAAATTTATTAAATATGGGCAAATTAGAAACTATTATATATAACACTTGTACTTTATGTTCAAAAAATTTATATTAGATGTTTTAAATTTTGAGTAATATTACAAGTGTGTTATCCCTAATTGCTTTATATTATAATACTAGTGGAAATGCCCGCGCTTTGTGGCGGTATGGCTGTTGCGTGATTTTTTGGGAATTCGATTTTAGTTAGTATCGGCTCGGTGCGTTATGATATAAATTAAAAAATCAAAATATAATTATTGAAAAAATTGAATGAAAGAAAGCAATTACGTATATTACAAAAGTCTTTAAGACAACTATATTATCCCAACAAGATTAGTGAAAGCATGGGTGGTATTTGTGGTCGGAAATCACTTATTATCAAGATTTTAAGGGTTTCGTTTTATTAATATAGGTTAGAGTTTTATGATCATCGGAGGCAACTTTCGGTGGTGATTTGCATAGACCGGAGAAAGTTAATGGATAAATTATCACAACAAATTACCATCTTTATTATTATTAAGCTTTTAACAACCGGCAAGGGAAAGGGAAAGAGGGATTACCGCTCAATCGTAGTGGATAACCGGACTTTAAAGTAAATGACGGTTTTGTTTGGTCACGTGTATATGCTTTAGCATTTGTATTATAAGCATCATATATTATATTTTATTGTAAGGGTATAAATGAAATAAAATGGTTAATTTTTTGAAATTTAAGCATGACTTTTTATATGGGCGTCTTAATACATATGTAAAATTATTATTCAATCCTGCTTTCACTTTTATTATAAAAGATACAGATAAATATTAAAATTATTAAACTCATAATATGCCTCTAGAAATATATTAGTCTTATAGTTACTATAAATATGAAGATATATATATATATATATTTATATATAGAAGTTATATACTTAAATATTAAATAAAATAATACTTAATTTAAATAATATTTAGTTATAATATTATTAGTAAATATAAATGTAAATATCAATTTATAGTATCATAAATAAAATAAAATTTAATGAAGTGAATTAAATAATATCATATTATTAAATAATGTATATAATATTTATTAAATACATGAAAGAGACAAGGGTAAAAATACCAAGGTATATAAAATTTAATTGATAAATTTATCATATTGCCCGTAAAGTATCTTAAAATCTTAATTAATTTTCTATTCTACCCCTATTAAATGTCTTACACTACTTTATACATATTGATTCAAAACTTGTATGTTTGGTAAAATTACATCTCTATCTAGAGAGATTTATTATAAAGTAGTATAGATATAAGTATTTAAATAAAATAATACTTAATTTAAATAGTATTTAGTTAAAAAAATATGATCAATGATTATAAATTTAAATATGAATTTATATTATTATAAATAAAATAAAACTTTAGTTTTAAAAGTATGATTAGTAATTATAAATTTAAATATCAATTTATATTATTATAAATAAAATAAAACTTAATGAAGTGAATCAAATAATATCATATTATTAAATAATGTATTAATAATACGTATAAAATAAAAACAATAATTAGAAGAAGTTAATTAAATGAGGGCAAAAGTGGAATTATAGCATAAACCATTTGTACTCTATGCTAAAAATATTATATAGGTGTCTTAAATTTTAAATAAAATTACCATCTTATACTTCTAATATGTATTATATAGTAGTATAGATAATAATACTTAATTTTAATAATATATAGTTTTAAATATATAAATAGTAAATGTAAATTTAATTATTATTTTAAAAGCATTATTAATAAGATAATACTTAATTTAGTGAATTAAATAATACATTAATTAGAAGAAGTATATTTAATAAGGGCAATTTAAGAACTATTGCATAACACACTTGTATATTATGCTTAAAAAATTACCTTAGGTGTATTACACTTTGAATAAAATTACAATTGTGTCCTTCCTATATGCTTTATATAGTAGTAGAGATAGATAATATTAGATATAGTTTATTATTACCGTTATAATTATAGTTATAAAAGTATTTAGTAATTATAAAGTTAAGTATTTAAATTAGATACTATTTATTTATAACTTTAATAATAATAATAATAATAATAATAAAAGTATTAGTTTTTAAACAGTTAGGTATTAAAATAAGATAATAATTATTAATAAATTAAAATATTAATTTAAAGTATTATAAATAATAAAATATATAATATAATAAATTAAATAATTTTATATTATTAAATAATGTATTAATAATATGAATTGATTAATGTATTAATTATAATAAGTATATTAAATGAAGGGCAAAATATAAATGATTATATAGAATATTTGTATCTAATCGTTTGGTTGGAAGGAATGGAATGGAATGGAATGGAATTGAGAAACTAGTATAATTTTCAAGTAAAATTATGTTTGAGTTGTAATGAAATGTAAAACCCAAAGGAATGTTTCACCTCAAATTTCCTTGGTTGTGGGATTTCAAATTCCCTTTCTAGGTGGAAGGATTGTGAAATCCCACAACCAAAGGAATTTGAGGTGAAATATTTACTTGGGTTTTACATTTCATTACCCACTCAAACATAATTTTACTTGAAAATTATACTAGTTTCTTAATTCCATTCCATTCATTCCAACCAAACGCCCCCTAAGAATTTGTATTAGGTGTCTTAATTTTTTTGTAAAAATACTCTTGTATCGTAAGATTATGCTTTTTATAGTTATATAGATAATTTAAATTTGGCAAATTGGATTTTAATAATCTAAACTATTACCTATTGGCCGATAATAATCTATACTATTAATTTGGCCGGTAACACTCCCAACTTTCACTTTTATAACCAACAACAGTCCCAGTGACATAATTTTTATTTTTTTACGCTTAATTTGTATCTAGTTTAGTCTCAATTTAGCTTGTATGTTTCTTCATTTCATTCAAAATTATTATTGCAAACCGAATCGAGTTCAAATCAAACATAAAAAATTGAAAATTATGTCATTGGGACTATTGTTGTTAATAAAAGTGAAAGTTGGGAGTGTTACCGGCCAAATTGATAGTATGGATTATTATTGGCCAATAGGTAATAGTTTGGATTATTAAAATCCAATTTGCCTTTAAATTTTAAAAAGAATAATATTCTCATTATTAGCAACGGGAGTCTTCCCTTATTAACGTAACTTAATTTGTCTTTTGATAAATACAGAATTCATAAAAATTGTCTACTTATATAAATAATATGCTTGTGAGCCTAATCAAACTTGGTATATGAAGTTAAATTGTTTACTAAAGGAGAGTCAAGCTCTTGTAACCATGATTTGGCTCATTAATTCACACCTTTCATTTTTTCTGCCTGTGACGTCAAAGCCTGTTAGGGCCTCAAATGGCATGTTTGGTTAATCTTCTAAACAAATTACATACCTGCATAAGAAGATGTATAGGACATCTTGACAAAGCATCTTTTTTTTCGCCATTGCGGCCACAACTAACATGAAACAATATGAAAATATGCGATTTGTGCAAAATAGTAAACATTAATTCATATGATTAAAGATTTATGGGTGAGTCAGATCTGAAGCGTTAAAATCAGTATGATGTTTATGGGTGAGTCAGACCTGATGTGTTTCCTCTTTGATGGTGTTTATGGGTGAGTCAGAACTGAAGCGTTAAAATTAGTATGAACGGTTGACATTTCATCTCAGCAATACTCACTTGGGTGTTATATGTCAAAAGTTAGTATACATGGATTTTTAACCTATTTAAAGTAAATTAAAATAAAAGTTATTGGTAAAAAATCAATCTGATGTATTCAAGTGCATACACCCTCCTTAATTACTTAGTTCTCCGATACATAACCAAAAAATATATAGTCCGTGAACTTTATTTTTGCATAAGATTAAATCCCCAGATTTCATTTAACAAAGAAGCCCTTTTACAAAAAGTTTTAAAGACTTAATCATGCAAAAAGAGACACCTTTTCTTTGAAATATGAAAACAGAATAGATAGGGATTAAAAAATGCAAAAGAAGCTATTTTATGTCAATAATAAAGTGGAAAGACTTTATCTTTAACTTTTATAAGTTATTGGATTAACTCGTGCATAAGTAAAGTCCATAACTTGTGTGCAAATTTAGCAAATGCCCATAAGGTTTCATGGCAATTGCGATATTGTAATGATGTGTAACACATAAGTTATTATATATCTCACAATATGAACCAAAAATTATTTGTAGGTCAACATGACTTATTCGTTTCAACTCATTGCCCAACATATTCTATTTCTACTCATTAACCAACTCATAGCATTATTTAGATTATAATATTAGTACCATGCTTCAATAAAGGAGCAATATTGAGAAGAAACTTGGTCCAAAGGTGCAGCAGGAGGCAGTTGATCAACAATAGTTCCAACAAACTAAACCCAAACTCCATGTATCACTTTTATAACCGTAGTTGCCTCCAATAATTCTATCGGGCTTAAAGCATCCAAATAAAAACCAACTTTTCTGAACTTTGATTGGTGCTAAAGAGACTTATAATTAAATCCAAAGTGAATACATAAAGACAAGAGTATATAGTTTTTATTTGATTCAAAAACTTGTTTTGGCCTATTTACATACCCATTTCATAGGCCCCTTTGTATGAGATGTCATTGTGAGTCCATCCGCGCCATGTGCGAATAAATGATTATTTTGGATGGGGGGAATGAATATGTAAAATCAAATAAAAAGAATCAGCTGTTATAAAATAAGTAATACAATAATTAAGCTGGCTTCTATTATTTGAATATGTAATTATATGTAGAATTGGGCTGCCTTCTATCGTTTTTAGGTTCTTAAGATTTGAAATCTTACGCAATTTAAAAAGGGTGATGGATGCAATCAAAACTTTTAAGGATTTAACTTCACCACATCGCAAGTGGTTAATAACCCTTTCATTGTTGGACTTGTGTAACACTCTTTTTTTTAAAGAGTAGTCACAAATTGATATTTATTTTTTTCTTTGAAATCAATGAAATCTTTGTCCTTTTTTTATTTATCATATGGCCTTCATCCTAAAGTTTTTTGAGTTTAAAACAGTATGACCAAAGCTTTAAAATTTAAAAGATATGCTTGACAAGTTTAAAAAAACAATAGTACAAAATGAAAATAGTTGTGAATATGATCTAATTCATAACATCGAAATTGAACTGTCTAACAAACTTAATTGTAGCATTCAAAAGAAAGTGTGGATGGAAATAAAGTGTGGATGTATATGCATACAATTTGTGTTCCTTGTGGTCATATATTGTGGGCTACATATTGACATGAAGTCTTACAAGTCAAAACTTCAGCCTAATCAATCAATTCCTTAATTTATGGATTTCTATAGCATCGGAAAATAATTAAAAAACGTTTCCAATGATAAGTTGTGTTATATCTAAATAAAAAATATGATTTGGGTTAAAATAAAATAAAAAAAGCTTTATTTCTTAAACTCCACATCAATTAGGTGTAACCGACAATCATCGAGAGAGAGAGTCAATAGAGCTCTGTTCTTCCTGTGTGGGTTAATTACGAGAATCAAAACCCTTTCTCCGTATTTGTTTCCTGTTCATCGTCAATCAATTTTCAGCTCATAAACCATTTATTAATCTCAAGATCCAACTAATTTCCCTCCCAATTTCTGATCCGGAAGCCACGAATCCTAATTAGGTAAGTTTTTTATTCGATTTAGTCCTATAGAATGTGTTCAATTTGCTATGTGATTTTGATTCCTCATATTGACTTGTAATTTTGATCCGAATCTTTCTGATCATCCCTTTTGCTACCTGTGATTTCTTGATTATGCTTTCTTGTCATGTTAATTTTGACTTACGAAATCAAAGGTTATTTTTTAAGAACTAATTAGGATTCTTCACTAGATATAAATTATGGAGGAACGAAGAGTAAAGAAAAGCATTGTCTATGAACAATTATAGGGTTTGCAAACTAATCATTCATTATCGAGCACACCCACTGGATTAACTTGTGGTTTTTGTTTAACTTTCCTATGGTGTGATCCAATACTTTTGGGAGAGAAGCATTTAAACGAATTATTTTGTATTGAAACAAGATTTTGTGTAACAACTTTTATCAAATATCCACTCTGATGTAATGGCAGGTTAATTTGGGGATAGTAAACCAATTTTTTTTACATGAATTGGTTAAGAGTTTATCATGTATAGACCAAAATTGATGTACTCTAATTGAACATACAAAAGCAGGTACTTCAAGAAGTGATTGCAAGTAGCTGTGGAGCAGCCTGCGGGACATTTCAACTGTAAACCTGTGGGATGGATATGAGTAATTCATCTTGACTTTTTCTTTAATCACATTGCATCAGTATCTTTATCCATAAACACCATAATCCTATGCAATGTTATGTAATTATTTCCCTTTTATTTTCTTGAATTTCTTCTCTACATAGTGTGCTTGATGCTGTATTGCTGTGTAAATAGCTTCTTTAAGGTGAATAAACTATGTATAGTATATCTCTATAAATCACCCTACCCTAGTGTATCATTCTGAAACGACAAAACTATTTCTGTTTATCACGTGTTTTTACACTTGATACTACCATAAATCTAGAATATGCATTTGCTTGTAAGCTTCAATATTTATACCTACATGAGGAAATGTGAAGATTTAACATCCTACACTAGTGAATTAGAAATCTAGTTATTAATACGAAAGATGTTGGGAGGTTTACACTTAAACCCATTTGGTCTTTAGATGGAAACCCTAAATTCAGTACTAATTAATATAAATTGGGACTTTCTGGTTTCACAGATGCTGCTATGGAGGAAGGGAAGGTTTTGAAAAATGGTGTAGAATTGGTGAAATCGGTTTCAGATAAACATCTTGATCTTTTGAGGCCGTCATCTCGCTTATTTTCATTGTTTAAAGGTAGATATCATGTGTGATTTAATAAACCTCATCAAGTGTGCTCAAAGTAGTTTACTATGTCAAATGTAATATCCGTACTGTAATTTGAAGCTTTTAGGTTTTCACTTTAAGACATCTTAAGATTAGCGGTTAAATCTAGGTTTTCCAATACTACTCTTGATCTAGGTTTTCTGATGCTATTTTGGCCATCATCTGATTAATATACGGAAAATGAAGGGATTAAGTGTTAGTAACACGAGAAGTTAAGGGGAGTGATTATACTAATATTGGAGACACATGTTGATGGCAGGGCATACATCTAATAATAATGATCGAGGAAAAGGCAAGTATGAACTGATCAAGAATGATGACGATTTCCAACAAGGACTTTATGACAAACCGCTCCCTTGTTTTGGCTGTGGAATTGGATGGTTTTCGTAAGCATCCATTCATTCTCCCTACCCTACCCCACCCCACCCTGACCCCCAAGAAAAAGAGAAGAAAATCATGGTTGACAATATTTTTCTTTTTCAGTTTCTTAATAGGGTTTGGGTTCCCTTTGATGTGGTACTATGCTACATTCCTCTATTTTGGAAATTATTATCGGAAAGATCCTAGGGAACGTGCAGGTCTTGCTGCTTCTGCAATTGCTGTAAGTCTATGGGTAATGGTTCCGAATGGGTAAAATTTTCAAGTCAAAGAGGGTTGGGCCAATTAAACAATATTCTTGTGACCACTTTTCAAATACATTTACAATTAATATATTAATTGTTGGGGATGATGTACACGTTGGCCACCAAGTATTTAAGTTCATTTAGCTATGGCCACCCATATATTACAACTACCTCAGAGGCCACACTAGTATGCATTTTGGTTCATTTATACCTACTTCCAATGGCATATACCTTGTCCGCCATTTTTGGCCAAAATTGGTATAAACGAACCAAGATATATTACATATGCTTGGGTGGCCTATAAAGTAGTTTTAGTATATGCTTGGACTTGATGAAAAAAGTTTGAATACTTAGATGGCCACCACATTCATTATTCCACAAAACTATTATTAGGACAATACGTATTTCCTGGATAAAGCAACGTAGGATCCTGCAAGCAATCAAGTGTATTTGGGGTGGCTTTTACACTGATCGGCGTGCTTCTTTTTTAGCCAAAAATCTTTTAAGTATTACGTGTTTGACTTGTTATTAGTATATTATAACTCTGATAAGATAACCCAGATTGACCCCTTTTTGCAAAAATGAGTGGAGAGTAACCGCTCCAGGCAGAATGTTATTATAAATAACATGATGTGATTGCGATTGTGATTGCAGGCATTGGGGTGTTCGGTTATCTTGTTTATTGTAGCAATGATCCTACTGTTCTAGCTGATGTTGGTGCAAGATGATGTGTTTTGACATTTTGCTTGATTAAACTGGATCTGCAGGAGCTTGTAGATACAAATACAAGTCTTGATGAACATGAAAATAGTTTTAAATTTTGTGGTTACAATACACATCTTTATACCGACCCAAATTGTACAATCTAGAAAAGCTTTATAAAATACTTTCATGCATTGGATTTGTACAAAATCTTTTCTTACAGTGAATGATAAAACCTCATCTGTGGCGCCATTTGGTTGAATGACATAAGGGAAACTTACACAAACAAAACAAAGTTAAAACACTTTTTCCCAATTCTAGCAAGCAGCTATTTATTACACATTAAATAGAAGCCCATCTATACTTGTTTACAAAGTGAGATAAGGCATTTTTTTCCCAAAAACCTCCAACAGATCGTGTTGTTATTATTATTCTTATCAATAATATTTTTTTACAGTACAAAAATGAACTGCTTACATTTAGTTGTTTTAACTAATGAGAGTTTTTACGTGTTCTAGCTAAGTATTGAATATATTTTTAGTAATTTTCAGCATATATATCATTAATATTTTTACACTTGTTAATTGTTACATATTTTCACACTTTATAATTACGACATGGTGTGTGCAAATAATATATATATTTTGATAAACGTTTTTTTTGCACAAATTCAATTTTAAATGGTTATTACTTATATTAAACTACACCCACAAAAAGCAAATGTATCTGTCATGTGGTAATATAGTGTTGGTAATAACCGAGTATCAATCCATTGATACACTAAACCTACTCAAAAACCCTTATAATTGACTATCAGATTTGAGTTTTGATTTAGAAAATGATAATTTAAATAAGTAACTGTAAAATAAAGATAGATTGAGACTTTTGATAATTCTTTCAGTGAAGCAAGACTATCATCCTAACTTATATTACACTTATGTAACTGTAATAAATTGCGTAATGTGATTAAAGATATAAATTAAAATAGCTATGTTTATGTTTATAAACGTGAGCCAACGTGGATTTCTCGTCTGTCAGCTCTGTAGTGACAAGGACACCAACATCAAGTGACTTACAATGCTAATCCTTCAATCCACTAGTGATGTACGTAATACTTGTGTACCCTTTCAACACATAATTTCTGAAAACATAACTTAATTTTAAAAATAAAGTTGATCAAGTTCCTTTTAAACATACCATTAGTTTTAAAAAACCATAACAATTACTATAGACTTTTCAAACTAATAAAAGGGACCCGCAAATGATTAGAAAGTTGGAGTAATATGATTTTTAATGACCATTTCTAGTGTATTAGCCATGGATTTATTATGAAGACTGGTTTCGCAAATAAAAGTTAGTTCATACGTTTTTCAACCTTGTATGATATTCACAATTACAAATCATAAGTTTATAACTTCCTATTTAAATGTAGATGCTACCCATCAAAAGTTTACACAAGATTACCATAACATTAGTATGACATAAAACACACCATTAGTTCATCACAAATTACATAAATTTTCACTAAATTTAGATGATAAATGAAGTTTAGCTTATAATGAGCTTAAACATAACAACAAAGATAGAAGATACTACTGAAATCATCGGTAACTTAGAACAATCAAACCAGTGATCCATTATGGATGATGTTAAAGAATCTCGAGCTTCTTCTAAGTGTTGAATGGACCTCTAAAACCTTATAAGGATTTACAAAGGTTGGGTTCCCGAGAGGGAACACTAGCACTTCACCTCCTAAAAGCTCCATTCAAAGTTGTAAATGAGTACCTATTTATAAGCTTTCTGAAGTGTTTGAATACGAGCCCGTGCCTAAAAGGCACGACCCCGTGCTAGTATAATGCTTACGAAAGTTGGTCGACTCGTACGTGAAGAGTTGTTCGGGCACGACCTCGTGTTCCATGGGCACGGCCCCATGTTCACTTTTTGGGGGGCAGTACTTTTGTACAGTCAAGACTATTGAACACGAGGAAGTGCTAATTTAAGCACGGGGGTGTGTTTCAGTCTAAGCATGGAGGCATGCCTCATTAGGCATGACCACATGATTTAATTCCAAAACTTTTAGGTTTTGAAATGCATACCCAAAACAAATTTTAATTCACACGTAACATAAGACATCCTTAATAGATCAATTATGAAAGCTAAAATGAATAAATGTAAAGCTTGTTTAAGGCTAAAAAATAAACTCACATAACAAATGAAACTGGGTACAAATGTTTCATTCTACATGTTTGAATATTTACACAAAATCATTTTACTTTTAAGATATCACAAAAATCATTAGTCGACAACTTAATGTACTTGTTATTAGTTTTGTTTTAACTTTGATGTACTTGTTATTAGTTTTGTTTTAACTTTGATGAAATTTAATATGGGATTACCGTCTTGTTAGGCTGTACGTAAATTTGCATGTAAACAAATGGTCCAAGTATTAATAAAAATGTATGAGGAGTGATTATGTCACACAACAAACTTAAAGGGTCGAATATATATTAATTCTTACCTTATTGTACCAAAGTTAGTGGCTTTTGTTATAATGATGTATTGGAATTTTATGGACTTAATTGAAACTTTTTTAATATATCCATTGCTATCAAAAAAGGAAAAGAAAATAGTGCAGGGTGCACCTTAAAGGAAGTTACTTTTAATTTATTAATATTAGTGCAATATTTGAAACAACTCTAAAAGGGTAAAAAGAAATAGAAAAGGTAAGTTGGTTTTAATCTTATAGGTCATTCAAATTGCTTTTAGATTTGCTAGTTGTTTTCGACAAGGCCACCAAAAAGAACCACCAATTAAACCTAAGTAAATTAGAGTGATTATTGTATTTATCGATTTATTTATAAAATGATAAAGAAAGAGTATAAAAACGTAACATTGAAAATTTTTTGAAAAGAAAAATATATATTTTTGATTGAATTAGACTTTAGTTCGAATGAATCTGAAGAAACTAAAAAATAAATTTTTTGTGTTATTGTGGAGCCACCAGTCTTTGTCCAACATGCGCAAACCCACCATCCTTAATGGATTGACAAATGCTGCCCCAAGCACGAGATGCTAACCAAGGGGGTGCCAACTAACAGGTGAGTCCTCACGCCTCCTCAATCTTTCTATCCGAAGGGAGACGTACTCGGAGGGACTTCCCAAATGACCCTACCGAAGCTCCTTGAACCTGAAGGAGAAGTCGAGGGAGAACCATTTATTTTAAGTCACAAGATAAGAATTCACTATCCTTTTTTGATTATTTGATTACAGGCATCCGCCCCAGATAAACTACTCACCTCGCAGTGTCGCTTCTAGTCTGGTCCTAAAGTGCCACACCTAAGGGCTAAACTATTCATCCTTCATCCACCGATCGAATGAATTCTGCTCTTCATTTCCCACGTATGGAGCGTTGAGTTCTTAGAATAAAACCGTAAGAACCATATGTGCCCTCATTCACTCCTAACCTTCCTTAAGAAGGTGACAATCTAAAGTATTTCTAAGAGAATTACATTTAAATTCGAATAAATAATTTTAAACACTCCAACTCAATCAAGAAACAAACCTGTGTGCATTTTATTAGCAGAAGGGGGAAGGGGGTGGGGGGGAAGTTGTACATCTTTAATGTTATTTCACATTTCATACATAATATAACAAAACATAACATGTTGATTCATAAATTAGTTTAAGTTGTATACATATCACATTTGAAGAATACAAACTATACATACACAAAAAAGTATGATCTAAGAATCACAGTGCGTACCTATAACTAAATTGTGAGTTCTTTAAGAGATGTTCTACAATCAAAATGCTATGATTTTAAATCTTGTAAAGTAGGTTTTCTATATTATTGTGAGTGTATTTCCTATATTATAGGGATTGATTGTGAGTGAAAAAAAATATCATTGTTCATTTGTATATTTAGAGTAGCAATTCTCAACCAACATATACGATTCATTCGCGTAAAGATTTTAACACACAGAAGACTGTAACAGCTACTAAAATCCTATTCAGTCTAATTAGATATGTCACATAAAGAAAGTGATTATGTTTCCTCTTTTTTTTTAGGATTCCAAGGGTGGGCCAGGAGCCTAATTCGATAAGCCTAAACATGGTCCAAGGAGTTCTAACAATCGGGGAAGCCTTTGCCCTTGCTTTAGTTGACCTGAAAGCAGATCTATTCACCATTAAGTTTTTTTTAATATTTTTTATAAGTGATTGTGAGTAGTGAAGAAAGTATTGAAATGGTCCAAGGAGTTCTAACAATGGGGGAAGCCTTTGCCCTTGCTTTAGTTGACCCGAAAGCAGGTCTATTCACCACTAATTTTTTTTTTCTAATATTTTATAAAAGTGATTGTGAGTAGAGAGGAAAGTATTGATAATGATAAATATATAAAAATATTATTTAGTTAAAAAAATAAAAAATATAATGACTTTTAGTGTAATTATAAGAATAATGATAATAAATCAGGTGTAAATGCTCTGATAAGTTTAGTCGTTTTAAATTAAAATATATTTGTAAAACAAAAGGTGTTTGTTCCTCGGTAAAAACAAAAAATAAAAGTAAATATAAACTTGCAAATTTTGTGATTATGAATCAAGTACTAGTTCCAACAAGGATGGAAAGTTTCAAACCAAGATGTATAGTTATGACATATGGGTTGAAATTTTCAAATCATTGGAGAGATATATCCAAATGATTTGAAGTGTATATAAAAATATATTTCTTGTTAATGTTACTAAAAGAAATAGATAGTAATTGAAGTTTAAGCTTTAAGCCTCAAAAGAAAAGAAAAGGTTTCTCTAAAACCAAGTCACATCCATGGAGATGGAGCAGTATCCAAAGTCTCCAACGACCTTGTGGTTCCAGGCACCAGCGGCCACCAATGGCTGTCATGCACCACCCACCGACCCTATTTTTCTCATAATCCTCATCCCAACACTTGCTGTGGTGTTCATCTTAATTCTTCATGCTCTCACGTACCTCACATGACATGACTTCACATATATGTTGATCTAAAACCATGGGATTCCCCTAACGTACATCTTCCTTGTGTTTTGAAGCAGAGAGTAGTGACAGTGTTGAGTCGTCGGGTCAATGGGTAGGGTTTGATGTGGATATGCCAATTATATCAACCCTACAAGACAGATGGAGAAATTGAATCGGAAGATTTTTCCAACGTGAAGGATATTGTTGTGGATACTAATTTCGTTCCCAAGTGTACGTTGGGAAGAATGTAGTAAAGTTCCAAGTTCCAACGAATCATGATTTGGAAAAATTGATCAGATCTCATTCATCGCCGTTGTTGCAGACGGCAAGCACTTTCATAATCACTCACCTTCTCCAGTTCATCCGTCTTCAATCATCAACAACTTATTCAAAAATGGGATAAACAGTAAGTGTTTCAGTTGTATTAATTAATGCACCTCCACTACCCCCACCCAAATTCACCATAAAATCGATACGGTTATCAACTCCAAGAACAAGTGGTTACTATGAAAGGGGCGGCCATTGATTCCAGTGCCACTTAAGATGGCAGATATGAAGTTCGAGGGGTGGGGGTAGTGAAGGTGCATTAATTAATACAACTAAAAAACTTATTGCGAAAGGGGCGGCCGTTGATTCCAGTGCCACTGCCTTTTAAGATGGCAGATATGAAGTTCAATGTCCACAGTTCCGTCTAGTTCACCGGACCATGATGACGTTGATCTCGCTTCAATGTCCGCCGGAGGTTCATCAATTTGGCTCGGGGTTCTGGGCTTATTTCTTTTGCTAGCAGCCCAGATGTGGATGCTAAGGCTGATAGTTTCATATCCAGACTTAAGGATGAATAAAGAATGAAAAAGACAAATTATGTGAAACATAAAATGGCTTCAAGCCCATGAAAAAACCCAAAACAGCATTTGCTTCTTTTATGACTTTACCCCTCCCTTCAAATACAACCATACGAGTTTCTACATGATGGCTAGTCAGGTTGTGTATGATCTCGGATGAAAGACAGGTTGTGATTATGATCTCGCTTCAATGATAGTGGGTGGTGGTGGTGGAGCCGGAGGTTCATCAATTAGATTTCAATTATTTCATACCACTTACAATGTCAAAATAGTTGCATATCGGGTGCCAAAATTATGCAATACATTCTCAACTTCAAATCATCCGAGAATTAAAGGTGTAAAAGACATTACATCATCTTATCATACCTTCCGATATATTCGTTCACCTACATAATCAGTAGTCTTTGACAAGCATATAATCACATTAGGCTCTCTCCAAGTATTACCACCACACCAAGACCAATTTCCCCTACCCCCTCCTCTCTATTAGCTCCTAGCTTTGTCCTTCATGACAAGGAGAATAATCCTAAGAGGTTGATAGACACTTAAGTGTGGAAATATGTAGTTTTAACGAGATCCACTATGCCTGTTGTCTCAAACTAGTCACAAGTAATATAGTATACTATATATAATTCAATCTCTATGTCTACAATCAATATAAGATTTACCTAAAGTGTTACACAGATTTACCTAATTTTGTGGCACTAATGCCGTAGTATCATGTATGTTGGAACGCTAATCTCAAAATTTCATGCACGTGTATGATGGATCTCTAGTTGATTAATTTATAGTAGGATTACATGAGGTAAGATAGGAACCAATCTCGTTACATGTGTATATAGCACAAAATTAGAACAAAGATATATCTTAAAACAACATTAAGAAGAAGCTTTCTCACATGTAATAACTTGCTCAAAATCATATTCAAGTAACTTTGTCATAATATCATTACATGTATCTCCTCCAAAATCTAGTAAGATTTGCAAGTGTAAGATCCTCCAAATAGGAAACTACATATGAGAAGTTTCGAAAAAAATTTCCATGTGACAACAAATACCAACTAGAGGCTCATAATAAAGTAAAATGAAGAAAATACAGGCATTAGTAAAAATAATTTTTATTCTGAAAAAAAAAACATGTATTCAAAGAACTAGTAATAGCTACAAAAGCCACGAATAAAAAAATCTTTAATGTCTCACTTTAAACTCCGATTTTCTCTGAGCATGAGGCATGAACTATATTGGACCACACTCAACACAATAATTAAACATAGAACACATTTTCCTTTCACCACGTCTATAACTATAATAATATACACAAAACCAACCGGTCTCTTAACAGTGCAACCAAAATAAAACGTAAAATGGAAGACCAACTTTCACGTTGAAACACGCTAATAGGACTGAATTTCAGAAACACCATTTACCTGGGCTGGTGCTTCACTGCTCGGGTCTTGCTGGTGATCATCTAGTACAGGCTGCACCGCCTTTTGTTTTTTCTTCTCCTTGAGAACTACTTGTCTTGGCATGACTTCTAGTAAGAATGAACCACCATTCCATACAGTTGCTGAAACCTTGAGGATCTGGAAAGCAACGTGCAATTCATATGACAGAAATATAGGGACAGTCAGTGCGGTGGTTGCTATTGTGAAAATGCCTTGCAGAAGAATATACATAAAAGGACGGTTTTGATCTCCAAGTAAGCCGCTTAACCGCCACCATAAGTTGTTTGCTTTCTGCGCCTTTTTAGAGAGTTCCCTACAAGATTGCATTATATAACCAAACAACCATCAGTAGCCACATACGAATAAGAATCTACCTGAAGACCAACAGATCAAGCTGAGGTAAACCAACCTAAAGGGGTTTAAAGTTTTAAACATGATGTGCATCTCTATAACTTTTTGATATTTTTATACGTCCTCCATCCAATAAAAATGATTAACTTTCTATATTAGTTTCCTAAAAAGCCAAAATAACTGTCAACTTGCAAAATAGTTACCATGCTATCCTTTTGCCCTAAACTATACCAATCACAAAACGACATTAATTACACAATCCTAACACTATAATTTCCAAACAGGTAAAATTGTCATTCAACTAATCAAAAACAAAATCACTTGCAAATTTCTAAAATTGTCTTGTATCGTTGCCGACAATTATTTTGGGACAAAGGGATTAGTGTATAATAAAAAAGATGAAAACATTTGTAATGGTATTACATATCGAAATTGGATAACAAGTTTGACCGGCCACTAGGATTAAAGACTGGGCCTGAAAGAAAGTACTATTATGGGCTTGGGACCTGTGAGATAAAGTGACAAAGAACGAGGGCAATAATGATAACAGGCCAAGTGATCTCTACATTTCCATGTACTTCAAATGTAGCATTCATTGCCCTTACTATATAACATCCTAAAAAAGAGCATTTAAAATGGTAGATGATTATTTATGATATATAAACACACATAACCCCCTGGAGATAAAAACTTTTTTCCATGGATTTAAATACTTTATGCATGTGAAGTTCTATAAATCCATAAATTCAATCATTCAAAAATAAAGTCCAGTGCTTATGTGCAGTTTCAGTGAGAACCCCTATGAGTTTTTTCAACACGTTCCTGCATCTTTAATATTTTCAGGTAACTAATACCAGTAATATTTAATAAACAAGCCAAAGAGACGATCATCAACCATGAACTTTTCAAAAACAAAGGTTTCATTTCCCAGGAATACCAAATACAAATAACGTTAGATTTTTGTAAACGGTGTAAATCACATTATTATTATTATTTTTTTATTTATTTTGCCAATTAACAATAAAATAGCGGAAGAAACCAAAGGGAAGTTAAGGTAGACAACCTGTATGAGGTCATGACTTCAGGATCCCTTAATAACCTCTGCCTTCGAAGGACATTCACAATCAGAAAATAAAGAGCTTGCCAAAGGCTATAGACAATTAACGGGACCACAAACAACCATTGCCACAAAAATGATTTGTTTCCAACATAAGGCCATGAAGCCCTACGTGCAGTTCCTTCTGGGTGCATTGCTTCAAAGAAGGCAGGGTCCCACCATCGTATAGTAAAGAACACCACACCTGTAAACAACCGAAACAGTATAACATAAAAGTATCGCTCTAAGTTAAGTCGCTCGTATAATGTTATTGCACATAGCAACCAAGATAACCACAGAGTAAGGAAAAAGTTAATCCTATCAGACAATAGTTCATAAATCTGGAAAAATGTGCATACCCTAAGGGTGCGTCTGAGGTTGATTATTTAATTAGTTTTAAACTCAACTCTTTTACTATTTTCTTCTCTGGTTAACCCATTATATTGCAATGTACCATTTCAGAGAATATTCAACTTAGAATTATATATTTGTCCATTATCACCTTTAGAGCATATCTAAGCACACTTCTTACTTAACTAGGTGGAAGGTCAAATTATGCAATCCTAGGAAGAAACTATATACATAAGCGGTGTAACATCTAACATCTAAAAACATATGTCTAAGTAACAAGTCTAAAATACAAAATTGTCATTTTAAATGTCATCATCAAGAAAATGTGTATCAGCTCACCTGGTAAAAGATGTATAAGGACGCTTACAAGCTTGTCCAAAGAACTAAAGACTAAACTGCAGCGCCAAACAATTAGTGCCCATGCTAGTGGACCCTACAAAAGAACAAAGATAATCAAGATGATTGTAATAAATGGATTAGCTGTTGAAAAGAAAAGTCAAAACAAAATCAATATCCACTTACCTCTGCAAACGAGAAGCAAACCATGAAAAGCTTTTCGTTTCTTGGATAAAACAAAAGCATGACCAAGAAGATGGTGTTGGCATAGTAGCAAAAATCCTGAATAACAAATGAAACACAGTTGATTCTATCTTAGGTAGAGAAATGTCATTATTATACGCAAAAATACCGGTTGCTTCAACAGGGTCCCCCATTACTTTCAATTTGAAAAGAAAGCGGCGAAAGAAAAAACATTGAGCATCCTGCAAAGCAAGCAAAATAACACTTACCAGCAGATAATAATGCCATTTCTTGTACCGATAATAAATCCACCTAAGTGGAACAAACACGATATAGAATAAACAGTACACGTATCGGATATCTTGTGGCCCTGAAATAAACAAGGACCAATTGATTATCAAAGAATGTATTGGAAATTTTGTGGATGGTAAATCAAGAAGGAACACATGATATTACTCACTTGCACCCAAAAGAAAGCAAAATCCCCCAAATGCAAAGACACCCATAAAATGAGTAACCTACAAGCCATAAAGAGGGAAAGAAAGTCAAGATTAATGTTAGTACCGTACCCAAACATTCTCCATTAATTAAGATAATACAAGAAACACTGGGAGAAGTCATATCTGAAATCAAGGGCATGATTAAGCATGTAAAATATGATATGGTTTTGTGACAAATTGAAGTAATGTAAGTCCTGTTTGAGGCATTTAGTGGCAAGCTTGCATAGTTTTGAGTAATCTAACTGGACTCTTTATGACTGGCGGTAACTTTGAGATTGAAATCGAACCAGTAAACAACACCAACATGCTAGTCTAGAAACTGAACAAAAAATCATGGAATTTAAGCAACCATATATATATATATATATATATATATATACATGTACCTTTGTGATAAAACTTTCATGTTCTTCAGCCTGTTTGGCGATTTTAACAGCTTGTTTGGACAAGATCTCCTTGGTTTTTTCTTTCGTCTGGGCAACTGTCTACACAAACAAGGAAATCAGAATTGTGGAAACAATCAACAAAAGAAACATAATGAAAATCATACCCTAGATCGGTCTTTTAACCTCTGCTTGACGTTTTGAAAGCGCTGGCCATTTGAGTGATAATCATCTGCGTCTTCATTGCTGGACATGATTTGATTTCTTTGTGAGAGTTTGATACGATTGCAACCTTTTTAATTCAAACTTTGAGAAGGCTCTAGAAAATAGGAATGGGCGGTGGGGTTGGGAAGATGGAAGGCGGTGGTCACGCTAGCGTCTTATAAAAGAAGAAAAGATGTTGTGTTGCGTTGCGTTGCGTTGCTTCTTCGCTGATCCAAATTAATTAATTAATTTATTTTATTATTATATTATATTAATCAATTATTGCCAATCTGATAGATAAAAGTGTTGGTCGATGACTTACGCTATGGGGTCGATTTGATTCCAAGACTCGATTGATAGGCAAGGTTATGTCGTTTTCGTTCTTGATAAACAAAGGGTCTCAAATAATATTTTACCAAACTATTTAATTTAATGACTTTGACCCCGCCGGACACATAATCATATTCTTTAAGACTTCTTACCACCACTTTATTATACAGCACTACATTAATTTGCAATTTTCAATATTGTTCAAATAAAAAGCTGTCCCTCGAGTTTCGGGTAGCTCCACATGGATAGCGAGTCAAGAAGATGAGATTTTTTTTTTGTCTATGGCTATATATGTTAACGGGCTTATGGTTTATATTGAAAAAATAGTGTTGTTACGTGGTTGACACGTAAACAATAAACATATTTTTTCTCACCCAAAATGCTTTAAAGGGGTGTAATGAAAGTGACTTGGTTGAGGGTTTCGTTGATGATTAATTTTTGTTGGGTGTTGGGTGAAAAAAAAAACAATAATATTACCGCCGAAACCATTGATCACGCTGTTACTAGCCCCATGGATGCTAGGCTACGCCCCAACTTGATTATGGGTGTAATGGTGTTGGGGCGCAGGCTGGCTGATGTGGCACCCAATCATGCCCTTGAGCACTACCATAACATATGATCTAAACTATATCTTAATGGGTTGGGTAAAATGTTAAATGATATTTTCATCCTAACCAAAAGTTATAGATTCACGTCTTGAGGGAGACAATTTATTTTGAATTATCTACGTGTAATCCATTAGTTTAATAGTAAGTAAATCGATGTGTGACTCATTCTTAAAAGAAAAAATCTACATCTTGATGGTGTTGTAATCATACGTAATCTCTAAAATCACCAAAAACTCATGAGAGTCCACGGGCTTGAGGCCCATGTACGCTCAAATGCACAAGTTAAGTTGGGGTCAACATAAGGGTAACATATATGATGTATCAAGTAATAGTGGTAGTATGTTATCTCCCAATTCATACGGTTTAGACTCATTTAATTACACTACTAATAGAAAAAACAATGAACTAATACATCTAGAAGAATGTTCTCTTACTAACACTCACTCCATTTAATATGTCTGATTAGGTCACTTTTACAAATTATTTCCACAAATTAGGATCCAAAACTTTTTAAGTTAAAGTTAGTTAAACCTTCAGAAAGATTGTGCCGACTACACTCTTTCACCATCATAAGACTCATGGGAATGACAACATGATGAATTCTTGTATTCCAAAACCTAATTAAACCTTCCTCCATGAAAGAAATTCGCACAATAGTTTCAAACCACTAACTAACCAACTTGCACCAACCAAGGCTAAGCTGGTCCAGTCCTAGGGCTCAACATTGATCAAACTTGTGTCTTTCTCTGGCCATCCAAGGCCCTGAGCATAATATAAAACTCGAAAGACGTAAACTGATGCAAACCACAACAACTAACACAAAACCATAACATGCAAACGGACACATAATTTCTGCAAAAGAAAACATAATTTCTAACAGCAAGTTTGAAAAGGACAGATGAACTAATGTTATCATGAACTAGGTCTCAATGAGGCTAACAAGTAGATCGCTCATACTAGAACCTTAAAATGCAATCTCAAAATCATATCTATAGAAGAACATGGTTAAAGAACTGACAGATACTTGTAGTTAGCTTGCAATCATGGACGTGCTCGCTTGTTGCTACTACATGAAGGACACTTGTACTGTTTGATGTGCTCGGCTCTTGCAGGTGTAATTTTCACACATTTGCCATGAAACCACCTCTCACAAATATCACAGCAGATCCAGAATTCATCAGAAGCATAATTCTCTCCACAGGCTCCACATAATGTATCTCCATGTTCGTCTTCATCTTCATACTCCAATTCATCATCTTCATCGTCCTTTCCTTGCATCTTTGTGTATTTCATCTGGCTTTCAGATCCTCTCTGGATGTATAGAGTAAATATAAAATTAAGCAGGCATAAAAGATTACTAGACACAAAAAATGCAACTTACTTTAGCATTTTGTCATTGTATGCAAGCAAAAGCCTTTTTAAGTTAGCATATACTCTCGGAGTTTCAGTTCTTACGAGAGTATGCAAGTAAACTTACATGTTATATAGCATGTAAAATGACGATGTGACACACTACCATGACTTCATGAAAATGGTGTCACGTCACATACTGCCTGCACAAGAAGGTTGCTCACAAGCGATGATATTGAAATCGATGTATGATTTGTAAAACGGGAAAAAAAATTTGTTTCCTTACATTCAATGAAAAAAGGTGAAAGTAAGTGGCATTCTGGTGTAAATTAACCTGCTAGACAAATATAAGGCCATAAAGACAAGATTTTTTATAGCATGACAGACGTTGATCTTAGTATCTAGCATCCGCAGTATTTAAATTTTATTCAATAATCTATAAAAGCATACAAAGATTATCTTTTTAGTACACCCTCCAACGTGCAAAACATCTGACTGGAACATCTGGTGTTAGGCATGTTTGGTTAGTATAATTTGTTAAAATCCAAATTCCGTTAGATACACTGTTGGTTAACAGAATAGTAGGAATTGGAATTGAAGTGCTATTTCATGATGTGTTTGTTTGCAAAGGGAAAGGAACGGAACCAAACAGCAAATATGTTATAGCTAAGAACTTTACCCAAAGGAGATACTTTAGGTAAACCACATTGACTGTATTACTGCCAATGAGTGCGTCTTATATCTCCTATACATTTGTTTGTCTTGTTGATTATTGTGTTCGCGTTCTACGGGTCGTTTGATCCTACTATGAACGCTAGAGTTGAGGTTCTCACTGAAAGCAATCTCTCTATCTTATTGGGATAGAGGTAAGACTTGCCTACATCCTACCCTCCCCAGACCTTGTTGGTAGCCCTGCTATGGACGAGATATACTGGGTATGACTATGATACAGGTTGTATGTGTAATTATCATTATATCATATTATATCATGTTATATTGTCTTATATTGAAATTAAATTATATAAAAATAATAATATAATCATTTATCAGGTATTAAAACAATATATTTAAATTATTTATTGTACTTATATATTATAAATTTGAATTCAAAATTACATTTATTATTCATAATTTGTTAGAAATGCTTTCTATGTGAATGAATTAGTCATCAATAATAACAAAATAAGAAAATGTGTCTGCCTGAATCCTATAAATATTCTAACGATGATATTAGCAAACAGGCAACTATAAATCTATAACTTGATTACATTCCAAATAGGAGGGCTGGGAGTATCATAGGACATCCAGTATATAAATATTTTAGGTTACAAAATTTATAGAAGAAAAAATAATAACTTTAGTAATCAAGTTGAAGTTAAAATTTGCTATTAACGTGTCTTAAAGTAATATGAATACAAAAACGAACTGCTACAAAAAGAATGGCTGATAGTAACTGAAACTGAACCGCAAATTAAGGTTGTTTAGAGGATATAGAGCATAATCATGTTATATGAAAGTAACACCAGGTTAATTACGAAAAAAAATGAACCAACAATTCTAATAAATTGAATTACTAAGGGGATCACAGAATAGAAATAAGTTTTTTTTACCCCTTTTGTGTTTGACTTGGATTTAGTGCTGCTATGATTGGAGATGGATGACTTTTCGATTGTCTGTTTCTTGCAATATCCAGACACAACCTCAAATACAGTTGGGAGATCATTTATCATATTAAAGAGACGTTTCCTGCATCAGAAAACGAAACAATACTAATATAGATTGTTCATGAAAAAGATAATATAACTGACTGGTGCACAGGTGAGGTAGTTGTTGCCTACACCCAAAAAACCAAACAAATCAGATTCTAGAAGTTTAAAACTGTTCATCTTCTGTTTTGTAACAGATTAGGTTTTTAATTTTGTTTTATGGAGCTTGGGGAATTTCAGCCGGAAAGATAAATTTAGCCAACCCTTCAAGAATATTAGAAGTATGTTATTCATCTCCTCTCAACAAATAAGTATGCTATTCCTTTCATCTCAATTTAATGGTTGGTTGAAATGTTAAACATAACATACTAAACTTCTGGACTACTGTAAGAATTCAATCCACAAGAAAACAGAAAGCAAACAAAACCTTTGTTTTTCAAGAAGCCATAAAACGTTACTAAGGTTTCTTAAAGGGTAAAGCAACATACCATAATTCAATTCTTAATTCTACAAGCCAACCCTGAATGTTTTTGTAACATTTAATTTTTTCAATTTAAATCATGTTGAAATTAAGAATAATAATAAATAGTTTATTTATTATAATTATCATCATTTATAAGTCACTACTTAATGCAATTTTCCCTTTTTCCATAAGGGTTCATTTTTTTGGTTTTCTGCACAACCGTATAAAAAAAAAGATATACCTGTCTGATTTATCAAAACCAAATCTTGCACCAAAATAATATGCCACAGAAAGTAACCATGCATCACTATGGACAGCCACCAGAGACAACCAATCATTTTCGGGCATTCCATCTCGTGCAAAGTTAATACCTAATGCAGGTTCAGGGAGCTCCGGAGGCACCTCTTCTGCTGGTAGGTTAACTTCCCATTGTTCGCTAGGAAACCCATATAGGCAAAGGTTTTCTTTCTCTGAGAAATCAAATAATCAACTGTTACCAACAATAGTAAAAAAAATAAAAACTTTTAAGGCAGTTGACTGAAGAAAAATCCAAGTAGATAGGGTTTAGAATTAAAAAAATATTGAGTAGTTCGATTACTCTGTGCTTTTTTCGCTTTTCTTATCATTTTTTGGGGTATGTTTGGTTGGCAGGAATGGAATGACAAAGAACTGAAATAGTGGGGTAATGGAGGGCGAAATGACATTCTGTTAACATGTTTGATTGGCAAGGCACAAGCAGGAAAGAAATGAGTTTTAATATAAGCTTTTCATATCACATATAAAGAATTTAGACAATAATTAATTTTGTTTCTACTTCAGTTATTGGAATTCTATATAAATAATACAAACTAACTATAACAAAAGCTAACTAAAGCCTCAATTAAGATTGGAATGAAAATCAACTAAAGAGAAGGAATAACACTCCTTCAGGAATTTTCAATTCCGTTCCATCAAACAAACATACTGTTACTTTTCATTCAATTACATCTTTAAGATAAGAAAGAGCAATAGCATGGCATTATATTTTGCACGGATTAAATCACAAACAATATGTTTTGTTGACTCGCAGCCAAACTATGGAAAAACAAAAGCATATACAACATGAGCGGTTATAAAAATTGAAACTGAATGGACTCTAAATTGCATGTTATGTACCTATGTTTAAATGCAGATTGATATGAGTGAAGCTTTTGAAGATGAAAACTTGCAGTAAACTAGCACGCATTAAGAATACACTTAAAGAAAAGTAAATAACCAATATGCAGTATTATTGTACTAGCATGATACCGGAAAGAGAGCCATGGAAGGATAGATGTGGATTTATACAAATCAAAGCACACAAAAAATTAAGAAGCTGGAATCCAAACTATTTAGGCATCGATATCAAAGGGGCCATATTGGTACCTTAGGTACGATAATCACAGAATTCTTTATTGGCGATGCAATTTGACAGCAAAACAGATGCCATTGTGGAGCGATAAATGAATAATAATAAACATTTTATCAGATCAAGTAAAGAGAATGCGTTCCAAATTATAATACACAGGAATCCTTATATATGCAGAAGATGGACACACAAAATCAATCAAAACTATTTGGTGAAACAATAAAAAACGAAGTCTCATCTGTGCTAAGGAAGAGCGGAAGCATACACGTATACGAAGAGAGAAACAATCATTAGTAGATAAGGCTTATGATAAAGTCTCAGATGTAGTAATGTACATTGTACATAGTTATCAAGAAAAACCCTAAATACAAACCTGGATCGCACTGCCGATAAAATCGTTCAACATCTGCAATAACATGAAAATTATCAAAATGTGAAACAAATAACTTACGCTATACAGAAACCCTAAAGTAGTACGAGAAGACAAACGAGACGATTGATGAAAACGAAAAAAAAAGAAAAAAAAAAAAAAGGAAAAGGAGGAGAGATGTTGGAGGCACCGGTGGTGAGAGCTTTTATCAAGCCGTTACGACGGCCCTGGTAATCTCTGTAAACTTCTTCGACGGTCCTCGGGTTGTATACGCCACCACGACCTCCATCGTCCATGGTCCGTACAGATTAGATGCAGAGTGTTAGCCTTTACGATTGATTGATTACTCAATTGAATTGAATTGAATTGAATTGGCCTTGGAGCAACCATAAACAGATCGTCGGAGACAAAAAGAGGGATTTGGCCTTTCCGGAGGTTTATTAATTATTTTCAAAGGGAACACCCGTGCTTGATCTCCCTTGAGAATCGCCCACGTGGGATTTTTTTACTGGTTCATTCTTGATGACGTGGAATTCGTATTTGAATCCTCACAAGCCTTGCTTGCTCTTTTCCTTTTGTACATAATAATAATAATTTCATTTCACTTCAATAATTTTTCAACCGATTAAAATTATATTCACTCTTTATTATTTTTAAATTAATATATCTTTACCTTTAGATACAAATGAAAACCCTTTCATTCAAAAGAGAAAAGCCCCTACCAAAAAAATAAGTAATTTAAATTGTAATTTTATTGTAATCATTTGAATTTTACGAATATGTTTCATAGGAAAATTTAAAAATGAAATTCAAATGTTAAAAAGGTAAAAATACCATCTTGCTCTTCATAATGCATCCCTTCTTTGGTCTACACCTTAAAATAAAATAAAATAAAACCTAATATCCAGATCGAAAGTCTAGGGATCGAATCAATTAACTTCCCTTCAAATATTTATGTTTCATTTTCTTTTTCACTTTTTTTTTTTATATGTGGAACTTGAAGTTTTGTGGAATCATAAGTAAGGGTGTTTATCGGATCGAATAACGGATTATTCCGATCGGATTACTCGAATTTTAAAATTTCATTAACATATCCAAAATTCAATTCAATCCGAATAATGATATCTCTTTTCAACCTGAATTTAATTTGGATCAGATTCAGATGTATTCGAATAATCAAAATAAACCAAATAATAAAATTTTCTATTCTTTTATTCCTAGTCTTTTTTGGTTAATTTTTTATTCTTAACATTTTATAAGTTTAAAAAAACAATAAAAAATATATAAAATTAGAAAATACAAATTTGACTTGAACACAAATTGAAATATAATCAAATATAGTTTAATTCTTATTCGGATTAATCAAATATCCAAATAATCTGAATAAAAAAATTATGATATCCAAAATTCGAATAAGGAATTCAGATTCGGATGAGATCCAATCCGAATATCTGAATAAGGATTCAGATTGGTTTGTTTGGATTTGGGTATGGAGCGGATATTAGATTTTTTGAACACCCCTAACAATAAGGGATCCACCCAGGCTTGTTTTTTTAACATCCCTATTTGATTATGATTTTTTCATCTTGGTTCAACTATTTAAGTTCTTCTTTAATAGCCCAGATAGACTTTAATTTCTTTATCTTCTTTTGGGTTTTTAAATGTTGCTATTGTTGATCGCCCTTCGGTTTCATTTGATACAATCGAATTTTCAAGTTTAAGTTATTTAAAACAAATAAAAATATAGGTTTTATTACAATTGGATCTATGGGTTGAATGGGATTATACTGTTGTGGTTGAACAATTATTATGTTAAACAAGGGTTTTCACAAACACAACTCAAGATTACGAATTTGATTAAAGTGATAACAAATTAACAATCTTTTTAGAAAGATTTTAATAATTAACAATCATTATGTTAAACACACACACAAGAAAAGAGGAAAGAAAAAAAAAAACCGATATTGGACCTAGGTACGAACCCGACCTTACCCGGGTATAACAGTAGGGTTTTCAAGTTGGTGAATCCAAACCGGGAAAAAAAAAACAAGTTGGACCGAACCCGTTTTATATCCAGTTTAGGGTACGACCCAAAACCCGAAATGCCCAAAGAAATGCTTTATATCTGCTTGTGGGTCATTGATGGCCCATACTCTCAAGATGGGCCGCAGACGTGGGTCGTTATCGTTAATTTATGTTTGATAAAATGTTATTTAACTCAACACAGGCAACCCAAAGGGCGTGTTTGGGCAATTGGGCCGAGTATTGTTTATTTGAAGCACAAATAATTGTAAAAACAAAACATTTTGTTTGATTTTAATTTTTCAAAGTGTACTTTATGATTCATGTATTAGAGCATTGAAAGTCTGTTCTCCATTTTTATTTTTATAGTTTACAAAATGAAACACTAGCTTGTAAATTTGTGTAACTTTTTTTAAACCGCCGACATCCCATTCTTCATATATGCCCCTATCTCAATTACTATTTTATTCTTTTTCTATTTTATTTTTCTTTCTTTAACTCACATCCATTTATTAAAAACATTAAAATAATATACGAGGTTGAATAGTGAGCCCAAATATTTGAGGGATGAGATTGTTTTCTCCTAAAAATATAAGAATATTATATAAGGATAGGGAATGAAATAGAGTTTGTATTTTGATTATTTTTACTAAAATTTAAAGATGAAGATAGAGGATGGGTTGGGAATGCTCTTAAAGCCTTCACAATGACTTCTCCTTCCCCATTCCTATAATTTAATTAATATTTTTATTTATTTCTAAAATTTGGTTATTTTCTAAAAAGCTCTCACAATACATTCTTCATATCTATCTCCATATATAATTTAATAATTATTGTTTATTTGTTTCTAATTATTATTTTCTTTTCTTCTACTCATAATCACTCATAATAAATATACAAAATAATTATGTGGATTGGATAGTGTGTTCTTAAATCTAGGAATTCACTTTAGTTTTCCTAAAAGATTAGGGTTAGAAAATGGGGATGGGAAATGGGATGTAAGAGTGAAAATAAAGATTTATAGATACTTTTCCTTTAATTTAAGTATATGAATATGAATGGGAAAGCCATAGTGAATTAGAATATTCACTTAAAGTGATAAAGCTAAAGATTTAAGAAAGTTTACCTACTAAACTAGTCTTAAATAAATATTGGAAACGATAGTACAAGTCCATTGATACTTCATAGGGACCAAATTAATAAATACAATTTTTTAACCACTACAAATTCTGCATATGGAAATTATATTTACTGTAGTTTGGAAGATGAAAAGGAAGGGGGGATTCAATCCTTTGACCTTTAAGGCATCTGCACATGAAATGCAATGATATATACCACCAAACTAAGCTAAAATAAACTAAACGAAACTAAATGTTTCGGTAATAAATCAATATGCTTTTGGTTGGAGTTGGTAATTCTGAGGCATCTGTCGTATTTAAGTGCTTACATTCTCCTAAGTGTTTGTTATCAGAATATTAATATTTTTGTACTTATATTTCAAACAATAGGAATTTGAAAAAGGTTAACGCCACACCAAAATGTTTTTTACTTGATAACTTGAAAATGTTTTTTACTTGATAACTTTTGTATTTCTACATACCAAATTAAAACCTTTGTATATTAATTGATAATATTTGTATTACTGCATATCAAAGTAAAATTCTTGTATATTAATAAACTCTCTCAAGTGATTGAGGATTAAAGTTTGATGGTAGACATATGTAGATTTAAAAATATATTTAATGAATGTGTAAGTTAGTTTTAAAAAAAAAGTTAAAAACTAATATGTGACATGCTACCTAAAAATAGTGGACCATCACTCATTACTATCTCATATTTCCTAGAGGATTTTTTTTTATTTTTTTCATCTTGCAAAGGAAAATTTTGGCAGTTTCTTATTTCTAACGAGTTTTTGTTTTGAAAAAACAGATGTATCCACGTTTTCTAGATTTTCGTATTAACGTTTACTAAAAAACATTGTTAGTTTCTTCATATAAACACACCATTTTAAGTTCTAAGATATTCCAAGTAAAATAAATAAATTTAGAATATAGCATGGATCCATGTAGGAGGAGGAGGAGGAGGAGAGAAAGATACCTTTTGGGTTGGAGCCTTTGTAGATGCTATTGTTTGGCCTTTGGCCACACCACCCCACCCCACCCCATTTCATGATAAGTTTTGTACTTGCCACTCGCTGGCATCTACATGAGTACCATTGCCAATGCCTACGTTACAACTTTATTGCAATACGCTTTTGCCCATGACCCACACACTTTCTAATCCAATTAATATTAATCATAATCATAATTTGCAAGAAACTTTTCAAACCTAAAAGGAGTTTTAAGAGTTATCTTTAAGCAATTGCTTTAATTACGAAAGGGCTTTAGCTTGGGTGCCCCTCTATCATTACGAGTCCATCCCCTATCTTCATCTTTATAGTTTATCAAAATTAACATTACTTTTTAATTTTGTATATCATTTTTTAAAACCTTTCACATTTGATTTCTCATATCTATCTCTATTCAATCAAACTATATTATTTTTTTTTTATTAATTATTTTTTTCTCTCTTTCACCCACGTCTACTCAAAAAATAAACTAAATAATGGATATATGGGAAGAATAGTGACACCCTAAATCTGAGGGATGAGTATGTTTTCCCTTAAAAATATAAGATTTGGGTATGGGGATGGGGGGTAGGATGGAATGGATTTTTATGTTATTATGTTGAAATATAGAGACGAGGTTGATGATTAGAGATGGATTGGAAATGCTCTAAGATGAGGGTTCGATCCCATAATGAGATATTAGGTGGATTTAGTTGTAGTCTAGGATACGTTTAAAAAAGCAATGAGAAGGTCACACATATGCGCACCGGGAAAACTAAGAAGAATACTACTGTACCATACGTCATACACATGCACAACAAGAAAACTAAGAAGAATGAGAAGGTGCCTCTAAAAAATGTAGAAAACAGGAAAAACAAGAACTATGAAATAAGTCAATAACATTGATGTGTCATGTGAGGAAAATTGAGACGATTCTCGATTTCGTTGTACACGAATTTAATTGCATATAATATAGCTAGTATGTCTGTAGTAAATAAGAAAACAAATCTAAACCAGTACATTAATTAAAGTCACTGATAGCTCACAAGATGACATCAACTTTTAGAATTTTAAGGATTTTTTAGTTTAATAGGCCGGTATAAGTAGCTTCTCCTTTCCTTTAAAAGTTTGAAAATACTTTGTTAATTGCATGCCTAAAATGGATTAAACAAAGGTTGATACTTTTTGAAAATGTAATAACCCTATGAGTTAGTTTTACATCCTAATCCATTATATTATTAATCTTTTTTAACCATGTTATTCATTTCTAGTTTGTTGATGGGTCATAGTGTTATTATTAAAACACACACACACATAGTAATAATAAAGTTAATTATCAAATTTAGTATAAAGTAAAAAAAAACATAAAGAATAAAACGATGCATAAAGCATAATAATATTTTATATTAAATCTTTAATCCCATATTATATATGAATCACCTACATCATTTTATAATACATCTATACAATATTACAACACAAATCAGGAGGGAAAAAATGCGACTTTACATAATTTAAAAAAATTTACTAATTACAATATTTAAAACATATGATAGAATACTTTAAAACTAATTTATTAAGGCTACAGGGAGTCTTTTCATTTTTCCTCGAGTGGCACGTGATATGTCGGTGTTACTCTGTGTCGATGTTTATGATATTCGTTTAACATTAGTTGTTCTTAGGTTGAGTCGAAGTTTTGATTGACATATTAAACCATATGATTTCATTTATTGGTTGATTCTTCTAAACGATTTTTATTTGTTTTGAATCTTAATCTAATTCTCATAAGTTTTTGATTTTTTTATACATGAATATTGTGAGTACTAGGTTTTGATAAATTTAACTTGTTTTTTAGTAGAGTTTAACCAAATTAAATTAGATATGCAAGTCTTAAATGTAAATTTACATAATTTAAATAGTTTAACTAATTACAACATTTAAAACTTGAAATATAATCCTTTAAAACTAAATTATTAAGGTCATAGGGACTTGTTTCGTTTTTTTTCGGGTGACACGCCACGTCATGTCAGTTTTTTTCATTATCCTTAAACTTTCCATCGTCATGTAGAGTGTTGTATTAGTTTTTCTTTGTTTTCATACTTTTTTCAAATTAATTTATTTTCTTAAACATAAAGAATAAGACGATGCATAAGACATAATAATATTTTATACTAAACTAGGTTATAACCCCGTGTATTACACGGGTTAAATAGGAAAAAAATACTAAATATTTATTAATGAAGAGTTATAAACTGTAAAACGTCAAATATAAAGGTACTTTGATTAGCTGATAAAACACTTTTAATATTCTTAAAACTTTCATTTTAAAAAGTTATTGTTTTGAAAAAATTTTATTTTGTTTATCAACATCTAACTCTTTAAAAACTATGGGCTTGTTTTGTAAAAAACTATTTTATGTAAAACTTTTATTTTTTTAAAAATTGATTTTAAAATATTTCATATTTTAAAAAGGTTTCGCTATTTTAGAAAAAATTATAATTTTAGACAATTTTGATTTTAAAAAAGCATATTTTTAATCAAAATAGTTAGTTTTTATTTAATGAAAAAATATTTTTTAAGAAGTTAATGATTAAAAAATGATATGGATTTATAATATAGAGAGCGAAAGAGAAAAAATTAAGAATTAGTTATTTAATTTTTTAAAATGGAATAAATAGTTTGGGCAGGAAAATTGAAATGAGAGTGCTTGTGGAAATGCTATGTGGCATCACATGTAAATGATTATTAGGTTAGATCTTTAATCCCATATATATATATAAATCATCTATACCATATTATTATAATAAATATGAGGAGGGAAAAGAATGTAATTTTACATGATTTAAAGAGTTTAACTAATAACAACATTTAAAAATATGGTACAATTATTTAAAAATAAATTACTAAGGTCATAATGAGTCGTTATATATGTTTTTCCTCGGTTGACGTGCAACATAATGTCAGTTTTTTTTTTCATTTTCCCTAACTTTCCATCGTCTTGTAAAGTGTTGTTCTAGTTTTTGCTAGTTTTTCTATTACTTTTCAAATTAATTTATTTTCTTAAACTTGTGATTATGTTTTATATTTTATAATTACATTTCACAAATATATAAAAAATAAAAAAAAATACTTTAAAAAATTACAAGACAACGTTTCCTTAAACAATAAAACTTGGCGAGTCGTAAATCTGAAAGTCCAACACATTCATATTGTTTTAGATAGTAGATAGTTTAGAAAGTAGAAAAAAGTAGAACTAATGGGTTAAAAAATATATTTGAGTGGTATTTGTGGTGTTTAAATTTAATTTTATAAAATAGGTAAAAGATCAAAAGACCATTTGACAACGATCAAAAGTAGAGGAGAAAGAGGTTGGTGAATCCCGATGATTTTTCATCAATTCAGGGATTTGGAAAACACACCGGCATTGGGGGATGGCGTTCCCACTCGGGGTGGGTTTCCCCCACCCACCCACCCTTGACCACGGTTCTGTGTCCTCTAAAACAAGAAACTAAATAGTTGTCAGTGGATTTTTAAACCAACTTTTGTCATGATTTTTAAATGCATATAGCTTCTTCATACGTTAAACTTTTTTTAAAAATGTACACCATAAAACGAGCACATACGTAATTTTAGATAATTCATATCCGAAACATCTGAAATTTGTCATATACACTATCCGAATCTCAAATTTTAAATAATATCAAATATTTAAAATTTTGGATATTTCAGATTGTATTTCGAAAATAAATTTAAGATACTTATGCACACCAGTAGTGTTAGTCGTTAGGGAAGGTTATTTTTATTATTAATGAGACGTTTAAATAAAGATGAGAGAAAGTTGAGAGGAATAAGGGTAAAACGGAGTAAGTTCCCAGTTATTTAAAGTGTAAGTTAAGAGAAATAATAATAATAAAATAAATAGGGTGGTAGTAGATGTAGATCGAGTTGGGACAAGAATAAAGAGGGAAGCAGAGTATATTGTTAAATAGTGACCGACACCAATTTTTGTCTCTTAACAAACAATTTCCACTTGTTATCCCTATCTATATATATATATATATATATATATATTATGTATTATGTATATGTATCCTAGGCTAGCTTCTTCACCCTCATCTCATCTCAAAGGCTCAATTTAATCCATTCTAGCTAGCTAGGTTTGCTTTTCATCATCTCTTTCTGATTCTTAATTTTACAGTAGATGATGATGATGAGTATGCCCGACAGAGGAAGTTGCAGGTATCAACAACCACCACCGCCGCCCCATCGGAGGAGAACTCCCTCCTTCTCCTCCTCCCTCCTGGACTCCATCCTCCGCTCCATTGACGAAACAACCGACGGAGACCACCGCCATCATCATCACCATCACCATCACCATCATGACGATCTTATGTTCTTTGCTTCTGAGCCTAAACGGACTACTAAACTCCACCACCCGCATTTCATAACCAACAGCCAACAACAACAACAACAGATGCCCAGAGCCATCATCGTCGATCAGTGGATCGATCACACTCAGAACATCAACAACAGCAGCAGCAGCCATCGTATCAGCAGCGGTTATCTAGTTTCTCCAAAGACGATGATCACTACAAAGGTCAGTTCCGATTCAAGTAGCAGTATTACTGGAAGTAGCATGAGCATGTTGACAGCCTCCTCATCTCCCTCAACTAATTACACATCCATATCTCCAAAGGTCGATCCGTCCAAGCGTGAAGGTGGAAAGTTCGTCAAGTCCAGGAAGCTAAGAGCTATGAATAAGCTCATCTACGGCCATCTCAAGAATATGAAGGTCAAACGCCCCTGCATGTCGTCACCAGCTGCTACTCGGATTTCCGCCTTCATCTGCTCACTCTTCGCCTTTTCTTCTTCTTCTTCTTCTTCTTCTTCTTCTTCCAAGAGAGAAAGAGAAACCCAAACTGATGATGAAACAATCCATGCACAATTTCACATCCATTGATCAATTACAAGCTGATGCCACCTTCACCAATACTACCCATCCAAAATCCACCCATCTACGGCCTACTCATGATCACAGACCGCCATGCTTCCCACAGATCAACAACAACTACACAACAATTACAAAACCTTCATGCGTATTAATACTCAAGACGACGACGACGACGATGATGATCTGTTTGAATTGGAGATTAATGTTGCTGCCCTAGGACCTGCTGCTTACACACAAGAACTGCCCGTCTTTGAACTACAGATTTAAGGAAGATTAGGATTTAATTTTTAATATTTATTAATTTATCTCACTTTTTTCATCCTAATTAATCCTACCTTCATCGATCCTTTTCAAATTTTTATAAATAAACATACTGCGTGATATATACTATATATATATATATATAAATATATTATTATATATATACATATATATATATTATACAGATATATATATATATATATATATATATATATATATATATATATATATATAATATATATTATATATAATATATATGATTCCATTCTTTCATCTCATCTAACACTACTTCAATATTCAATTCTTGCCGTCTTCAAAACAAGTGATCAGGGTCCGTCGGGTAAAATAATAATATTTACCCGTGCGTTTAATAATCGATTTTAAAATATGGAGGTACGGTTACTAATAATAATTTTGAAAACATGCCCCTGCCTTTTTCATTCTTTCTCTTTTATCTTATCATAAACACAATAATAATAATAATAATTACTTAACTTCAACCATCGGCTGACTTAATTAATTTTAAGCTAGTATACGTTTATATGTAACGATCGATAAAAAAGTGTAAACGCGTTTTAAATTTATCCTAACTGCATTCTGCTAGATAATCAAAGGAATCGTACGACTGTACGTAGTAACACTACAACTGCTTTATTTATTTAAAGTTGAGTTTTTTATAGAGAATTTAATTTACAATAAAAACATTCACATCTCATTGTGTGTTGCTTAAAAAATTTCACATCTTATTTTATCTTAATTTTATAATATAACTAAAAACACATATATCCATCAAATTTGTTATCATTCTAAAACTTCACACATCATATTCCTTATATTAAACCTAATAAATAAAAAATAATATATTTTTAAATTTTCTTATTGTCATCCTTCTTTTTTCCACTCACAAAAATTAATGGAATGATGAATAGTTGTTATTAAATATTTGAAATGAGAGGTTAGTCCATATGTTAAATAATGAAATAAAGTGTTAATTACGTTAATTAAAATCATATATTTTTCTAAAATTATATGAATATGCTTAATATAAGGATTGGGATGTGAATCTCTAATGATGATTGTTTTTGCATATCATCAACTCACTAGGACGATTCTATAGATACATATTATATAAAACCTAGTTCTATTTAATTTCTCACAAGAATTGGATTTTTACACATATGAAATCGTAAGTCGCGTGTGGCTTTTAATGGCAAGACACATATAACATGATCTCCCTCATCTTTTTACAAAAGTAGGTGTAAATGAACTTAAAGGTGGTGCGTATTAGCGCGTAGATTGGCGGTTGGGTGGGGGAAGCGAATAGTGTTTAGAATGGACAAAGTATAGGATTTTATTTGAAAATTAAGAGGCCGGCAATGTGTTATAAAAACTGAAAAATAGAATACGTACGTACAGTTCACTTATATATATGAAAGAAAACAAAGGGTTAAGTTGATATAGTAATATTTACTTTGGAATTAAGGAGGGACAATTGAATAGAGGGTCCAATGAAGAATCCTGGTGAAGTCAAAATAAAGCATAAGGATGCATTATGGCGCACATGCAAAACTCTACTTTTGCACCTAATCAAAATTCTAAAGTAGATTTTCCAACTTTTGCACTCATTCTGCATCAATATAACGCACACACCAATCAACCATTCTCCTAGCTTCTTTTAAATGTTTTTCCATGCCCCATTTCTTTTACTTTTTTTTTTTATAATTTTTTTCACATCCATCATGCTTCTTTAATTTGTCAAATCAAATCCACCATTCTATAAAGTACAAACTTACTTTTCTGTATAATATATATATATTTGTGCCAAAACATACGTGCCTTTTGCAAAACTTGAAGAATTCTAAATATTATTATTGGTACGTGGGTTTTAACTTTTATACCTTAACTATATATAATATAAATAAGTATGTATGTATGTATGTATGTATGTATATACATATATATTCAATTATTAGATTCAACTAGCTAGTTTGAAGGCGATACTAGCATAAGTTTAGAATTAAATTAATGTCCAGAGAAAATAACAAAAAAGATCGACCCCAGAATATAAATTCATGTATGGTACCAACCATCCACATTCCATGGCTCAAACAAGCCCATAGCCCGGCCAGGATCATTAATACTTGTCTTGCATCTTCATGTTAACCCAAAAAACCAGCTATGCATTTCTATATAACATGAAGTGCCAAAAACATAATCATATTTATCTTTTAATCAATAATATAATTGCATGTAATTATATGAAAATGATGGAAATTAATAATTCTGAGAAATGGATTATAAATGTTGATTTAAGTTATAAATGATAATTCAAGATATATATAATTTATTTATCGTCTCGCAAGCTCTATGTAAGAACCGGAGTTTTTATGAATATGATTATCCGCTAATTATATAAAGAATAGTATGATTTTAGAAAGTTAGAAGTTTTTAAATACAAGACAAAATCCCATCCATAGAACTGAAAGAATATGATACTTGATGGGAGAAGGAATTAACATTTGTAGGAAGGTTGCTAGCTCACATGTCTGTTGGTATCAAATTATAAAATCTTAACAGATCCTTACCACTAATATATGTTGGGACTATACATACACAAATATGTATATAAATATCTGTGTGGGCCTTTTTTTTTATTTCTTTAGTTAAAAATGGGCTTATAGTGTGATGAGTAACGAAAAATCTTCATCGTCATCAATGGGAATATACATTGTAAAGTTTATTTAGGAATAATCACAATCCAAAATGTTGACCGTTAAACTGATATAAGTTTAATTAAATATAGATCGAGATTAAACGAAATATGAGTTTAGTTAAGTATTACAGGTTTCAACCTGACTAGCTTATAGTAATCTAGATTTTCTTTATAGATTACTACTATACATGGGTATTCTTTACCGTACGGGCATATTCCACAACTCATCATCTCCACCACCAATCACCACCCTACACGTACGTGATGTTCCTGTTTATTCTCCAATATCTCCATGGGAGGACTCGGTGTCTTTTGGCGCAAATGTATTGGTTTAAATTCAAAGTATTTTAAGATCATGGAACAATTAAGTGTTAATCAAACAAACTAGCGTACGTCCACACTTGAAAGTATAGGTATCATTTTTTATTAGCGATTTTTACTTATAAACAATCGCATAATCAAGCTCTATTGTTCTTGTATGGATTTGAACCCAAACAACATTTATAAAAAAACAGTTACAAATTTACAATACTGTTAGACCACAAGACCACATACTGCTACAACTATCTGTATATAATGCACCATCTATCTCATGTCTAACACATGACTAACCTTAATTTCCATAGTATCTAAGCATTTTTCCAAAATATTATTATTTTATTTTTATTCTTATTTTTTTCACATCGACATCATATTTAACGTTTATATTTATAACCACATTATTAGTATTTCATATCGTATGAGTTTATTAATAAAAATTAAAAAAAAAAAAATACAATAAGATGTGTTACTCTCAAATAGAAAAGAAATACAATTACTCTCAAATTAAGTTCAAAATATAGTTAATCAAATTACGCCAAAGTTATGATGAATCGACTAATCACGTAGACTTCGAACTCTTTTCGGTAATATTCAAATTCATTTGTGGCTTTATGTGCATAATTTGGCGGACGTTTTTCATCACCACCACACGACAAATTACTTATAAAAACTCTACGGTCCTCAACAATAATATTATCATGCGTTATAAACATGCATATACTATATCGCGTGTTAATTTTATCAACCTTTTGTTGGCCCGCATTCATTTGTCCATGGAGTGGAGGATGGCGAAGGCTCTATCCAACATTAAGCTTGAACTTTAAATTTTGTTAAATAATAAAGTTTATAAGTTATAAAGATATAAAATTTATAAAGTCTTAAATTTTATGAAAATTTAATATTGATAATTACTTTTACAAATTCTTTAAAAGTTTCCAACAACTTACAAATTCTTAAGAAAATCGATGAATAGTTAATTGGTTAAAAAGTTAATAAATATAAAAAGTTCTAAAAAGCGAAAAGTAAGTAAATGGAAAAAGAAAATAAAAAATGAATTGAAAATAGAAAGGGGCATGCAATTGAGTAGCATGCAGTTAATTTGTGAGCCAGAAATTAACAACGAATTGAAAGGTCAGAGTCACATATGACATATACAAGTGAGTCATAAGGAAGGCAGCAAGCAGCATCATATATATCGTCTGTGGGTCTCTCGATCAGATCATTCGTTCAGGGTGCCTGCGTGCCACCTTGCCATTCATGGTCCTCCAAAAACCCCCTTATTAATTTCTAACAAGTCCGCTTAATTTCATATTGTATTGCATATATTATATAATATACTGTTCATCACATCAAAACAACATATTATATATTATACGTATATGTATGCTAGCGGTTGTATGCATGAGACTTACTGGAAGCGCACGTGACCACCTGGCTCTTTGTCTCTTTGCCTCCACGTGCGATCCTTTCTCTTGTCCTTGCTTGACTTTCCTGTCCACTTTATCATCATTTTCTTTTCCAAATCCCTCACGCTTGTGTCGTAACTCGGATATTTATCATCATACTAACACATCTAATAATTAGTTTTTTCGTTTCTCCCTACTTTTAATTCTAAATGCTATAATAGTTATAATTAATAACTATTCATAATTAAATTTTCAAATATGTTAACTTTAAATTTTTAAATGTGTAATACATGAGTTTATTCAATCTGTATAATATATAATATTTAAAACATAATTTTATATTATTAATCATGTAACAGTAATTTATTGTAGCCTGTGTATTACACGGGACTGTAACCTAGTTAATTAATATAGTATAAGTACCCTTGAAATAGATAATATAATTTTAGTAATTAATTAATCAGGTCGTATAATTATCTGATTGCATATATAAACTGAGTCCCTTACTTAATTTACTCTTATTTTTTCTAAACTCAACCAGACACTATTACGTACACTTGGTACTATATATTCGGTTTTAAAAAAATAATTCAAGACTACTACGCTTAAGTCTTAACATAATCTGGATTTTACTTTTACTTTAAATATAAAAAGGTTTTTTCTTTTTTTTTTTTTGAAATAAAGTTTACTTATAGGTTCTAATTTTATTTCTTTAAAGTTAGTTGCTAGTCGTTATAACATTCTAAACATCTTAGAAAACAGTTTATTACTCCAAGAAAACAAAATCTATCTCCCTATTCTAATAAAAAGATATCTAGTAGGACACATGCAACACTATTGCTACTCAATAATTTTTTTTCCACCCTCTCTCTCCTATATAATAACCACATTAATTACTAATAATATTATTTAATAATTATACTAAAATAGTTTTTTAATAAATTAAGCAATAGATATTTTTACTAATGTTATTTCTAAGGGAATAATTTTCATAAAATAAAAAACTTTTTAGAAAATTAAAAAAATACAAAATATTTATAATTGGTGTTTTTAAAAAGTAAAATCTTTATAAATAAAAATAATTAAAATTGAGAGTTATAGAATTAAGTTTTTAGGTATGACATTTTTTAAAACGTTTGTTTTAAAATAAATTTTTATTTTATTTATTAAAAAAAATTTTCAATCATACCTTATTTAAAATGTAGAGTTAAAATTACTAAATTTCATATTAAACATTTTTTATTCAACCCGTGTAATACACAGGTTTGCTAAAGCTAGTCTATTTATAAGAAGGTTTTTGTATGCCACTTGTCACAATTTTAAAGCTCCTAAATTTTATTTTTCGATTCTCTCTACGAATAAATATCACATTAAATACAAATGATATTATTAATCTTTTTTTATATTAAAAATATTTGTATTAATTAAAAAAATAGATCTTTCTACAAATGCAATTTGTAAATAAATAATTTCTTTATAAAATAAGAATTTTTTTCAAAAAAATATCAAACTTTTAAAAAATGCAATATATTTTAAAACCTGTGACTTTTAAAAAATAAAATTCTTATGAAACAAAAATAATTAAATTTCAAAGTATAATAGAGAAATTATTAAAACGACACTTTTTAAAAACGGTTTGTTTGAAATAATTTGTTAAAAAACCAACTTTTTTGAAAAAGCAGAAAAAAAAAAAAACAAAAGTTTAAAAATGATATCATGCTTTTATCACTCGTACATAATGTCAATCATATCTTATATTAAAAGATCGTTATAATTTTTTTAATTTTTATTAATAACTATTTAATATTTATTTATTCAACCCGTGTTATACACGAGATACTAACCTAGTAATTTAATAATCTAATCCCTGTTCACGAATAACATTTCAGAATGAAAACAACTTAGAAAACAGTTTATTTTATTGTGGCCTTCTTCAAATCTATTTTTTTACGATCTATGTTCCATAGCCCCATAAACTATAGATAAAACGGCCCAATTTAATAAAGCCCACCGCTGGGCTCTTGGCTGCTTATAACGAATCATGAAATATGAATTGCATTGATTTTGCACGACCAAGTATCGGTTTCAAATCAAAACTGGTTGGTTCGTTTTGATTTGGGTTGTTGATCAGGTTTGATCGTTTTCTCATGGGTAGTGGTTTTTGGCCGGTTATATGGAAGGGTTAATTGGCTTATGTTGTGGTGGTTACTGGTTAGAGGTTTTCGAATCTTATTCATATATCTGAAAATAATAACAGCAAGTTTCTAGTTTTGTACTTGCATGAAAGATTTCGCTAAAAAGATGAGGAGAGTCGTGAATTTGGAATACGGGAATCATAAAGCCTGCAAAAAGTAGGGAACGTTGATTTGAGCAATAGATGAGACGTGGACAAACCACACCTCTCTCCATCTCATGAGATTAAAAAAAAAACAAACAAACAAACTGTTTTGATGGATCCCAAGCTCAAATTAGTTACTCAAATATTGTGCATGATGTACTTATGTAAACACAACAGGTAACTGAATCAATCTGAACCGAATGGAGTATGTGCCGTCCGTCCTAAATTCATGCTAACTCTATTAAGCGTGCAACAATTCATATCAATTATCATAACTAGTAAGTTCAATAGAGGTGAAATTTTAAAAGCAGACATGTCTATCTAAAGACTTAATTTGCAGATCAATTGATTCTAAGGGGATTAAACCCAACAGAAATGGGTGTGAGAAGAGTAATTCACCTTCTCCACTTTGACAACTGTTAGTTTAACCCTTTGTTCCTCACCGTATGTTTCCTCTTTGATTTTCAGCTTCATAAGCACCTCACCAAAAAGCCTGCTTTTAATAACATTTCCAAATCGATCATCATCACCTTGCTCTTGTGCTTCATGTTTCATCATGTACAGCTCTTTGGCAGAACACCCCAAGATTTCTTCGCCCGCTTCTGAAAAGCGGTCACCCATGTTAGCCCCGTGTGATCTTGAACTTGACATTGAAGCAAATATCTGTAATCACACTCCTCAAATTCTTGATTGCACGGTCACATTGCCATTTTGAGTTCCTGATTTGTCACCTTCTTGTTGCATTGTTTATCTCCAAATGTCAACGGACAGGCAGTGTAACAAAAGTTGTCGGTTTTGATGAAACTGATGGTTGCTTTTACAGTCACCCAATCTGCTTTATCTGATCTACCAAGCCCTTCATCTTTTATCTGAGATATGGTTTTCTGTATCTCGTTTTTGATCCGCCTTGAAAATCACGAGAGATGGATTGAGAATCAAGATTTCTTCCTCCTCTATCAAACCAAGTTCTAAGATTACTCGCCTCAGGGGAATCTGGATCTATGAATAACTGAGTTGACGAAATTGTCCCTACAGATTTACCAGAAAAATCGTTCACTTTCCCAGCTTTCACAGCTAAAACAGGGGCAAGACCGGAATTGACCAGTTCTTGAAGCTTTTGACCTTCCGATTACAGAACTCCCCCCAAAGTGTTAGTTCGACACTTCGACCCGATTGATCTTTTAAATCTATGTCTCGTTTTGAGTTTCCATTCCGTTTTTCCTTTGTACAGGCACACAAGGTTTGACAGACGTAACAACACCAATGACATCTATGATTGAATGTTTTCAGTTGCTTCAATCTCAATAATAGGTTTAAATAAAAATTGTTGTTGTGGGATTGACGAATCCTCATCTGGGCAAAGATCAACGGTGGATGATGACTCGAGGAAAATCTCCATTCGTTATTCAGATGGTTGAAGTTTTTTTCGCGGGTTTTAAACTGCCTTTTGATACTATGTAAACTTTACCCACTTCAATGGTGTCATAAAAACGGTCAACAACTGCATTGAAAAAGTCACACGTATTTCACCTCCATCTGAGTCAAGAAGGTCAAACGAGAAGACTTTTCCATCTCCCTTGGCGTTGTTGTAACGGCGCAGATCCCCTTTTGAGGTTACTCTGGCTTTAACAGCCCATCTGCCTTGGTACGGGTTGAGGGCAGCAATAGGGATGATGCGGGCTGGGGCCTCATTTTTCATGATTGAACCGTGAGATTTGTAAACAGGTGGGGGTTGGTATGCGGGTTGAACAGTTGGTTGGAAAGTCTGAATGTTGTTGCTCAAATTAGTCGGAACTGAACGATTAGTAGAAGGCTTTGTTGTGTACTGTGATACGTTATTAGAAACTGGATTCTTAGCCATAGTGTTGGATTCAGCATGCATCTTTGGATTGCCAATAACTTCACATTCAGGTATAATTGTTTCCATGTTTAGAACAACGATAATCCTGCAAAGAATGGATAGCAGAGTATTATTCACCAATTCACCGTTTGGTACAATAGATTTTAGCACCCTGTATGTGTTAGAACACATTTAATGTCAAGTTGATACTTCTAAAAAAGAACTGTCGAAGTTATCCTTCTGCCAAAACATATTCAAGATCTATTTCTGATTGCTTAATATGTTCATACTCTAGCAAGTGCAACTATGGATAAGTTGCTTTTACATTAAAAAGGATCATAAAAAAGATGTAAAGGTTCATATATTGCATCAGTCAGAACAATGAAGAATAATAACAATCATTATAAAATAATGCTTAACATTAAATCACATCTTGGTAAAAGAAGCAGTTTTGTACTCTAGGTGGATAATAACTGAACAATTATCTTAGTATTTACACAACACCAGCCAGAAACCTGCAGCTAAAACCCAGGACCAACTGAAATTGCCCACGCTAGTGCTAACGTGCTATAGCGCTTATCTGCTTATGCATCACCTGAAAATGCCCACTTCAACACAAGTAGTTGAAGCTGATCCTAAAAAGGGCATTGAAGAACCTCATTGGAACAACAAAAATTCAACAGGAACGATGAAAGTTCAACTTCATCGTATACCGGTCAACTTACTGGAGGACCGTCCTTCAAGGATCAAAAACACCTCAAAATATATATACAAAAGATTATCAAATACATAGCTCAATATGTAGAAGTTAATTCAAACTTCCAAACACATGTTAACTTTACCTTTGTTCTTTTTAAATATAGTTGATACTAAATGGTTTGCTGTCAAAGCGTTAATAAGAATTTGAGGATAAAGCATAGTCTGACCCAAAACAGAGATAGACCCCTTGTGGGTAGATTAGTTAAGTGATGGGATAGCCACAGCAAAAAAATATATTTCGAACTTCCAGGACTATTTCGTTTTGACAAACACATGTAACTAACATTTATCAAACTAGACTTATTTCAAAATATCAAGAACTTACAATTACATTTGAGTACAAAAATCACATATAGATATAGATCAGTGAGTTAAGGAAAGCTCTCAGTTTATTTATATTAATCTTGAGAACTATAGGACAGAGCAACAGGCACACATATTCATACGTTTACATAGAGATGCAATGTTTTTGTATCACAGCAAATAATGTTGTGAACTTCTAACTGACTGAACATGTTAATCCGAGACCAGTACAGTCTCAAATCTCAATAGGCATTTACTATGTCAGTGATCTAAGTAGAGGAATTTGGATAAAACACATTATGAAGTGTCCATCCTGTTCAACATAAGTCCTAAACAAAATCAATCAATCTAAAACGATAATCAAAATGCAAAATAAAGGGAAAAATTACTTGCGATTTTGAATAGTGCTGCAAATGTAGTCGATGAGCTGAACAACGGATCCTTTACGAAGGGCGCTGGTTTTGACTCGATCATTAAGCTGAGTGGCGATCATTGCTTGGTGCGTGGATACGGAATCAGAGAGAAGTAAACGGTACCTTTCCTGTGAAGAGCCGATGAGTTTGATGTCTAATACCTGCACCAACGGCTTCGAGTTCATGTCCGGAGAGGATCGCCGGAATCCCGTTACATGTCAATTCACAGGCATTTTCAGGAGCCAAAACTTTCAATCGACGGGATTAGATCTTAAATTTGAGACAAGAAAGTTAGGGTTCTCGGGAATGGATGGCGGGATTAAACCGACTTATTATATATATAAGAGGAGAGAAGGTTTGCATTTAATTATTAATAAAATAAATTGGTGAATTTAAACCACAAAACACAAGTAAACTACTAAACTTTCGTGTCTGAATGCTATGTTTAATTTTGTGATTTTTCAAATAAAATCATATTTATTTTTATTTTCAAATCTGGTGTTAAATGAATTCCTTAAAAACCTGAGCGCTCATTTGATATCTAATATATATTATAATTATAATATACAGAAATATAACTAATGAAGGAGTAAATGCTTGAAAATCTTAAAAAAGACTTATCATTTTTGTTCAAGATATCAAAACACGCCTTCATATATATTAGTAACTAGCTTTAGTAAACCCGTGTACTACACAGGTTGAATAATTTTTTAATATAATAAAAATTTATTAATTATAAAACAATATTTAAAAATAAGATAAGATTAAAATTACGTACGAGTAAAAACTATAAGTAATACAAAAAAATGATATCAACTTTTTAAACTTTTGCTTTAAACTTGTTTTTCAAAAAAATAAATTAACATTTTGTTTCAAAAACAAACTATATTAAAATAATATCATTTTTAAAAATTTTCTTATTACAACTCTCAATGTTAGTTACTTTGATTATAAAAAATTTACGTTTTAAAAACACCAGTTTAAAAAATATTTTGTAAATTCAAAAAAGTTTGATGTTTAGAAAAATTTCTTATTTTATAAAACTTTGTTTTTAGAAATAGTATTAATAAAAAGATCTCTTTCTTAATTTTATTAAAAATCTATTTTAATCTAAAAGGAGTTAAATGAAATTAGTAGTAATTAAGATAATATTTATAGGAGAGAAAAACGTAAAACTTTTAGTGAAAATGAATATGATGCTAAATGTGTCTTATAGTTATCTTTTATAGAGTAGTAAGATAAGATTATCAACACAAAGGATAGATTAGTGTCAGTGGAGAGTGGTATAACGTGGAGTTGCTCCAGTTGGGACAAATGAATTGTTTGAGTGCTTATCTTAGGGGGCGTTTCGTATGTAGGATTTCGACGAAATTTGATGGAATTGGATTTCAAATTTGAATTCCATTCATTAGGGTATTTGGTTAGTTAAGTGAGAAAATTAGAATTATTAAACTCCATCAAAATCCTATAACTAATGGAATTTTAAATCCCCTCATGTGGAGAGGAAATCACTAGAATTTTAAAATTTACTTAAATAATCCTACTAGGGCTCATGATGATCCGGTGTTAGAGATGCAACATAGAAATGAGAAAGTTCACTCCTGCATTAGTGATAATATGACTACTATGATTGTTTTAATCAGCTAATGAATAAAGTTGACACATATATGAAGAATTTCCTATAGTTGTCATGCTTCAACATTTGATATTAGATGGCCCATAATATAAGACATGGATAGAGATCATAATAATCCTGATAAGAAACATTAAACAGAATATAAAACTCCATGAATGCAAAGAAACTTGAACATAACTTGACAGGATTTAGTCCAACATGACCAAACGTGTTAGGTGTATAGTGCAAATGAACGGTGCAACAAGCAGTTACGATTAAATATAAAAGGTGCAAGCATACAAATGAGAAAAAACTTCTTCACGAGTAAAGTGACTTGAAACCTTGTTGATTTAGTCATCTTCCAACACAAAGTTGGCACAAGAATGAGCCTATTTGCTTTATAGATGACAAAGTTAAACTTGGAAGGATGTATTCAACATGATGAAACATTTTAGGTTGTATAACAGTATACTACAAATAATTTGTTCATAAACAATTATGATAAGATGTCAAAGATGCAAGCACACAAATGTGAAAAAATTTCATCATCAGTATAGCGACTTGAAACCTTTGTTTATTAGTCATCTCCCGACACAAAGTTACCACAATTACGAACCTATCTGCTTTGTAGATGACAAAACCTTACCCGAGATGATAACAAAAATCTTGTAGAACATGATTCCAAGCTTAACATGTGGCATTTGAGATTTCAAGTCAAACCCTTGTGGGGATTAAAAGAATGCACATTGTTTAATCATATTCCTTAAAGCATCAAACAAGTTTTACAACAAAAAAGAAATTTGCAAGATGGATGACCATTTGAGTTAGTCTACACTAATTCCATTCCATATGTAAATCCCAATCATACCGTGTCACTAAAATTACAAGACAAATAAAGTGCTTAATTTAGTGAGGGAAATGACATGATAAGACGAAATTTATATCGTCACCTTCAGACACAAATTCGGTACTGAAAAACCAATATGCTATGTGATGACAATTGACTTAACTCGATCCAAATTCCAACATTATTATTGGTATTGTTCTTGTGCTACGTAAGTTGTCAATGATAACAACTTTATACAAGAGCAACATTTGAGGCATCAACTATATGAATATCATTGAGCTAAAAGGCAATGCAGTAGACCGATAAGATCATCAGTTCGAGGAATAACACAGATTCAAGTAAATCGTATCTGGAAAAAATTACATGAAAACCCAACTTTCCGTTTTAGGGTTTATGTGCAATTTATTTCACACTTTTTTAAAGGACTGAAAATGAAAACCTAAAATGTCTGTGATTGGATTTCCACTCGGTTGAGGGATGATTGGGCCTAACCTGCTCTTAGCCCAATAACTAAGCTATTCCATTCTATTCTATGACTTGCATTAATTTTAAGCCCAATTCATCCACGAGGAAAATAGTTTACTTTGTCTTAAAAAAACACATTTCGACGTAGATTTTGATCTTTTTTCACAGAATCATCATAAGTGTTGACGTAAATTTTAACCTAAACACAAACATACAAGTTATCAAATTACAATCTACTTTATTGTCTGTTTTTCACATAGAGTGTCATGATTTATTGTTCTTGTTTTATTGTTGCGACTTTGTTCTTTTAATTTATGACTCTCCATAAATTTTGTTTTAAACCGGTTGTTACAATTTTCCGCCGCATCAACACTCACACCTAGGGGTGCGCAACTAGTTCGAACCGGCTGGATACGAACCGATTGAAACTAGAAAACGGATAGCTTAAATCTGAAAACCAAAACCAAACCTTATTATAACCTAATCGGTTCGGTTCTTAACAGTATAAACCGGTTCCGGTTTTGTTGAAGAACCGGGAAGGAACGGTCCTATTGAAGAAACTAAAAATAACAACTTGATATGATGATCATTTTAAAAAAGCAAATCAATATTAAAATTAAACCAAAATTTGGATACAGAAACCACAAAAAAATTGACTTAAAAAAGGCATTATAGAAATTGGTATATTGACAAAAAATAATCCATAATTCAAAGTGATCTACAAATCATTCGATCGATATGAGTGTATGATAGCATGCAAAACCTTTTCTAGAGGGTCATATCTTCCAACTAATTCAATGCAAACAAATAATACAAGTTGTTCAATAATTCAATGGTTATTGTCTTTAATCTTCAACAATCACATTGACCCAATATCTCAAAAACATCTAAAACAAATCATTTTTAGTAATTAAAATAAGATATGATAATGAGTTTAAAAAATTAATATAGTTACCTTTGCCAACTCTCCGACGTATACCAGGGTCTATGTATAGATAACCAGATGCTACCGAGAATCTAAATGAATAACCATTTTTGGAACGGGAACCGAACCAGGAACCGGTATTCATAATCTATGAACCGGGAAGCGAATATTACTAGATACGATCCAGTCGGTTGCGGTTCAAAGAACCGGTTCTTGCTTACCTCTATTTCCACCGCAGTGTACAAAGAGTAATGGTATTTAGCAAGACATAAATATGTATATTTGTTTGTTATAATATAAGTTGTAATGATTTTAAAAAGTGGTATCTTAATTAACGTAAGAAGATAAGTTAGAAGAATTGGGTAATTTGTTATATTATTATTAAGCATTACCGGAATATGATTTGTTCGAATATAGTATATTATAATATAATAAAATAAAATAAAATATAATATAATATAATATAATATAATTATCGAGGATGTAGCGCGACTATTAGCAACAAGTATTTTCTCGTATGCGTCAACACACATCGGAGACAGCTTTAGATTTAGAGAGAGGGTAGGTCGGAGGGAGACTGTCAAATCTCCATCTTCTCTCTCTCTCTAAATTCATAAACTCCCTTCATCTTTTCTTCTCTCTTCAATCCTTCTCTCTCAATTGAATATAATGCTCTCGGATTTTCAAGGTACGATCATATACATATATATATGTATATACTTTTTAATTTAATTATATATGTATATACACACTTATATAATCCTTCTTCACACATGTCACCAAACTTTAATCCAATCCATCTATTGTTTAATTTCTTCATCTTCCTAGTTGATAGATTGACTCCTTGATCTTATCAACCCTCCCTCCGTATTCATATATAATTTCTCAAGTGTTCTGAGTCCTCACTGTAGATTTGGATTTTATTCTGTAAGATTAATTATGCTGGAAGCAATTTGATCTTCCAGCGATTGAATGGTGGTTTTCTTTTGTTTTTTTATTTCTTGATTGTTCTTGTTAAATTTATTCTAGTTTTCCAGAATTTGAAGCAAATTAGCCCTCTCCTTTCCTTTACAAACTTGTGAAAATGGATTTACATTTACACTGTAAAAAGAGATGTGATCGATTGATTATGCATGCTCTGTAAAAGGCTGAATTGAAATGGTATCCGTTTTGGTGTTCTACTAGCTACATCATATCTCTGATTCTTCATCTTTTTCAAAACCCAGAGTTATTAGCCCTTTTGGTGGATGTTTATTTATGACTACATATGCAAAAAGCTTTTCCCCTTTATGGGAATGAGATCTCCTTTTTTACATCTCATCATACCCATATAACAGCACTGAATTATTGGTTTGGTTTGGTTTGGTTTGGTTTAACTCAAAAGATCTATCATCTATATATCATTATAGGATCAATAATTAAATCAATCTCTATAATTGTTTTGTTCTCAAACAAATGTAAAAAGAGACTTGAATGGGTGTCATGATTCTCTTGTTTCAGAATCAGAACTTGTCTCTTTGCACAAACTCTCCCTTTTTAATAATAATTATTATTTCCCCCAAATCTTATCATGTCTCTTGTCTGGCCTTATTCTTAACGAAACCAACTACATATTTAATTTAATTTAATAAACATATATAGTTTCTTTTTTGTATTTTTTAAAGGATAAAACTCTAGCTTAAGCATCTTTCATTTTGTGTGTGTGTTTGCAGATTGGAGTTGATTTTCGAAGTTTCAATGGAGGGTAATGGAGGGGCTCAGTTAGATGGGAAGGTGTTGCAGACATTTCAAAAGAGTTTCGTTCAAGTTCAAAATATTCTGGATCAAAACAGGTTGTTGATCAATGAGATTAACCAGAACCATGAATCAAAGATCCCTGAATCTGAGTAGAAACGTGGGTTTGATCAGAGAACTCAACAACAATATAAAGAAAGTTGTCCATCTTTATTCCGATCTCTCCTCAAACTTCTCCAAATCCATCGATGTGAATTCTTCGGAGGGGATTCGAGATCAGATGGTAAAGCTGTGCAGAAGAGGAGTAGGCCTGGTTAGATGTTCTTGAATTCTATTCTTTTTTTACATTGTGGTAGAAGAAAAGGAAAAGAGAGATGACAGTTGGGTCTGTTTATGTGCTAAACACCAAGCATATTGTTCATTATTTAAATTAGATTCTGCAACTCTGTGTTATCTAGTTTTTGCTGCTCACTTTTGACAAGTTTAAGAATTACCATGTATATCTTAATAATTTCTTTCACTCTAATTCGAATCGAGCTTCTGCTTTATGTATGTTTTCTTGGTTTTGTGGGCTTCATCTCCATCATTAACTTTTAATCCACAAAGTACAAGTTACATCAACCGGACGCTGACTCGTGTATATGTTAAAGCAATTTAGGTCATGCCCAACGCGTGTTGACTGTTGTCTGTTGAGGAGGTCATTTGTACATCACATTAATTATTTTATAATTTTATATCTATTACTTGTTGATTTTTAGTTATGAAAGATGCATTAAAGAAATTAATACAATTACATCAACCAAAGGTCTTGTATTATATCAGTATCAAAATGCATAGAAAATATCTTCTTTAATTGGTTGAGATTTAAGCCTAATATTCATGTTACCATTTAATTGCATCGAATCTTTTTGCATTTGCAAGAATTTTAACTAATCATCATTTTTTAGGAGGCAAATATATAACACTAGACCACTAGATCATGAGTACATTCAAATTAAACGTTCCAAAAAAAATAATATTATACATAAATTAAAATTAGAACAGTGATATAACACTAAAAAGAATAGTTGCAATGTTAGGAAATTTATCTCATGCATACAACATAAATCACACCTTTCTATCATGTTAAAAACATGTTATCCTAACCTAAGCAGGGTGTAAAACGATAACTGATTAATTTAATTTACTAATCATGTGAGAGTAGGTTGGATTCAGACTTCTGCTATAAGTGCTTACCATCATATCAGCCATATTTCAAAGCTTTATATGTGTGTTTCAATAATATGATCTCTTAAATGGATATTGACTTGAAGTATGTTTAGTATATATGTAATTTATGCTAATAAATGGAAGCATACAAGGCATTTGAACTAGGAAAAGCATTTTTTTTTTTTTTTTTGTGTTTTTATATTTTTTTTAACACTAAATGTGCTACCCTGTATTGGATGATAGGTATTACTTTAATGGACCTGTTTATTTGTTTTACACTCGAGACCCACCCACAACCCACTTAGGAAGAAACCAACAACTAGAAAAACCACCTAGCTTAGCTGAAAGTAGTTTTATACTTCTAGTTATTTAAAGATTTTAGAATTAAAAATTATGGACTGGTAAAAGCAATTTGAATAAACAACTCCCAAGTTGCTTATACAGACTATCTATTTTTCATTAAATAAGCAAATAATCACTAACAATTAAAAAAGAAAAGTAATCTTAATTAGTAACCTCAAACATTATTGTAAATCATATGTGTGTTTTTTTTTTGTTTAAAATAGCTGGTGGAAACTTGTGTCTAATGGAGTGAAATGTATCATGTTTCATCTACTAGATTCGAAAACTTGACCAAAGGTATACTTAGTTCAATTGAGTAATCATATAATAATTGATTTTGGTTGAAAAGGGTGGTGTTATGAGCTGTTTAAGCACCTTTTTATTATCATAATCCTCAAATTGTCAAAAGATCATATTTCTAACGTCTCTTTTTAGGATTTTCTCATCATTTCTTCAATCTACCCTTCTTTTTAGAAGTCTTTGAAAATCAAAGAAGTAAAACTCATAACCATTAATTTAAATATTTTATTTTCAGCTGAAGAGAATCATTCGATGATCTAACTTATGTTTTTGTTAAGTTCATATAATGTTAATAACTGGTTAAGTTTATTAAGAACAATTATATTTTTGTTATATGATCGATGGAGCGACTATGATATATTTTGTGGAAGAAAAAAAAAAGTTGAAACATTAAAAAGTAGGATTGTTGTTGGACAAGAAAACTCAAATGTACAGCCACTAGCTTGTTGTTCTGGAGCTTTTAAGCAAGCCACTAGTACAACACAGTGGTGGCAGATACTGTTTGTTTGTTGTGCAGTGGCAGGCATCAACTCAATACTCCCAAATCCATTACTGCACTGCTTTACAAGCTTGTACATTACGTATCTAAACATGGACAACACCTGTACTTTGGATATTCAATTCGTAAAGAGACATAACGCAACTGTATCTTGATTCTTGAATTTTTGTTCTACCTTTTATGATTTGTATGAAGCACAAACACCCATAAACTAACTGCATGCATACATCTCTCTGAAGAAATCCCTGAAACAAATAGAAAAAAACCTTCACCTTTAATAATGATAATAATAATCATAATCTTTTTTTATAAATAAATCAAATTCATATTAATATTATAATATACGTCTATATAACTGCATAAGTAGTGACTTATACTCATTATTAGCTTAGCTTATGTGATGAATACCGACAAAATAATATTTGGTCACAATCACACACAACCACAAACTAGAATCTAAGATAAGAGTGATGGGGGCATTTGACCATTTTCTGTAATGATTATATTTTCTAAAATTTATAGCTTGTTTAACCAATCAAAATATTTAATATTGAAAGAATAGTTAGCTTGAAAATGTGCGTGACACGGTGATGTGCTATGCTTATCACAAAAGAATACCGTCTTTATATCTCAAGAGCGTGATGTGACAAATTATGAGAGGGTTCACGATAGCTTTGCAACTTTTCTCTTTTACTCTTTTTATAATTTTTTTTCTTTTATCACATTAATTCACTTCATTAATTATAATAATACAAACTTTTTTACTATCACACATTAATTACATACATTTTTCACCATCATATACCACCTGGGTTTATGTGGTAACTTTTTATTATCACATTCCTATCACACCACTACCAATACTAATGACCTTATAGTAGTTCTGAACATGAATAAGAAGTTTGTTTTTGTTAATAATCCGTTCATAAAGGGTTTGTGTTTTACAAAAAAACTGCTATAAAGATATTCTATGTATTTTCTTGAACAACAAACACATAGCCTCTAAAATATGCTCTTAAATCTACTTATTCACTTTGTGAGACTTTAACCAACATCAATGTGAAGTAGATACATAACAGATATACCAGACCAAGATGTGTCGGCTAAAGATATCGTATATGCTTATAGCAGTAGTAATTGATGCTTAAAATACAAAAAAAAAAAGAACAAATTATTTTTAAAGATAATCATTTAGATTGTCTTAAAACCCTTCATAAAATGTGAATGAGATATAAACACTCGCGGGCGTAGGTGTCCTTTCACCAATGGATTTATCCGGATGACCGGTCTTAAAAATTATTCGTTGCCGTTAAAAGAAAAAGATATAAAACACTTGAAGGGCAACTCAAACGAGTTCACAGTTGAGACTTTAAGGCTGCGTTGTTTGGAAGGAATGGAATGGAATGGAATGGAATGAAATGGAATTAAGAAACTAGTATAATTTTTAAGTAAATTATGTTTGAGTGGGTAATGAAATGTAAAACCCAAGGGATGCTTCACACCTCAAATTCCCTTGGTTGTGGGATTTCAAATTCCCTCTCTAGGTGGAAGGATTTTGAAATCCCACAACCAAGGGAATTTGAGGTGAAGCATTCCCTTGGGTTTTACATTTCATTAGAGAGGGAATTTGAAATCCCACAACCAGAGAATTTGAGGTGAAGCATTCCATTGGGTTTTACATTTCATTACCCACTCAAACATAATTTACTTAAAAATTATACTAGTTTCTTAATTCCATTCCATTCCATTCCTTCCAACCAAACGCAGCCTAAGAAAATCCTGAATAATAATTACTATCCTTAATGTATCTTAAACTTGAAAACATAACTAATCTAAATCCCAAAAGCCAAAATAATTATCTGACACTATGAGATGATTAATCTATTCGCACCCTAGATAAGAAACATCACAAAAATCTCCACTAGATTGCGAGGTATTACATCATAAAATGATATATTTATATATTAAGAAACCCTAAAATAAAGCAGAAAACATAAAGGAAAAGGCATTGTAGTGGCATATTGTGAAATAGATGTTTATGTGAATAGCGACCCCCAATAACATGACGATGGGCCCGAAAAGGTTCTAGCTTCTTTTCTAGGTTGGAACTCAACTTCTAACAATGTTTGTGTTTATCTCCTCCTATCCATGCTTATATTATACACACATGTTCTTTCCTCATTGCCTTTTTATAAAACATATTAAATACACACACACTTTTTTATTACTTATATTCTATATATTTGTTTTCATCGGTGCTTTTCAATATGTATTTTATTCACAAAAACACTAATTACATTTGATTCAACATATGATACGTTATAGTTAAGACATATTCACGTGTACGTTTTTTTTATGGATGTTTACATACAATAAGGGAAGAGGGAGTCATCTTGTTTTCCCTGATATTTCGTATGAACATCATCGACACGTCAGTTTTCTTTTTTTTAAATTTCTCTAGTTTTCCTTAGTTTGAAGGTTGTAGTCCCATTTTTTCCCCACATTCCTCCTATGTCATTTTTGTATCCGTAACAAATTAATAGTGATGTACCGATGATCATAATACAATTTTTAACAACATTTGATAGAAGTTTTATTCGAACTCTTTGTATGTATTCGTTTTAATTGATATTCGCAACCAACTAAATATCATATATTCGGTAACACTATTATAACGATATAATAATGAATTACTAAAACATGTGTAGATATCCATGATAATTCGAGTGCCTATATATATCATAAACTCACCAAAACCAAAATGCCCAAAAACTATAACTGCGACATTCTAATATATGTTCAAATTTGAGTTGCGGTGAGCGTGGGTTAAACCAACTAGTTAATCACAACTCATTATCTTTAACATTGTCTTTCTAGTTGTACTTTGTGATAAAAAGCATTCATCATATTATATAAAGCATGTTACATTAAATTTAAATGTAATCTTTTTAGTGGCAAATATATGACCATGATTCTATTGATAAATGTTTTTTTAATCGGGCCAAGTTATTCGTTTCCTAGCCGATTCCCAAATCTTTTCAAAAGAAAATCCCATAATTAGTAAACTCTATGGCTCAACCTAAAATTTATTTTCTCTAATCGATACTCAAGCCCAAAACTTTTTAATTTTTATTATCTTAAGTATCTTGAATCAAATAATTCAATTAAAGATCATTCAACCGAATGTAATTTTAACTGAGGCGTACACGCTATTAAATAAATATATTTGATTAATTTAGGGTGGGGGACAAGTTTAGGCTTTAAATGTTTAAAATCAGTCATTCTTGGGTCATGTTTGTGTGTCAAGGTGAAGTCATGATCCTACTTTCTAGGCCACACTAGCCAACATGCCAGTGCAGTTGTAGTAGGAGGCTACGCCTAACTTACTTTATTTGTGTAAAGATATTTTTTTATTTAGAAAATAAATCTTTAATCCATACTAAATCTAGACTCGTAACTTTTTATTTTTTATTTTAAAGACAGCTATTAATTATAAGTTAGTAACATTAAGTTAATAATAATTTGTCAATATCAATGTTTGAACATTAGATCTTCAAAAGAGTCAAAATCTCTTGTCTTCTTTTTGAACTACTAAACCAAAAGATCATAACACTTTAACTTTAAATATTTAATAAAAAATATATTTTCTACCTATATTGATTTCGACACGCTACAAGTACTTTCGTATTTGTATGAGAAATGACAACAATGACTATTATGTAAAAAGATACATTTTACACTATAAATTAAGTATATAAGAAAACAATCAAGAACATATGAATGTATGATCAAGTATTTTATCATTTAATGAAAAAGTGACAATTGTCGTTATGTAAGAAACTTATGTTTGTTGTTAAGTAAACAAATTGTTTATGTTCCTATAAAAAGATACAAGAGTATAAATGAACATTAAAACAATCGTTTAGGACTAATTAAGGTCATCCTTTAAGATCAGACAATGACACGACAATTTCCAAGCTATACATGATTAGACGTCTGGGATAAAAAAGAGCATTGTTTGCATTATTGACCTGAGAAAATCTTTGCACGACAAAAGATAGATGCTTAGCTGAGGTAGATCGGACTCAGCTAAAGCGCCATAGACTTCTACAAAAAGACACTTAGTGATGCTTGACTCATAAGTGTGTACATTATTGTGCGTCCCATGAACTACACTCTCCGGGCATTAGTTATACCCTCCTCAAAGGTAATGCATTGTTGACATGGACTTGCTGCTCGTAGTGGGAGGGAAAGCGTCTCCTTCTAATATCGCTACTTTCCAACCCGTCGGTGACATCAATTATCAAGTTAATGAGATTTTTACTATATATTTATTATGATGATTTTCATGACCTGATTATCATATTTCGGTTGACTTATGTATAATTATTATTGTTAACAAGTAAGACATATGAGGTTTGTCTAGATATGAATATTAGACTGAAAAACAGTGCCCATTAATAGATATCATCCATGGATTAATAATAGTATGCATAGTTCATCGATCACATATACATACACTAGACGATTTAACATTAGTACATTATGTAATAAGCAACATTGATACTAATTCTTACTTTCTTAGTTTATTTGTTCCTGATATGAATAAAATAATAAGTTGACAAAATGGTGATGTAGAGACAAACTGAAGATGCAACTAAACCAAAAACATAACATGTGAAGTGGGAATCTTACTTTATTTTCCCTTTTCTTTTGTTCCTTGTATTTCTATCAAATGTTTTTTAAACAGGAAACTTACACATATTTTAATTTAGAATCTACAGCTATGTTAAATGATGATAATCAATTTTCCATGCATTTTTTCGATGAACTATAATTGTTAGTTACCTTTGTATGACTGTTAATTTATGACTAACAAGATTTTGCTTCATATTATCAAATAAAACGGCAAACTTTTATGATATAAAATTTCAATGACACTAAAAAAATATATTTTAGAACTAATAAGTATTTTGACACTAAAATTAAATTGTGCAAGGAATAAAGGTATTAGACTTTGAATATAATTGAATTTTACATTGCTGATTTTCTATTCGAATTGAATTGAATTTTGAATTTTTTGAGCTTAATTCGAACACCTTAATACGATGATGAGTTTGAGGTAGAATTGGGGAAAAGGGATATATAGTTTATCTGAAAGTTGATTACTTGATTAAGAGAAATGAGAAGGAAAGTTCAAGATTTCAATAGACTGAAGGGGTGTGAATTTTTTAATAAATTGAATGGGAACTAAAAGTTGAATCCTGATTTATTGAATGAGAACTTAAAATATATATTTCCTTTTTATATTTTTTTTATTTTTATTTAGACAAATTTAAAAAAATATGTAAGATAATATATATATATATATATATATATATATATATATATATATATATATATATACCATTTTGTATAATAATAAAGATTGAGTGTGTAAAAGTGTACAATATCCTTTATTAATATTTTATGTTATGTGATTTACTCCATAAAAACATAAGTTTTACATGTTAATTCTAGAAAAGAATGGAAACCTAAGATGTGATTTAAGCCAGACTTTTGGTTAGACAATAACGTGAGCCTTATTTGGTGGGACACGCCAACGGCCAACCTAGTGGTTATAACTTCTCCTGCCCAGATTTTCTTTCTCCTCTTGTAGGGACTTATCTTGATTTTTAACAAAGAAAATTCCTAAAAACGTTTTTTTTTCTTTTTCTTTTCTCTCTTAAAATGTCCAATCCAAAAATTCTCTTTAAAATGTTCTTATCAATCAAACAGGGCGCCGGCGCTTGTACAAGTAAGAGCAGACGTCTGTATATCAGTACCAATCACAAATGGGCACGTGTCCTAAGCAGACGCCTCTCTGACATCATTACCATGGTCGTTGGCAGACACTCACCTTCCAATAAATATAGAAATACAGTAGTAACCATGTTGTACATAGGGCTATAGACCTTAAGTTCCAAATGTGTATGATGTGGTGTTGACATACACTCACCATCCAGCATATACAAAAATATCCTAATATTGATACATACGCCTCCTAACAGATAACAAAACTAACCAAATGCTACTCCGAGCACACAGATGGAAGATATAATTTAGACGCCATGATCTAATCGCACAGCCACGTATTTCCATCCTCTAAAAAATCTATATATTTATATTTTCTTCACCTCATGTAAGTATATTATCTCGTGAGTGTTTGGTCGGTGCATTTACACATTATCATATATTCATCCTGTTATTAATGCGTCAATATAATTATAAAATGTACTTACTACTTTCATTTGTTCCTGTATTTTGTAAGTTACGAAGGAAAACAAGCTAAAGGATGAGTTCCTTGTCAAAAGAAAAGGAGGTAATAAAGTTCATAGCTAAATGATGATTATTTAGGAAGCAAATATGCATCTTGCAAGTAAGGGATTATTATTGTTTTTTTGAAAAGTAATTTGAATTATTTTTTTTTTAACATTAACTGTTTTAATATCATATTTATAATGAATAATCACTAATACTACTAGAATACAATGGGGTAGAACATATAATAAATTAATGGATAGAGCCTGGAGGATAGTGGATCACATTGGTGATGTAGCAAAGTAGCAACAACAAAAGAAATCAACGTATTTGGATTTGGACTAATAAAATTAATCTAGGATAACAATCAACAAAGTGATGGAATGGACCCAATGGAGTACACAACTCACAAGCTCATTTGGGCTTATAGATTATTTTATTGGGCCGGAGAAAACAAAGAAATAACGGCCGTAGTTTTTCAAAATTTTCCGGACATCTGCACTAGCGGTGGGCATTTCGGGTTCGGCCCAATACCCGTAACCCGGTACAACCCGGGTTGGCCCCAACAGGGTTTTTTATACCCGGGTATTGGTGAACCCGGGTACGAACCCGGGTCGGGTTCACTTGCTAAACCCTACCCGCTATACCGGGTTTAGTTTTTTTTTTCTTCTTCTTTATTTTCTTGTGTGTCCCCAATACCGGGTTCAACCGGACTGGGTCCGAACCAGGGTTCTGGTCGGTTTCGGGTCGGGTTCGCTAAAAAACTCAAAATCTAAAATCGGTTCCAACCCCACGGGTTTAAACGGGTCCAACCCGGGTATACCTCCCATCGGGTACTACCCGTACCTGGGTCCGGGTCCAGTCCACCGGGTCGGGTTCGAACCCGGTTTTATGCCCACCTCTAATCTGCACCGTCACCACCTCACGCAAAAGGTTAACAATCAGTCATGGGAGTGGTCTTATGGTCGCCCTTAAGTAAAGGGTAATCTTTAGGTCCCAACTATAGTCGCAACATGCACAAGACCAAAAGAAAAGAAAACGCTAAGGCAAGATTAAGGCCTAAGGCCAAACAAAAGTGTAAGAAAAGCTAAGGCAAACATATGTGTTAGAAAAGCCAAGACCCGATGACTAACTGGTTAGAATCAAGCGAATAACCAAACTTCAAAAACAAGTTACAATCTTTTTCAGAAACCAAACTGTGACTCTTAATTAACATTTGATCATAGAAGTGCATAATACATTAACCTTAACCTCCTATTTATACTCGACAAAACCTTAAACTACTCAAACTCGAATCCCTACTTTTTAAACATTCAAAAAATTAGATAAACTTGCAAAACAATTAAATACTAAACTGAACTCTAAGCATTCTAACTAATATTAAATACTAATTAATTAAACTAAGATTCTTACTCAAACTAAAATACTTTATAAAAATCCTTTAAAATCAGCTTTCAACTTTCTAATAATTTTGCACTTCAACTTTCTCAATTAATTAAACTAAGATTCTTACTCAAACTAAAATACTTCCTAAAAATCCTCTAAAATCAGCTTTCAACTTTCTAATAATTTTGCACTTCAACTTTCTCTATTTTCACATTCGAACTAATTAGTATTAACTTCCAACACTAACCCCGTTAAAAGTAGCTCTATGGTCCTTTAAAATAAGCCTATACACAAAGAAAATATTAGGCTAGCACGAATACAATTATTGTTGATGTTCTTATGACAAATCTAAGGTAGGTCTATACATTCGTCCAGAAATTCATAACCTTAATTTGACGTGTTCAAAAACTCTTATTTTTTAACATTTTCTATGAAAGACACAAGTCTAGCAAATCTTGTCAAATCCACCCATCCCATCCTATGTCCGTTTGATTTTGGGTCTGCTCCTCCTCCACTCAACTAAATTACGGGTGCAAATCCGTTTGGGCTTTGGGCCTCTAATTATTATAATTATTATTTTTAATGATTGGGCTTCAATGAAGAAGAAGAAGAAGAAGAAGAAGAAGATGATTTAATGGGCCTTGAGCACCCGTCCGTGATGTATCAAAGGATGAAAAAAGTAGCATCATTGCATCAACATCACCTATTCACCTAGACGGACCGACCTAGTTATTTTGTATTCCGATTTGAGTTATGTCCACAAAAATGCTTTGTGCTTCAGCACGAACAAGATTACGATTGAGTCCCTCGTTCTCGCTTGAGAAACCTAGCTTCCGCCGGCCCAACCGTGTGATCTACCGTCGCAACCACCAAACGCCGATCGTAATGTCCGCAGAAGACCAGATTGTGGAACACGTGGTCCTCTTCAAAGTGAAAGCTGATGCTGAGTCGAGCAAAGTGGCGGCCATGGTGAGTGGACTGAACGCCCTGACCTCACTCAACCTCACTCTCCATCTCTCGGCGGGGCAGCTCCTCCAGTCTCGCTCCTCGTCTCTCGCCTTCACTCACATGCTTCACAGCCGTTACAGATCAAAGAAGCATCTCATGGACTACGCCGCTCATCCTGAGCATGTGCGCGTCGTCACGGACTACGTGAAGCCGGTGATTGATGACATCATGGCCGTTGATTGGATGTCCACCGGTGCTACTGCCCCTCCCAAGCCAGGCTCGGCCGTCAGAGTTACCTTTCTGAAGCTCAAGGAGGATTTGGGGGAGGGTGAGAAATCTAGGGTTTTGGAAGTGATTGGAGGGATTAAGGATGTGTTTCCAGCGATTGAGCAGCTAAGTGTGGGTGAGAATTTCTCCCACGACAGGGCCAAGGGGTATACAATCGCTTCAGTGGCCGTCTTGCCTGGGCCTGCTGATCTGGAGGCCTTGGATTCAAACGCAGCGGAGCTGGTGAAGTCGCAGAAAGACAAGGTGAAGGATTCAATACAAAGTGTGGTGGTTGTTGACTACGTCATTCCACCACCACAAGCTCCTAACCTCTAATGCTCCTCCTCCTATCTTCCACCAGGTTCTTTCTTTCTTTCTTTAGCTCTTCTTCAAGCCTTATCGTTGATCCTCTTGGCTGAATCAATAATTCATGTATTCTCTACTGTTATAACATCAATGTACTTTTATGGGATTGAAATTCGCCTTTATAAGACAAGTCATGTTCATCTCAGCTCTATTCTATTCTTTTTGGATGATTTTACTTCAAATCATATGCTGCTTTCTTTGTTTTTTCACTTTTGAATTTTCGTACCAGTAGTTGATTTTTTTGTGAAGATACTGCCTGCTTTTGCACATATGCAAATTTCTGGGGTACTGTACTTAAAAGCAATTTGATTTCAATATAACTTCAGTTGTTGTAGAGTGCAACTCATGTATACAAGAATCCTATTAAGAAAAAAACAAATGCTAGATAGATCACTTCACAGTTACTATCAAAAAGCAGGAATCCTATTAAGAACAAATTGATTGATAGGAGGCAATCCCAGACAACCCAAAATCAAGACATCACAGGCAACCAAACTTTGTTTGTGACACAAATTGAGATGAGAAGACTGTGAAAGATTAATAAAAGATTACCTCAAACTCACAAGACGGAAGTAAGTAAACAAAGATTAATAAAGATTCCAGGTGAAAATGAAGTTGCCCAGCATGCTGCTTGGTAGACTTATTACTCATCTTTGCAGCTCCCTGATGCACTCCTTTGTCTTAGTCCTCCTTCAAATCAGGGGATCAAATCAACAATTTGTTTAATGAACCCATCAAGTATGAAAGCAAAGGGAATTTTGATCAAATGAAGTTCAGCTATTCATTGCATGATGAAATTCTGCACGCGTTCTGCCACAGTGATATTCTCCACTTGGCTGGCTGGCACACGCACACCAGATGTTATGAGGTAGTTCACTTCCAGCGGGCCGTCCACTTTGTAAGTATAGCAAAACTTTTCCATATCGGGTACAGTATACTTCAGTGTTTTAAACGTGCTGAGTTTTTGACACTCGATTTCATAATCAGCAGCTGCAATAATATCTCTAACATAACAAAAGTTACTCTCTGGTGTTTACTTGAAGTTTTGTGATACATCAGTTTTTTTTATCCTTAACCTTATAATTATATTAAAATTTGTTTTTTTTTTCAATTAATTAATAATTTTTATACATTTATCGTTACATTTTCTCTTTTCTTTACTCTCAGTCACTTTCAAAAATTTTAAAAAATTAACAGGGATGAGCAATGTCTTACCAAAAGATGAACGGTAACATTTTCTCTCTTATTTACTCTCAACCAGTTACAATTATTCATTATAATATAGAAAACACACTTAGAAATATATAAGAAAACTTACCGTGAATGCTCTCGGTAATCTATAAATAAGGTAGCCCACCTCGTTTATATGTTTCGGGCCTGTTTGTTGGCTGGCCCATTTAAGAAAAAGAACAAATAATAAAAAAAATCGTTATTAAGGAAGGAGAAAAGCATTGCAAGCACGTCTTCCTTTGTTTTTGAGACTACCTCATTCTGTGTTGAAAATAAAACAATTTACCCTCTTCAACATATATATGAAAGCAATTTTGTTTCTCATTTACGGCCATTCAGGACAAAACACTAAAGTCATACCGAACTTTTGATTTTGTTGGCTGGCCCATTCAAGACACTAAAGTCATAGTGAACTTTTTTTGATTTTTTGCACCACAAAATTAATAATACCCCGTTACCATTAAATATATTGTTTCTACTTCCATAATTTTATCTTTTGTTACTAACGATCTGTAAAAATGTTCTGCTACTAATGAGTTTTTCAATAAGAATAACCAATGAGAGTATCAAATCTTTTATTATTTTTTTTTAGTACTAATTGTGGCAATTTTTCGAATATATAATCTAAATTTAAATTTTTCATTGTTTTGGAACTTATTACTCGTACAATGATTTGTGGACCATCATTTAACATGTTTTCATGCTAAGTTTACCAAACATCAATGTCCCACATTTATCATTTATGATGTTTGGTATATTGAATTTTAAATTTCCTTCAACTTAAAACCGAAAATAGTTCCAAATAGTTTTTGACCGTTTTCCTTAAGACGACTTTTATGCATCGTTTTACCTTAATTTTAGGGGCACGTAAACAACTAATAAGAAAACCAAACATATATTACTTGTGCAAGCATACAAATTAATAATAATACAAATATGCTGCAAGCTCGACCAAGATAAGACACGACCAACTTTAAAGAACATGAAGAGAAACATAGCATAGCAAAAGTTTCATTACTTTGATACTATTCGCAGGCAAAAATTAACACATTGAAACACTAATCAACTGCTACCATTTTTCACCCCTTAGGCCTCTGTTTTCACAACCCATCTATCTGCAAAATAACATGAAATATATATATATATATATATATATTACTATATTCCTATCAAGAAACTTGTAAACTAATGGTGAAATTACCATTTAATTTGTATCTAGAAGAAATGACGAGCAGTAGTGGGGATGGAAATTGAGAGCTGAGTTGTGGAAGAATCTTTGTTATTTGTAGGCGGCCATTCATCAAAGAAATGGTGCATTACTTTCTGGGGTTCATCTTTTTCAGTCACTATTTCAAAGCTAACACCCTCTCAGTTGCTTGTTGCTTTCTGTTGATACGGGTATTCGTTTTGATGATGTTCAGAAAAGTTCCCTGCTTTGAAGTCTCGATGGTTCCACAGGATTCTGAGAAGAGTGAATGTTCGTCCATCTCCTCTTTCATCCCTAGCTCTTTCTGGTTATGATGCATTCACGCTATAAATAAAATAATTAGAAAATGGTGTTAGAGGAAAACAAAGATAGTGGTATTCAAAGCTAGCACACATCAACCTGTAAGGGCTGGAATCCAAAACATTAGAGAAGGTCTAGAGTAAGAAGAACGTGGGTGATATGATTATTATAGTGAGTAGAAGAGATGATGAGAGTGGATGTGAATTTGGAGAAGGTAATTTGGGGATTTGGATGATGGGATCATGGGCGTGGGCGTGGGCGTTGACGTGTTGACTTCCACGGGCTTTCTTGAACGGTTTCTGCCTCTATGCATGTGCCTTTCACAGTATTTGGAATCAGATAAGCTTCCTTTGAGCATCCCATTTCTTACCATCTGTTCTTCTGCACCTTCCCTGGTTCTGGATCTATCTTTCCACCAAACCCCATCTCGAAACACTTCCATCCAACTGCAGCCAAATTCAATCAACAAACCAAATAAAAAATGTTCTAAAATTTGAAAAACATAATAGTTACATTTTGTTTTCATCAAGAAACTCTGTTAACAAGTGATGACTATAAAGTACTAGTGCTCCATAATGAAAGAAAAGCTCGACTTTTGTTATCAAGAAACACACATTTATGCATATGATAGAAAAAGTTTTGATCTTTATGCAGGTTGTAGAAAGTTACAATTTTGTCTCCATCAGAAAGCTATGATGTACTGGGAATAGATTATAGATAGATGGAGATAATTAAGTACCTAAAGGATGAGGTTGCTGGTGGTGAAGGATAAGGTTTGTAGAAGAATCTAGACTTGTTTTGATGGTAAAGAGGAGATGAGGAGGTATGGGCATACCAGAAATGATGTACTTGTAAAGTGCTTGATGTTCAAGTTCTTGCCATTGACTTGCTGTAAACGGATACCTATTATTCCTTGCACTTTCACCACCTTCCCCTGCTGTATTCATCATCTTGATTTTAATTGGAGAAACAGCACCTTGCTCAAAGGCAGATGGAAATGAAGAAGATAATAAATGTATAATATCTTGAATTGGTTGGGTAGAGTGGGGAATCAAGTCAAGTTCCTCTGTGGTTCTCTTTGTTTTGTTAATAGAGAGAGGGTGAGGGTGAGGGTGAGGTGAGGGTGAGGGTGAGGGTGAGGGTGAGGGCACTATATTATGTCTGATGCGTCTGCTGCCTGCTACTATGCTGCCTTTATGGCAGCTATGTCTCTGACAAATTTATACGGAAACCCATAATAATGGCTCAAGAGATAGAGAGAGTATAAAATAGGAGTTTGTGTAAGAGTAAGAGGATTTGGTATCTAATGCGCAGAGTGACAGACAAATGTGTCAGTGGCTGTGATCATGACGGAAGTCAGTTTGTTTTTTTTCATGCTTTTACTTTTCATCTTCATTTTCGAAGTAAATGGAATGGTAACATAATTCATTATTTGACCTTTTCTTTTTGTAGGGGTCAAACATATATGTGAACGGAAGTAGTGTTTGTAGAGAAATTGAAATTAAACTTAGATAATTTGAGAGACGTAAATGACACTTTTAACATCGAAATTATTTTGATCGTTCACTCGAATATCTAAATAGAATATAACTTAGATTTGATAAAAAAACTAAGTATGATTTTATGTGTGTTTTTGTGAAATAGAAGAAGAAAATTTGAGAGAACCAAAATAATGTATCAATTTGATTTTCAAGTGAGGGGAAAACTATCATCTTTGTAAGAGCTTTTCAATCGAAGATCACAATATATTTAAACAAATATAAACTTTGTAACTCCTGAAATGTTTGATGGATATTATGATTATATATATCATTAGTCAAACTAATTATATTAAAATATCTAATATTATTTAATCCTTTTCAAATCCCATAGCTACGGCTTGTTGTTATAGCTTTCTTTTGGAATAATATTATAGTTTTGATTGCCAAAATCAAATAAACTAAGAATGAAAAATGTTACATAATATTAATTAAATTTTCAAAATGTTTTAATTTGATTACGTATACATATTGTTATTGTAATTACTAATACTAGTGTTGTTTTTGTTATTATTATTATTATTATTATTATTACTACTATTATTATTATTATTACTATTACTATTACTATCATTGTTATTATTATTCTTATTAGTTGTTTATCATTGTTATTATTATTCTTATTAATTGTTACTATAATTTATATTTAGTATTTTACATTGTACAAACAACCGTTACAATATGTCCTTAGAAAACTTGTGACAATATTCGAGAAATTATATATTATATTACAAGCGGTGAGTCTAAACGCTGGTAGAATTAATCTTAGACCATTTAAATTTGCTGAAACTAAATCGTGACCCTTTTAACTAGGCAGTTACGGCGGTTCCAGGTTGGTTACCGACGGTTTCTTGATGGCAGTTCAGAGTTGATCTAGACACAAAAATAACCACCTGAGAGTCCTCCATTTATACCTACTGAATGTTCATTGTTGTCTTCTTCATTTATCCTATAGTAGGTTCTTAAGATCAATTGCGAAGCAGAAGATCTATTGATGAAAAAACGAGAGTTGGGCCATAAATCATCACCGAAGAATTGAAATCAAGATTTCTTCGTCAAACCATGATCAAACTGTAACCGTTATCCAATCGGCATGCTATATTGTGATTTTTTCCCATTTATATCTGATCGATCAAATCAAGAATTAAGAGGATTGATTCAGGAGGCTGCGAAATCAAGGTTTATTAGGGTTCTTGTGAGTTCCTCTTTCGATTGAACTATTTCATTTGATTTTTGGCTGTTCTATCTGATCTCGAACGCAAATTACTGTGATTGTGGTGATCTTATGAGCTATTAGTTAGGAATTTAGCATCTTGCATTTGCGAATTCCTAAGAAAGTTCGAATTTTTTTGTTCATGAACATGTTTTTTGTTATTTTGTTTGGAGTTATGTTTTCCCTCTTCAATTTTCGATTTGTGATTCTGTTGGTGATGTGGGTTTCTATGTGCAAGCTATCAATTTGATTCTTCCCCTAATGTTAGCACCTTATCCCTGATATACTGTAGTTTCTAACCCTGGAATCAAGTTTTCTTCAGTATTATTTTGTATGCAGGGTTGATATTATGATGTTTTTTGGTGTAGGTAGCACAAAGTGAAAAATTCTGGACACCTATTTACCGGTGTGCTTCAAACTGCGAGTGCATTGTTGCTGGTTGGACTTATGTGTTTATAGGTTTGTTTTCTATATGGAAGTTGAAGGGCTTGCCAAGGATGTCAGTGGAGGTGAGATTCTAATAATCGTTTGATGGATATTGATGATAAGGGAAATAGAGATGTATAAGCTGAAGTCTAAATGAGATATTTAAAAGTTTAGTTAGTATTAACTGTCTAAAATCATAAGCAACTTTAGTCCATCCTGTTTCGGGTAACCAACTTTTTTTCCATTAATAATCCTTCACCCACTTAAAATATTATATTCTATTCCAAATTATTAACTTGCTGGTCCAATGGTCAACAAGGTGGTGAAGGGAATGGTGTTGCTCATAGAAATCTAATTCAAGAAATAGTATAACACAAGCTATTGCAATGATCACTGCAGGGTAATTTAACAGTGATTAACTAAGTTTTTCTGATTTAGGTGACGTTCTTTCTTTGTTGGAGCTCTTGGCAACTAAGATGGTATGCGATTTAGTGTTTACCTTTTATATATATGTTATTTAATACATTATGGTGCATAGTGAGTTCCTTTGCATTGGTCAGTGCATCTAACTAACTTTTGGTGTGTCGGTAGTAGAGTTGGGGTTTGGTTGCAAGAACATGTTAGTGGGTTGTTGAAGATGTTGGTAGCATATGTTATGGAAACTCCTTTGAATTCCATTTTATCTTTTAGGTCAGATGGCCAAGTGAGTTTCAATCTTTTAAATAATGTGTAGGTTTTAGTTAGCTTTATAATTGACAACCTAAAAGATTAATTTAACAAGAGTAATGTAACATTAACATAATTGCCTTACATTTTTCTTATATTACATACTTGTGCTAATGGATTCCAAGATGCTGAAGTTGAGAAAATAAGTGTCATACTAATTTTAACTGTATCCAGAGCATGTCAAGTAAGATTAGTTTACCGGTCCAGTTTGCTGCTCTTAAGCTTTATTGGATATAACCCTCTCAGTTTCCAGAAAATTTGCATGAACAACTTAGAACTACCACCACCTGTAAGTTCTACAACACATAACTGATTGTATACAAAAATGGTTTTCTTCATTCAATTTGTACACAGATTGCATATTTCAGCTAAATATTTAAAATAGCACGCTCTTTGCTTAGTCACGGGTCAAATTGCGCACTCTACGTTTATGATTCCTTTGTAAAAGGTAAGCTTGCAAAAAAAATTACAGGTTGCTCTTGTTTTAATAACTCAATTGCATGCTCTGTCATGCAATTATAACTTGATAAGCATGTTCCTGACTATTGTAAAAAAAACAAAAGACAATAACCGAATGAATCATAAATTAGATTTAGATAACATTTCTTAACAATCTTATGCTTCCGTCTTTTGTAGGAGTGAAGCTAAGGAGAAGATGCATCACCAATTCATTAACATATTCTCTTCCAATGATAAGGTTTCTTATATATGATGTTTTTTTATATTAGTTAGTAGCAATTCAACATCATTGTAATACCAAGTTGTACTAATAATGTTATATAGTTTGATATTATGAGGTATAAAGAAAAAAGGTAGTTATATGAAATTATGTAAAATGTAGAATATTATCTTTCGAATTAAAGGCAAATCATCATTGTTGTTTGTGTTGTGTTTATGTGTAATAGGAAAATTAGCAGGAGATCAACTTACGACATTAAAGTCTCAAGACCATCTGCTTATATGTTGCTATCAAATCTATATCCATCTGGCTTGGCAATTGTCAGTAAGATCAAAAGTTAGGAAGTTAATGGATGAGATGAATGTGAAGAAAGACAAGACAATTTTGGCCTATTAAAGATAAATATAACCTAAATCAAGATTGTCATATACTTAGTGGCACTTCTGACTGGTCTAGGTTTTGCGTTGATGCTTCTTTTGATAACAATGTTGTCAGCATAAAACGCAGGCGAGGTGCATAAATGTTGTCCATACGCGGTTCATGACAATTTCCACATGACCTACCCTTCGTCTACTACGTATGACTGTTAACTTCTATTTTTGTTTCACGGGAAAATTTATACTTTTATGTTTAAGTTGTTTAGCACTTCCTTTTTATCTTTATGTTGTGGTTGTCATATTATAGTCCCTCATTTGATGCTTACTTATTTTAAGTGCTTCTCCTTTGATGTTAAACATTAACATGTTTCTTCGTAATGCACTTGAGTTTGCTTGTGTTATTTTGACGTTGTCGTACCCGACCACCGACGGGTATAAAACTAGTTATATAACTCCCTCGTCTATAAATATTGTAATATTTTCTTTACATTACCGTGATAAAATAGCATTTTCTTCATTTTAATGCATTATTAGTTCAAAGCATGCTTATTTTGCTACAAACATAATATACTACAAGTTTCATTTAATTTTGTTCATGTAACAGAGTACTTAAGATATTTAATTTATAAATAACTACCTTAAATAATTCTAATTTATTTAAAATCTATTTAGAGTAGGCTAGTTTTTAGAGCTTTTTTTTAGTAAAATGTCATTTTTGTCCCTGACGTTTTGTTGAATTTGCCATTTCAATTCAAAAACTTTTTTTTGGTCATTTCAGTCACTGTAGTTTACTAAATATTACCATTTCAGTCACTATAGTTTACTAAATGTTGTCATTTTCATTCACTCCACTAATACTGTTAAAACTCCGTTAAATATGAAGGTATTTTAGATTTTTTCAACACCCTAATTATCCAATTAAAACAAATTAATCAATTAATATTCAACTAAAACTAAAAAACACATGAATCGACTTGTGAGACAGGTCGCTTCGGTTAACTCTAATACATGTCGTTCGATTAAGATCTGCTGTAAGATTTCAATTAATATTCACGTTTTGTTAGAACGTGTACTGTTGTTCAATTGAGCCCTAATGTTGTCACGTTTTGTTATGATTGAGGTCTGCTATTGTCATATTCAATCGTGACAATAGCAGACCTTAATCAAAGACCTCAATCAAAATTAAGCATGTCAACAACAAACCTCAATCGCACAATAGATCTCAATCAAATAATGATACGCGTTCGAACAAAACGTGAAGATTAATTGAAATCCCACGGCAGAGCTTAATCGAACAACATTGGTTAGAGTTAATCGAAACTTTTAAATAGAAACGTCTGGTCTCACTAGTCGTTTCATGTGTTTTTTAGTTTTAATTGAATATTAATTGATTAATTTGTTTTCATTGAATAATTTGGGTGTTTAAAAAGACTAAAATACCCTCATATATAACAGAGTTTTAAAGATGTTAGTGGAGTGGATGAAAATAAAATGACAAAAAAAAAATATTTTGGATTGAAATGGCAAATTCAACGTAACGTCGGGGATGAAAATAGCATTTTACTCCTTTTTTTTTTTAATTAGAGGGCATAGAGTGGATTTCCAAACCAAGGAAAATGGCAACCTCCGTGTGGCCTTAAAAAAAAATTAATAAAGGGAACATGTTAAATTTTTTCTTTTGAACAAGACAATGCGATCGGATTAGAGTCAATAGTTTACAACAATAGTTCGGAATAAGAAGTGTAGAGATCGAGGGATCTCTCTTTAAATTACATGGTATGTTATTTTGAACTTTAAATTAACCATCTATTGCATTTTGTAGGATAATTTAAATCCTTGAATGATCCTCATGAATGGTTTTATTATTTCAAGTTCAAGTATTTAAACAGATCGCTAACAGCATGATTCAAGAAAATCAAAAGCTAACAAGAATAGATTTTTCGGAAACAATTCTCACAACATAAATCATGCTCAGCTGGTTGTCTTCTGTTTTAGGTTGCTACGATGTTTAATACACACTTCTAAAAATGATTAAATTAAGTGATAATTGAGGTTGTGAAACATGAGATAATACACATTTTCCCTGTTTGCCGTTCACTAAAAATAAAAACATGAATGAAAATAAATTGCCGTTAAATAAAAAGAAAAACATAAATAAAAATAAATTCCATGTATTTTTGTCTTTCACACAATCTTCAAATATTTCACTCTGAAAACATCCTAAAGTAAATATTCGCATTCATGACAATCCTGAAAACAACGCTACTATACTCAGTTTGCAGCACTCTCATTATTTATCCTTTCTTTGATATTAAAAAAAAAAAAAAAAAAAAAAAAAAAAAAAAGAGAGAGAGAGAACTAGATGCTGGTAATGGAGAATAATGATGATTTAACCACAAGTCCAATTTCACCTAAATAGTCAAAGTTAACGATAATCGAACAAAAACCGTCAAGTGTTATGAGTGAAGTGAAGCAAGGTATAGTACAATGTTTAACAAAAAGAAAAAATTAAGTGCGAGCAGCATACAAATACTACAATAATGGACATGAGTTCTATCTCAAGTACAGCGTACAAAACGCCAATGGTTCTAAAAACAAGGCTGTTGATGTTCATGAAAGAAACCTACATGATTTATATTGTTGCTGGTGCCATATATCCAACCAGCCATTGTGAATTCAGATGGTACAAATGGAAATATAAAAACAAAAACAATTTTACATAACACTTGAAATCTTGAACTCATAAAGTTAATACAAGTTAACCTCAACTGCCTATAACTATAATTGCCTGCACATCTGTTAATCCTTTTGGAATAAAGATAACACCAGGTCTGTATGTACAGAGAAGAGTTGTGTGTCCACAAATAGCTGTCTCAAAACAAATTAATAAAAATTACTAATTACTAAATAATACGGCATGTTACCCTTCATTTTGGTCAGCGTAGAAAAGAACTCAAAAGGTCATCCAAGAATGTATTATAAAATGGCCAAACTGCACGTTATAAAAACAGAAGTTGACACTTCTTTTGCATCTTACAGTGTATTAGCAAATTTAGCAACCAAGTCACATTCTATTACAATGAATGACCTTGAATGGTCTTGCTTTGCTGATTTTTCAAAAAGTGCAGACATGAGCATCAATTTGACACCTATTAAGTAATTTTTATTTAAAATTATTGTTTAAAGATCAAATTTTCAAACTTGTATATAAATTTGGTTTTATAGAGAAACACTTATGCTTTTGTGGCACGTGAATGGCATCAACGTGGGCCACATCAGTCAAAAGTGAGGTAATCAGTAATAAATAGTAAATCGGTTTCTATTTTACATCAAACTTAAAGAGAGCTAATAGAACTGGAAAATAAAGTGTAATGTTCATTTATAGTGCAGTTTTCTCCTAATATTAATATAGCAGTAAAAGAAACTAGCAGGTTACATATGCTAACTTAAAGTAAAAAATATTTATACTTATTTACCTTCATAAAAGGTCGATCACGACTAGGAAAAGACTCAATGAAACTCTCCTTCAAAAGCAATGATACCTTAAGTGCAATGGACGTGAACGTAAGCAGGCTATAGAAGTAACACTTACGTTTAATAATTTTAACCATAATTTTGTAAATCTGGGAAGAGAGAAACCTTATCATCATTTGACTGAACATTTGTGATTGTGTGAGAACGTAGGTTAGAGCAAAGTGAATCCAAATAAGATCTTAATACTCTCAGGAATCCCTTGGCAGCTTCGACCTGAGTTCAATAACAATCATGTCATCTGCTTGCAACATGAAACAGAACCAATGCATTTATTTTAAAATGGGAAGCTGCAGGAACTAGAAACAAACTTCACCCTTTTTCCAGTTTTTGCAACCCACTTTAAATTGAGCACAGCAAAAGAAACTTAAGATAATCTTGATACCAACTTCAACAACCAAGTTACAATTTATTATGACTGTAGCAGCGAAGACCTGTTCAGCCGATAGGAGGTCCTTTTTTGCAGATTTTGCAAATAACAATGGTGGCATATTTTATTTGCCATTTAACTATATATGTAAATGTCACACGGCATCGGATGTGACATACAGAATTATCTTTATATATGAACCATTGGAAAAGATTATTTTTTTCAAACATGTAAATAAATTTATTATTTTAATTTCTTTCACATAAGTGTATCAGCGTATGTGGCATCCCGGGTGGGGCTTTCATGACATAAACTAGTGCTACAACAGTAATTTACAGGTAAAATCAATTAAAATGAGATTGCTGCTAACATAGTAATATTAGAATGAAAGTTGTAAGTTGGCTTTATGTATTCTACATAATCTATAGTTACTAAAACCGAAAAAGGGGTAAAACTCATTACTCTAGCACGCAGTTTGTCCTTCTGAAATCTTAAACACGCCAAAATAACATGATGAATATCATAATAAGTAGCAAAATAGGACTCATGCATGCTCCAAACAGCCAAAAAGAAGAGATGATTATTGGTACTGATAACAAGGATGATAACAATAATAATAAAGCAAGCAATAGAATGTCAGCAAAAACTTTACAATGTAATCTAGGACATAAGAGATTATAGAAATGGATAATTTGAACTGGGATTAAAAAAGAAATACCTGCACATCTGTACAATCATAAACCGGTCTCCTTTTCCCTAATAACTTTCTCCCACAAGTTGAGCATGATATGGAGTTAACGCTGCATACAACTCTTGTACTGGGGGAAATGCGGTATTGATAATGATTTGACCTAATTAAGGAAAAAAGGATATTAGAGAGTAACACATAATTACATAGACTTCTTGAATGGTACAGTGAAATACATAAAGCAATGAACATCAGGAAAGATGCAAGATAAATTCATAAACAATATCGGGGTGCGATTGTGTGATGATTCAGCACTGATAAAAAAAAAACATTATTAAATGTGCACCTGGTTCTTGTTTGCATCAACAAGAATAACATTTCCTGACTTGGATTGTACTTCAGCAGTTTTGCTCTTCACACCAACCTGGTCAACATTATTATCGGTCAAAGGCACCAGTAGAACAGTACATAAAGAAAAGAAACACAGATCTCAGAGGAAGCTGTAACAGCAAAATTGCCATTTAAACACTTGCAATTTATTTATTAAGCGAATCTCATCTTGCTAATTGGAAATGAAGAGCTACGGGGAAAAGGAAATAAGAACTCAAAGAAAAACTCACTATAAAAGGAACAGGTGCATCCAAAAAGTCTAGCATGTCATTTGGCAAGACCTGAAACAATTCCAGTTAAGAAATCATTTAAAGTCAGCATGTACAGCTATATTATAGCTTTATTAACTCAAAAATAAAGAGTCTTATCCACAGTACTGGCATAAAGAAGCTCTGCCACTGGTATGGACGAATAAGAGGGATAATTGACAACACTGAAGCAGACAATATTCCCTGATATGTAAAAGAGGATAATAATTAATATCCACTACTTTAATCAAACATACTCCAAATTAGTTCCCTAAATATAAAATGGCAACACGATAAAATAATGTACAATACTAGTTTTAAAGCAGATTAATCCAAATACAGTATTTTTCCTTTCATGTCATGATTCTAGCTGAATCAGAATTTTAATTTTTAAATTAAGTGACAATATCAGCAGCTGTTGAGTTGCCAAGATAAGCCACGCAGAAAGGACTACAAGAAGCATAAGAAAGCATAATTTACAATTACAGATAATATACGAACCAGATTTGAACACACAAACACAATTTGCTTTTCCAGTAGAGCACCCGCAAATATTGTCAAGATCTGTGGAAGGACATAGAACAATTTTGTCGTTTTATAGTCTAGCAGCACATGGAAAACTTTACCAAAAAAAAAAAAAAAAAAAAAAAAACAATAAAGATTACATGCTCAAGTCGCAAGGATCCGCATATGCTTGAAATTGCCCATACTGATAAAGCCGTTGCTTCTTCCTCCACAGCAAGTGCTTTATGAGCCTATAGTCCCAAATACATGTTATGGCTCACCATCACCAGCAAAATTTAGAGTTTCAGAAAATTAATATTAAATACAAATATCTACCTCTGCCAGTTCAAAACTAGTGCTGCATGACGTCAAATCAACTTTTGAACCAGCAATATGTAAAACTGTTTCATCTGGTCTATGGAATTCCAAAGGATGCAGGTGTTCCAACGGGTGGAATTTGATTGTCGAACCTCTTGTGGGGACACATAAACGATTATACTCACATATAATCTGCAACGATCCATGGTTGTTGGTCTGCAATGTTTAAATTGTTTGTGTGACAAATGAGAATATAACTTAATGAGCCAACACCAAGTTTTGAAAAACAATATTAAAAACAAATTAAAAAAACCTTAGCCCAATCAAGAATCTCATTATGTTCATTATCTTCTTGACCAGAAAAAGAGGCCTCTTCTGTCTCGGGTGAATTAGCATCACTCCTAAAGTTCCTATCTTCACTAGGAGAACCCTGAAAACTGTATCAAGTAATTCCCATCACCAATTAAACATTTACAATAGGAAATGTATGTATTAAGTAAAAACAAAATTAGTACTCCCACTGGCCCAGGAAGATTCTCAACCATTCTATTTTAGTTTGCTCCTAAGATCATTTATCAGCTTCACCATTTCTACCCTTTATCACAAAGTACACACTATCATAAAACTGCATTAATTGTATATTTCTAAAGCTGTGTGCATATCAAAAGTGTTAGGTTTCAAGCGGCGCAGCGGAACCAACACACGAACCCGCACAAACGATTATCACGCAGAAAATAGAAAAATAAACAAAACAAGGATTTAACGTGGTTCGGTCGGTGTGACCTACGTCCACGGGCTGCAACTAGGGTTTTCTTTATTTGCTCAGTGCTAAGATTACAAATACATGACATGGATATATATAGAGACTAATTAGGGTTTTAACCTAATAAACTAGAAAACTAAATATGGGCCCAAGCCCAAAGCCTTCACAACCCAACAATCTCCCACTTGAAGGCTTTGCGATAAATTCTAGTCCGCCATTCAAGTACAAAGCAACCATCGTCTAGTAACTTCAGTAATCTTCAAACAAGTCTTTCAAGCCTCCAGTTCCCAAAGAACAAGCTAAGACTTCATCACATCTCCTAATTGCAGCGACCCCCTCATCATCAAGTACCAGAAGGGCCAGTTGAAGCTACCCCGAGCTCCAACTCAGTCATGGCTAGTCCCGCCAATGACTCATCCTCCATCTTAACCGATTTGGACATTCCACCGGATTCAAAGATACATCGAGAATCACCATCACTCTCCAAATTCAGCAAACAATCACCAGGAGAGAATTTTTCAGTCGTAGTCTTTAAAACCCAACGTTTCTTTGTAACTGTACCCGGAACACGTCCCGTGCTCCCACTGTCACCGAATCCCCTGAATGGTTTAGACTTTCGAACTCGTTCACCTAACATCCCTGCTCCAGACTTCACGTTTGCAAAATGAACTCTCTTAGCACCAGATTTAGCGAACCAGATTTTGTCGTGCTTAACCGAGACGGTCATACACCCTCAGCAGGTACCTCAACCATATACAATGACCCACGCTTTATACCACGAGCAATAACTAGATTACCATGATCACCTTCCATTTACCACCACCAAACCTTACTTCCAGTCCTTGTTCATCCAGCTGACCAACTGAAATCAGTTTTTTTCAGCCCGGAATCACCCTAACATTTTTCAGGTTCCATGTAGTTCCCAATGAAGTAACCAAATCAATATCCCCATGCCGTTACCTCAAGTATCTCGTCATTAGCTAATCGTACCTTTCCAAAATCACCATGTTTCAGATTCACCATCGTTTCCCGTTGTCCATGGCGTGAAACGAAGCCCCTGAATCCATGACCCAAGAGTCCACACTGTTTTCCACACTGAGTATCAATGCATCATCATCATCAGAAACATTCCAATAGCAGTGTTCAATTCTTTCTTATTCGGACACTGACTTTAACATGTCCCACCTCGTTGCAGCTCCAACACTTCACATTTTTCCTAGGTTTAGATGAACTCCTTCCCCGACTCCCACTGTTCCTGTTATTATCCCGACCCCTGCTAACATTTAACAGCTCACTATTCGATGATTCACCCGAGTTCTTTCTTCTTACATCTTCACCCATAATTAGATCCCGAATACCATCAAGAGTGAAACCTTTAGTCCCCGCAGAACTTGAAATTGCAGTCACAGTTCCAGACCAACTATCAGGCAGAGACGACAACAGCAGTAGAGCCTGAACTTCATCATCAAACTTAATTCCAACAGATACAAGTCTTGTTAAGATTGAATTTAGATTGTTGATGTGAGCAGTCACTGAGCTTCCTTCTTTCATCCTTGTGTTCACAAGCTCCCGAATCAAGAACACCTTATTCGCCGCAGACGGTTTCTCATACATATTTGACAAAGCAGACATCATACCACGAGCCGTGGTTTCCTTAATAATGTTAAAAGCAACATTTTTCGTCAAAGCCAATGTAATAACCGCACGAGCCTTTTGTCCTTTGATTCCCAATCAGCTTGTTCTATTTTCTCAGGTTTTTCTTCTAGTACCATATCCAAGTCCTTTTGACATAACAATGCTTCTACTTGCATCTTCCACCAACTGAAATCAGAACCGTTAAATTTCTCGATCACAACCTTCCCGTCTTCAGCCATCTCAAACAGCAAACAAGAAGCAAATCGAAACAGTGAACAGACACAGCAATGGCACGGGCCTGAACTTGACGGCTATTTTACTGAACACTGTCAATTGACCGATTCGCTCCTACAATAAACCTTGTAGACAAATCTTTACCTTTTTTTTTTCTTCTTCTTCTTGTTCTCGGCTATTTAGTCAAAGTGGCTCACAAACAAACAAAACCCCTTTTCTTTTGAGCTTACGTACCAGCAGCAGCAACAACAAAAAAAGGAATCTTATTTCTTTCTTGTTTAGATGACACAAAATCCAAGAGAAAAACAAATGTGATCTCTTCCTTTTGCTTAATCGTAACCTTACAAGAGAAAAAATGACAATCTTCAAACGATAAGAAAAGCTCAACCTTTCTGCGAATCGTCTTCCGTACAATCCCGTGTGTTCAACGAGCCTAAGCTCTGATACCACTTGTTAGGTTTCAAGCGGCGCAGCGGAACCAACACACGAACCCGCACAAACGATTATCACGCAGAAAATAGAAAAATAAACAAAACAAGGATTTAACGTGGTTCGGTCGGTGTGACCTACGTCCACGGGCTGCAACTAGGGTTTTCTTTATTTGCTCAGTGCTAAGATTACAAATACATGACATGGATATATATAGAGACTAATTAGGGTTTTTAACCTAATAAACTAGAAAACTAAATATGGGCCCAAGCCCAAAGCCTTCACAAACCCAACAAAAAGGGTAATTTTGACACTTAGCCGTTATATAATATATTAACTATACATCCCAAAAAAAAAAAATTATTATGGAGACTTGTTTGGGCATAATGTATGTTGAGACTAGCCAAGTATTAGACTTTTTCTTTCAGTTGAGGCGACACATAATAAGAAATTACTTTCGAAGCCACCTAATGATGTATCAGGTTTCATTTAACCTAAACCAGTAGTGTAAAAAGAAGAAAACACACTAATCAAATTTACATTTAATTGTTGCTTCTTGATAGCTCAATACAATAGTATCATTTCTTTTATTACAAAATAAGGCACTTACGTCATTATGCATATTTTTGGCCAGATTGGTATAAACGAAATTATTAGATACAAATTTGGGTAGTTGGCGGCCTAAAAGGCAGTATCAATACATATGTAGCCTTAGTGGAAAAAGTTAAATACATGAGGGCCACCACATACATTACATTCATATACATCAGCAACTCAGCTATGATCCTCCATGGATCAGAGTTAAAAGTCAAAAAATTAGTGATCAAATGCCAAATGCCCAAAGGTAATGATTACCTTGATGAAGAATCAGAGCTATCATATTGTTGATAACGAAGAAGAGGCAAAATTGCATTTGGTATCTGCTTTTGAGTATCTGGTTTGTTGGAAACCATATCATCAACAGGACTATCACATTCTATCCTAGATGAATCTGTCTCCATTTCGGGACGAATTGGAATAACACAATCACTGACTCTTGTACTGATAGAATTGCTCCTGCTTAATTGCACAATTTCTGTGGTTCCATTAAGCAGTTCTTGAGACCCAGGTTCAGCTGAAATGCCACTCACATTATTCTCTAAATATACTTCATTGTCATATGCTAATCCCACATCTAAATCACTGATACTTTTAGTTAATCGTTCCAATCTTTCTTCAATGAAGATGCTACACGTAGATAAAAACAAATTAATATTTTATAGAACAAAAATACCCAGGATAAAATTAACATTTTATAACAAGAAGTCAACGATGGTACTTATTGTCAGATAAAAATAAAGGAGCATTTATATCATTATTAACATTAAAACTGACAACCCAAACTTCAACTTCATCACCATGCATACTAACTGAGGTGAAGTGTTTTAGGCATATAGGCTAATGATGCACAATGTAGATGTACCCCTATACCTAATGTCCAACTGGTTAGAGAAAACTTGACTGAAATCCAGTCTCATGGATCTCTCTAAACAAAAAGCTACTAGCCTGCTGATGATGTTAAATGGACTATCTTTTGGAGTTGATAAGATGATTAAACATGACCATAAAAAAGGATCAATATCAATATATTGTCTACAAACCTGTTCAATACCCCGAAATGTAGTTCGAAAAATGGAAGCCTTGTGAGAACACAATAACACCGGCGGGTCGTTAAGATATGCCGGCTCGGAGGTGGAGAAGAAAACCGTCCGTCTCCCATCATAGATATTAATCTAGAAGGCTGTTGCACCAACTCATCAACTAGAACACAACAACCGTACAGAATTGAATCATCTGCACCCTGCAATGTAAAAGATCAGAACGCGGAAAGGATGTTACAACATATGTCGTGTGTAGTATATCATATATCATACATGTATATATGTTTATATATTTATGTGCACATACATATGTGCGGACACGCACACTAACACGTGTAAAGTCATAAAGACACACAGACTCACACAACCAGAGACATACAGATACCAACACAGCAACAATGACATAGACACTCACAACATGCAAGCACAGACACACGGAGACAGAATAATGCATGCACACATACATACATATATAACCACAACCATAATATGTGTGTATATACATTCATATATTATATACATACACATACATGTATGACAAACATATATCATAGCTAATGGGTGTGTGATACAAACCTGAACTCAATGCTGGATCAAATATGGGTCGGGTCAACTGCTAAATGGAGGGAAACAAAGTAAATGGAGGGAATGATTCAAAAGTTTAAGGGGTAGGGGCTAATCCATGAAATCAGGAAGTGGGATAACTACTCCCACCAATTTTTAGTTTAAGTATTAGTCTTCTGCATTTTGTTTTGGATTGTCAATGTTTATGTTATTTAGATTGGGTATCTATACCTTTGCGCTTGGAGATTAACCCATCTCGAATTGGGTCTTCTTTTTTGTAATCTTTCGGTTCTAGCAATCAAATATATCAATTACCTTTGTTTGATTTCTGGGTTCTATCATTTGGTTCCATTGCCGGGAACAAATGAGGAGAAGATGATTCGGAATCACTTTAACCACGTAGAAGATGCTATACCGGCTCAACTAGCGGTCATTGTTGCTCGATTAGATTCCTTGCTGACCTTGAAGGATGATGTTGCAGTGCTCTAGGCTTGGATGAATGGCAAGGAAACCAAGGATGAACCTCGAGGCACATTGACAGATCTGATGCTGCTACCCGAGAATGAAGACGTACCCACTGATTTGAAAAGCAAGGACTTATCGCTTGATGTGGGTGATGTTGACATGACACCAAGTTCCCTTTCACTTAGAATTGATCCCAATTTGAACGAATGGAGACCAAATGTCACTGATGGCAAAAAGAATTGGAGAAAAGTTGCAAAGGACACAACAAGTGCACGTTGTTGGCGGGAAGTAGAAACAAGCTTAATTGGTAGAAAAGACAGACAGAAGACTGATCTCTACCATGTTGATGCTGGTAGAGACATCACTGATTCTAAAGATTCATCTCCTCTAGACATGTGGCATGATGGTGGTAACCATAATTCTAGTCTTGAGACTTGGCTTGATAGCGAACGATCCTCTAAGTGGGGTCTAGATGAAAACAATAGTGAAGTTGCAAGGCCTTCACAATCTGCTTTAGCTTATGGAGGGGTTTATGAAGCAGATCAACCTACAATTGAATGGCTGATTGCTTGGCACAACGGTTAACAATTATCGGATTGTCGACTTGAGGACAAGTCGTTTCCCCGGAAGGGTAGTATTGATACAAACCTGAACTCAATGCTGGATCAAATATGGGTCGGGTCAACTGCTAAATGGAGGGAAACGAGTGGAGGGAAAGTAAATGGAGGGAATGATTCAAAAGTTTAAGGGATAGGGGCTAATCCATGAAATCAGGAAGTGGGATAACTACTCCCACCAATTTTTAGTTTAAGTATTAGTCTTCTGCATTTTGTTTTGGATTGTCAATGTTTATGTTATTTAGATTGGGTATCTATACCTTTGCTCTTGGAGATTAACCCATCTCGAATTGGGTCTTCTATTTTGTAATCTTTCGGTTCTAGCAATCAAATCTATCAATTACCTTTGTTTGATTTCTGGGTTCTATCAGTGTGTGTTTACAAATATAAACTCGTCAACTCAAATCAAGTCATTAAGTACTATCTAGAGATAAGTTTAGTAGAAGATTGTTCAAACTCACAGATTTACTTATTAAGGAATAAAGAAGTAGAATCAAGCAGCAATCCAAATTAATTAGCAAAGAAGTCTTTATGGGCAAATAAGAAAATTGAGTGCAGCAGTCAAGGTTTAAAAGTCACAGATCAAACATAAACACAACAAACGAATAATGAAAATACGGCTAAAAAATAACTGAAAGGAATTCCATAGATTACCTGCAGCCTGAATACAAAGGATAGATCATTTTGTTTGAGATGTTCCTGAAAATTTTCAACATGTTAACAATTCATAGCAACAAAATACTCAGTTCAAAAGCTAAAAGTAACGATGCATTACATATTGTATATTTGTATTTACTTTTTTAAATAAAAGAGTTTACATGATTAATAAAAAACACATAAGTAACAAGATACCTGTCCGAGAAGTATTTCGTTCAATTCACTCATTGATGGTGTTCTCTCAATAGAGTGAACCTGAAATTACAAGTAGCAACATTCAGGCGCAAGAAGAGAAACCATAAAATGGCATTCAAAATGGCAGATAAATACCATTAAATGGCATTTGACAAATATGACACACGTTAATACACAGAAAAAACAGCCAATTGTACCAAAATAGTCATCTAATGATCTAAATGAACGCAAACTCAAAATATCAAACTAAGACAAGGTGTAATTTGTAAGATAACAAAAAAGGGAAATTGTTGCAGTAGTACAGATAAAAAAAAACAATTATTGTATTAATTAGGATCTACCTGCGTAACATGCATAATTATAATTAAAACATACTCATTCATGTGCCTAACATCTCTTTGTAAAAAAAACTGTGGCCTTACCTCCAATCCACCAGGAAAACAGAACGAAAGGAGATCCTTAGACCTTAAAGGCAACTGTTTGTCAGGAGGGTACACAAAAAGAACCTGAAAGTACACCCAAATGATCAGGAAACATATTCCATAAAAGTGAAAGGAAGTTAAATTTTGTATTTCTTTTATATCAGGAGGCCTGTAGGACGCGCACCTGAGGCTCGAGATTTGGCTCTACGCGGAACTGATTCTGACTACTAAGTGCATTTCGCAGCCTCCCTGGAACTTCAGATCTTCTACCAAAATACTGCCTTTGAAGTGCTTGAATGTCACAATTTGGATGCAATCCAACCACTACCATGCTCTCAAATAGCCTTGATGGTTCCTTCAATATCCTCTGATGCTGAAATTTTCAAAAAAAAAAACATAAGCAACCATGAAGAATATAATGTAGTATCTGTGAGCACATCAGAGCACCAATTACAAAGGATGAAATATAATGATAATGAAACCTTTAACTTCCAATTGGGTGTTTTAGTTTCAATATATGTGAATAACATGGTATTTGGCAAGTGTTGTAGTTAAGATGACCTAAAGAAACTAAGTATATTTTATAATGAGCATACCAGGGCCTGTAACTGAAAACTTGCCCATTGACGTTTTTGGCTAGTTAATACTTCTGGATTGTAAGTTCTACTTTTCTCTTCAGGGGGAGGGGAAAAGCCTTTTAATACTCTGAAGACTTGGCTCTGAAGCTTTTGAAGAGGGCTACCGCTATCCCCTTTTGATGAGAATACAACTGATGGTCTTGGTGCAGGAGAAGTTGGAGTAACAACAGCTCCAGACGCATCTTCAGTTGTCTGCACAAAGAAAGAAGCACCCCAACTTGTGTTGTTTGGCTCTTCATGAGTGGAATTCCCCTTGTCCATGAGTTCAATTCTCGTGGCTGAGATGCACCAAGAATGCTAGGTACATACAAAAGAAAGAAATAATGAGAATGATTCTTCGACTGCAGACTCGTCAACAGGAGCACAAATTTCATCCTATCTATAATTGTTAGCAAGATTCATCTTTATACTACTACTACTACTACCAAGCACATATGCTAGGAACTCTTTCTTTGACTTAAATGGAATAAAGCTGCAGTCCGGTATCCACGCCGGAAGCACAAAGCGCTACACTAGATGATCAATCAGAAAACCTAAAAAGTAGAAGAGTAATTGTTGGAGCCCTCATATAAATATATATATATATATATATATATATATATATATATATATATATATATATATATATATATATATTTTTAATAACTAGTATTCGGTTAGAGATTTTGATCTTAACAGAAGATGTGAAAAGTAGAGTGTTTGGGTTGAGGATGAAGAATTACACAAGAGAAAGCAGATCATATACATATATATATATATATAAAAGGATCAGAGAAGCATAGATAAGAATCAGAGATCAGTAAAGCACAAACAAGGTTGGAATTAAGGGAGACGAAAAGCAAACAAATAAAGCCACTACTCACGACTCACATCTCTATCGCCTTCCTACAGAGACAAGATCATGCCTCCATCTTCTAATCTTCCGATGAAGAACAAACTCGAACCAGACTTTCTTCTCAGGCGGCCATAACAAAGTATCAAGGTTTTTCCTCTTAATAAGAAAACCCCCTAATAAATTAATTATTTTTTATTTTAGATTTATATATTTACTAAATTTGTTTTGTTTACCACGCATACAAATAATAGTCGTCAACCACGACTATTTCGTAATCTAATGTGAATTCATATCATTACAAAATGACATCCATTGATCATCATCCCCGTTTGCATCAACCGAAACACTGTGTATTTTATTTTTTTTTCTTTTAAGTTAAAGTAAGTGTAACAAAACTATAAAACGTATGCTATATAGTTCTTTTTTAAAACAGAAAAGTGGAAGTAAATGAAAAGAGGATAAATGAAGATTTCTTATTCCAAATTAGAAATAAATCAACCAACAATAACTATAACATTTTATTATTTATCATTTTACCATCTTAAAATAGTTATATGATATATGATACATAAGATTATAATAGCAAAATCGTAACATTTTTCTCTTTCTTATCAACTAGGGAACAAATAAAATATTTAAAGGTTTTTCTTTATTTGGAACTCTTTAACACATATACATCATATCTTTATATTTTTTTTTTTTTTTTTTCCCTTTCTTAATTTCATATATTTTCTTTTATTTTTTTATCAAGCTTGAAAGCATAGCATGACATAATCAATCCCACCTATTATATTATATATTTACGATTTACGATACGGTAATGATACATGTATGTAATAGAACTTTTTAAAACAGTTTCTATAAATCCGTATGGAAGCGTGCTTACATTTTACAAAAGTTTAAGTTAATAAATTAAAATATAAAATCAATGTTACCTGTTATAATCTTTTTACTATTCATATATTAAACATTTTTTTGTTGTATATCACATTTGTCCAGACAAGGTTGTGATATAACAATAAATTCAACGATCTATACACACCTCCTTTAATACTTGTTATGCTTCCCCTTTCAAAATATTATTTTAAAACTTGTCATATTTTGCCCTAAAAAAAGTTTAGTTTTAGAAAAAAAGTTTCTTTAAAAAACACTTTTATATAACGATAAAAACATATTTAAAAAAAAATAAATTCTATAAAAATTTAATATAGCAATTTCTGAAGCAAAAGAAAAAAACTTTTAAATATAACTTCTAGAATTGGAAGTACACTTAAACGAACCTAACTCTACCTATTAACCGTTTAAACCGATTTATTCGGTTCGGTTATCCGATTAAAGTTGTTAAACCGTTTATTATTCGGTTTTCACTTCGGTTTTTCCATTAGCCGAAGTGAAAACCAAATTTATAATTTGATACGATTTCTTACGGTTACGGATACAATTCGGTTTTTAGTTATTTTTTATTTTTGGCTTTTTCTTGAACACTCGTAACCACTACAATAAAAATGATAAAGGTCAAAAAAATATAAAGACTAAAAGTAATAATGAATGGAAAAAACTTAAAAAATTTAGTTTAATATATTAAGAGGTGATATGATAAATATAAAAACATAAAGGCAAAAGTTAACTATTTTTACAAGTTTGAGGGAAATGTATAACAAGTAAACATATTTTAAAAAGGGGTATATATAGCATTCTTTAGCAGATAATAAGAAATATTTAAATATTAAAATAATGTATATAGTTGGTGATTCTTGTTCATAACAACATTTTTATACACTTTAGTGAAAAGGATCTGCTTTTGTGTGCCATAACGATATGATTGTAATTGAGTGTGATTACAAACAATCATCATCGACTATCTTTACTAAATATTTTTATATACAACTTTTATGAATCAAAATATTAAATAAATTGATGCGGTCTCTAGTAAAAACTTTACAAGTTAGTTTGTATACTAGTATTAAGACCTGGGCACTGCGGCTAGGGCGTAAAATAGTGAAGAAACTTTGTTGCGCGCGAATCCACACGTTGAATGGGCGTTTATTGCATACATAGCTTTATATAAGAAAAATGGAACAGTTGCATCGTTGATAACAAAAATATGTCACAATCTATGCGTTGTAGTGAGTCGTTGATAATACTTAGAAGTTTATTTAAGAAAAATGAAACCGTTAAAAAATTTACATCCAAACATTGATAAAAATAAATGTGCCGCAACGGGAAAACGTAACGATTACGGATGTTAACATTGATAAAAATTAGTATTCATAAAATTAAATTTTATAAAACATCATATTTTAAAAGCTTTAAGATGATTAGAAAAGTAAACCGTAAATAATTTAAACCTTAAATAAGCTTTGATCGGACTTGTACATTTGTGTTTCACTTAATTGTATAATCTAATGCACAACGTTGTTTTAAATGGAATTTACACCAAAACGTTAATAAAAAAAGAATAAGCACGTCATAACGGGATATTTGGCGTTTTATAAAATTTTAAATTTTATAACTTATAAGAGTATTCACATCAGTTTTCTTATTTTTATACTTATAATTATACTAAAAAAATACTTTTTTTCTCTCTCCTTTTCAATTAAATAATATTTTTTTTATACTTTTATCATTACTTTTTCTCTCTCATCTACTCACAATCACTTTTAATTAAAAAATTTATAAGGGTTAAACAGTTATTCTCAAAATATACAAATTGAACAATAACTTTTCTCTTTCCTCCGCTCACAACCATTTACGACCGTTTCTTAAAATATAATAAACGCACTCACATAAATATAAGAAACTTATTGTAAATGCTCTAAGAGGAATAGAAAACTAAAGAAATGAATGTATAAGAAAAACAATATGTAAGTATATGGTATATAATGTATCTATAGCTAAACTTAAATGGATAAAAAAGAAAAAAAAAATATAAACATTATGCTAAAAGACTGTTACATTTTATTTTATGTTTTTTAATTAGCAATAAGTCTAGGGGTCATTATGTTTTATTCATATTGTTAAGAGATAGTCATATGTAATTTGCATGCCTATAACATGTATGTTAGGTAATGAGAATGGATATCTAGAATTTGAATTGAAACTATCTCCTATCTCCTAGCTTCTTCTTCTCTCTTTGTTGTTTAACCCTATAAAAAACAAACAAAGCCACGCATATGATACTTATATAATACTTGTACATGATGCTTAAGTGAACTTCAATATGCCTTTTAAGAATATAGTAATATGTTTAGTTCTTACAAGTTATCTTATGTTGAGTAAGTAATAAAACGTAGCTAGCTAAAAGCAAAAGTATATATTCATTTTTTGCATGATCATTGAAAACAGGATCTGAAGCGATAAGTCGATGATCAATCAAAGTCTATTGCGTCAGTTTTCTAAGAGCTCGTGTGCGAGCAAGTTTCAACTACTAAATCAATTACTTTTCCTTTAAAACAAATATAAAATTTGCTAATGTTGTTGTAAATTATGCAATCCTGGAAGTAGTTATCTTTTAGGTGTGTTAAACTTGTACAATCATGTTATAGTCATGAAACATCTAAAGTCATGAAACATCTAAAGTCATGTGATACATGAATCTTTGATTACATATCAGCTTTAATCCCATGAAATGTGTGTTTATGTCCTATGCGAATTACATTCACTACGTGTTGTATCTCTTGGTAGGAAGATAGCTTAAAAATAAATAAAAAACTAGAACGGGTAGAAATATATTAATTTAAGGCTTGTTGCAACACATACACACCACAGAAACGATCGTTAGGGCGATGATTCTCAACTCCATGATGCATTCACATCACCTTTGATTGATGAATTGGTTCTAAAATTGCCACTTAACTTGCCATTGTTAAGCTAGCATAAAGATAGTAATTTAACTCTAAGTATAGATAAACACCACGTGTTAGGGTTAGCCACTGTGAGGGCATTTTCAGATGATGATCGGTGTTTCAAATCAGGGCGATGACGCGATTGATTTTTAACAATTGAAATTGAAACAAGGATGGCTTGTCAAAATTAGTGATGTCTCAACAACATTTTTTGTCATGAATTATCCACCATTCGTGACCAGAAAGGAATTGTGGAGGCGTTTTCAAGATTGGGGAACGATGATGGACGTGTTTATTCCATTAAAACTTACATGTTAAGTGCGTCATTTCTAGTTTGTTAGATTTTTTACATTAGAGAATGTGCAAAAAATGATAGCTATGTACTTTAAGGAGTATTTAGGTGGATTCATCTCATTTATTTGTTGATGTTGTGAGATTCGATAAAAGAAAATGACGCATGTGTAACACCCGGGCTCTCGTACCAATAATATTGTCCGCTTTGCCCACGACAGAGCTCAAGGATTTGCTTTTGGTTGCCCGGGTGAAAACTTCCCAGGGAGGTCACCCATCCCTGGATTGCTCCCACCTGAGCACGCTTAACTGTGGAGTTCTCTTCTCATCCACAGTCAATACGCCCAAAACGCGTTGGTAATATTAGAGACCAGACATTACTTATGAAGCAGTAATCTCTCCAGTCCACGACCGATATGAGATTTATGTAAGTTGTCACAGCATGGTTCACATATCAGTTCTATCTAAATATCAAATGAAGGACGCCATATTATATTCATAAACACTAAGAACTACGTCAGGTACAGGGCTGCAATAATATGTGGTAAATTCATATGCTAATATGCTTAAGGGCCAAAAATCAAATACTAAAATGGAGAAAAATATGTCACACGGAAACATACATATTAAGGATGAAAATCTAGGGGTGTGGGCTGAATAGGCGTGTCATTTAACAAGTGGTGTTCATGACATACAACGCATAAAGATAGTAATTTGCCAATTAACTTGCCACTGTTAAGCTAGCATAAAGATTATTTCTAAAAGTTTCTTATCATAACTCTTATTTTTAATTATTTATGGTTTATAAAAACTTTACTTTTAAAAACACTAATTTTGAAATATTTCATATATTAAATTTTTTTGATGTTTAAAGAAAGTTTCATATAATAAAATGATCTATTTTTTAATTATTAAAAACTATTTTTAATAAAAAATAATTAAATAATATTATTAACAATTAATATGATTAATTAATAGAAGAAATAAGCGGAAAAATTTTGATGATAAGAAATATGGTGCTACCATGTGTCACTCTTAGCTACTATTTTATTAGAGTAGAAGATAATTTGAACTTTTTTTTAAAAATAAAATTTGAGAGAATTTAAAGACTTATTAAAAAAAAAAAATTTAACAGCCATGACTTTATTAATTTAATAATTAGGTAGAGTATAAATAAAATAAAAAGGTATATTTGAGTATATATATTAGCAGTTTATCTTAGAATCCTGTTTTATAATTAAGGCAAATTGAATTTTAATAATCCAAAACTATGACCTATTGTCAGATAATAATCCAAACTTTAATTTTTGTTGTCAATGACAATTCTAGTAGCATAATCTTCATTAATCTACATTTGATTTTCACTTGATTGTGCTCATGATGATGATTGTGAATGAAATAAGAAGACAAACGATGAAATAGAATGGAAAACAAGAGAAAATCAAGTGTAAATAAAAAAAGATTGCTACTAGAATTGTTATTTTGACGACAAAAATGAAAATTTGAATTATTATCGGCAAGATTGATAATATGAATTATTATCGGATAATAGATCATAAAAGTTTCCATTTTAATCTTCATGCTCACTTGCTTAAAAGCTTCACTTTTCTTAAGGGGGCAAAAAGTTCCATTGCCTTTTATTCTACCCTTTGTTGGGGTCAAAGGTTAAATGTTAGAGAAAGTCACCTAGACATCTACTTCGTATCATATAAATTTATGATTATTTTATTCCAGATCAAGTTATATTTTCAGTTTCATACATTGACATTAAGAGATGTATCAATCTTTTTTTTTTTTTTTTTTTTTTTTAATAGAGATGTATCAACCTTTACTTGATGGTAGTTAACTAAAAACAATTAAGTTGGTGTTTAACACTCCAGCCTCTTAAAATTCAGTTTTGGTTTCAACCAATTTATTTTCATAAGCGGTTAATTAATAGATCTAGTATTGATATTATCATACTTTTGTTTTCATTTAAAGAATGAGACTTGCAAGTGGTGTTCGATGATTCTCAATACCTTGAATCACCCTAGTATTGATATTATCATACTTTTGTTTTCATTTTGGCTTCATGACGTGTTTTTGATAAACAAAACTCCTAGCCAGCCCCTTGCTTCAAGTAATACAAAACACGAGTGTTTTAAAGGAAGCTATCGATCACTTTCCAAATAACTCCTCCCTAAAGCTTTCTTTTGCTGGCATTGAGTCGTAAAATTCATTCCCGATTTATATGTATTTTCATATTAACTTTTGCAACCTGACATTTACTAAACTGGATCAGGGGATATCTTTAATCATGCATATATATATATATGGCTTTATGACTGAACCTTATATGGTCATGCATGCCATTTGAAGATTTGATGTGTACGTAATGACCATTTTGAAATAAACAAAGTAATTTTATAAAACTAAAAAAAAAAAAGGAAACGGAGAAGGAAGCGTGAAAGTAATCAAAAGCATGAGTGGAAAGGGAAAGAGAGGTCCCTTAGTCCTTACACTTGAGTCGTGATGCATGCCTCAAAAATAATTAAAAAGAAAAAAACGAAGGTGGATGTGTTTTTGGTCAAAAAGGTTAGGAACTTGCTGACCAGGTTCAGCTCCTCATAGTCAAACACAAACTCGATGGATTTTGCATCTATATCTATTTTCTATATATTTTATATATATCCTTTTCATATCCGGAAGGATCATGGATGATATAAACCACTAATTAACGCTTTAATCTACCCACCTAGTTTTTACTACTTTTATCATTTACTAGGTTATATCTTCGTGTATTACACGGGTTGAATAACAAAAATATTAAATATTTATTGATGATTAGTAAAAATTATAAAATTTTATTTTAATATAACATATGATTAAATTTACGTATGGTTAAGTATTTTGATTTTTTTATTATTTTTAAAACTTTAGTTTTAAAAAATTGCTTTGAAATTTTTTTATTATTTTATCAGTATTTTGTTGTTTAAAAACTCCGGGTTTGTTTTAAATAAATGTTCTTTTATAAAACTTTTATTTTATAAAAAGATTGAATTTAAATATTTCGTAATTTAAAAAAGCTTTATTTTTTTAGAAAATCATAGTTTTAGAAAATTTTATTTTTGAAAAAATATATTTTTTAATCAAAATACTTAGTTTTTATTTAATAAAAAATATTTTAATAATTATTAATCCAAAGACTTGAATTTATAATAGAGAGAGAAAGAGAAATATTTAAAAATTAGTTACTTGACTTTTAAAAAATAAAATAAATAGTTTAGGCAGGAAAATAATTAGGGAAAGCATTGTAGGAATGCCATGTGTCCACATTATAAAACATCTTAAAAGAGTAACTAATGGAGACACATGTCAGCATCACATTCATTCTCATCATAATTTTCCCGCTTCTCTCTCCTACTTAATAGTTACTATAGTTACTAATAATATTATTTAATTTATTTATAGACAAAATATTTTTTAATAAATTAAGAAAGAAATCTTTTAATCAATATTATTTATAAAGAAATAAATTTTTATAAAATAATCTTTTTTTCAAAAACATCAAACTTTTTAAAAATATAAAATATTTTAAAAATCAATATTTTTAAAAAGTAAAATTTTTATAAATAAAAAATAATTATAAATAAATTTTATAAAACTTTTTGTTTTGAAACAAAATATTTAGTTTTTTTAAACAAAAAAAGTTTAAAAACTTGATATCATTATTTTGTTACCTATAGTCCTTATACATAATTTCAACCGTATTTTATTTTAAAATATATTTTATAATTAACAAAATTTTATTTTATTTAATATTTTATATATTCAACCCGTGTAATACATGGATTATTAAGGACTTGACATATATAGCCCTATCCTTAAATGTGACTTTCAGTATTTGATGAATGAATCATATTGGAGTAGTTAGAGGATAATAATTACATCTATCTATTATAATAAAAGAATGTTTAAAGCGGACACTTGTAAATTTCTAGTTTAACTCTAAAATTATGTTTTCCGTCTCTCTCTCCTATTAAATGAAAATCAATTTAAATATGTAAATTATACTATAAAATATCTAAATTATAAATTTTTTTATTCTAATAATTTATTAAAACATACTAAACCATATGATTTATATTATATCTTATCTTAAAATATAATATAAAAATTTTATTTTTTATTATTTTTATTTATAATTTATTAGATATTTATTATTTTTAATTTCACCAATGGCTAATAAGTAATAACATGTAAGATACAAAACTTTTATAAAAACTAATAATTTTAACATGTTAAATTTTATTCAACCCATGTATTACATGGGTTTTTAACCTAGTTATTAGTATAGATTATTATATTTTTACTAAGGATACTTTACACACAATAATATATAAGCTTTTTAAAAATGTAAACAACTAGGAGTAATACCCGTGCTATACGCGGGATAACTTATCTTTTTAGTAGAAATTGAATGCAGTAACATGTAAAATGATGAAGTGCATGTGTTTTTTAACAAAAAATAAAATAAAATTATCGATAAACACATGCATAAATTTGAATAAAAATAATTATGAAAAGATATAGTAGAAAATAGAGATACATCGCGTTATTATGTTAAAATTATAAAAAAAAAAACAATTTAAATAAAAAAATTCAATCATCACGTAGAATCGAAGATGAGCCACGAGCATCAGTGATGTGAGGCCTCACCATAGGCACATTGCAGCTTTAATGTTTTAGTTCCAAATCTATCTATTTAAGATGATTCAGAAAAATAAAATAATAAAAAAAACTCCATTTCATGTGGACCAGTAAAAGGAAAAATTTTGACGGCTAGGTCGGATCAGCTGTGGTAAAAGATATATCCAGAAATAGATAAAATAAGCTTACGAAAACGTAGAATCTAAATATAAATATATGGTTTATTTTTAAATAAAATTTATATCAAAATAGTCAAAAATAAACATGTTATAATGGTATATTTAGAATTTATAAAACCATTATATTTTAAAAGTTATAAAATAAAAATTAAATTTTATAAAGTTAATTAGTAATGTTAAATAGAAAAATTAAAATAGTTAAAAACAAAAAAAAGTAAATTGTTAAATATATTTAATTGTTATTCAATTTGCATAAATGAAAAATAATTCAAATTGTTATCTGAACACGTGGCCAAAAACATATACCACACAACAACAAGCGGGATAGCCCACGTGTTAACCATCGATGGAACTACTTTTATCATTTTGGATGCTAAATATTATTTATGCAAGTCAAAAAGAAAATGGAGTAAACAACTAATCATCACTTGGACCAATAAAAACATATCTATTCACGCTAAACTTTTAAATGTAACTATTAGGATATTGGGAGTAAAAACAAAGAAGTTTGAAAATTATTTCTATACTAGATTTAGTAAATACGTATATTACATGTGTGGATTAAAAAAATTAAATACAATAAAAATCTTATTAATTATAAAAATACGTATATTACATGTGCGGATTAAAAAAATTAAATATAATAAAAATTTATTAATTATAAAAGATATTATAAAATAAGATCCTATTGAAATTTCGTATGAGTAAGAATTATAAGTACTAGAATAACAATATCATTTTTTTAAACTTTTTTATTTTGAAAAAGAATTAAACATTTTGTTTAAAAAACAGTTTTAAGAAAATGTCATTTTTAAAAAGTTTTCTTATTAGAACTACTAATTTTAATTATTTTTTATTTATAACAAACTTAAAAAAAAAACATCAAATTTAAAATATTTCGTATTTATAAAAAAGTTTGATGTTTTAGGAAAGTTTCTTTATATTATAAAAATTTGTTTGTTTAAAACATAGAATTAACAAAAAGATATCTTTCTTAATTTATTAAAAAACTTTTTTAATCTAAAAATAATTAAATAATATTATTAGTAATTGATGTGACTATTTAATAAGAGAAATAAGCGAAAAAATTTTGGTTAGAAAGACTCTGATGCTGTCACGTGACATTTTTAGTTACCTTTCTATTATAGTAAAAAGATACAAAATTAATAGATTTAACTTTATCCTACCTTAATCCTAATCCTAAAAGATAATATTACCGTATTAACTTAATCCAAGTTGTCGGTATCATGGGCTGACTTAGAAAAACACCGATGGGCCTCTTCCACTTATGGGCTTTGAAGTTTATGTTTTAGCAGTGCATGTCCGCGTACAAGTTTAAATGAATTAAGTTACAAAGACTACAAACTTAATTAAACTAGAGTTGATTCCCCGACGCCCGTTGAGCGTCTTAAAATCAAGCCTCAAATAAACATAGTAGAATAGTGTGTGGCTCAGAATCGATTATCGGTTACAACTGTTGGACGAAACGACCACCAGGCAACGGCGACCGACACCATATTTGGTGTATCATCATAGCCACAAATCAATAAAAACGAACATACGTTCATCATCATTGACAAAATGTACCACGCATATGCAAACCCAATAACAATCCAGAAGTATCAAAACAATTCTCAGATGCGCCTTGCACATCATCATCGAGTAGAATTGTAGGCAAAACCCATCTTCATTTCAGAAAAATTTAGGGTTTATGACCATGAACTCTAGATGACCGCTTGGAATGCAAACATTAAATATCATTGGGGCAAGAGCAACCACATAAACATAAAACTCAAAACAAACTTCCTAAATGATGTTATTTCACAAGAGAAAATCACCACCAACACCAGATCTAGGACTAAAATGGTTCTTAGATGTGGCCTGTACATCATCATCGACCAACCCAGAACCATTAAACGACAGCTGACGCAAATGGCATGTGGAGGTCACCGACGGTGGTTCTCAAGACGAAGGTAAGTGGCGACGGTGAAAGGAATCGTTGGGTGACCATTGGCGTTCACTGTGACATAGGCGCCACCTAATGCGGCACACACAGACCACCGGCGACATCTATCACGACCTTCTTAGATGGTCAGGCGGCGAGAACAACCTGACACACCACCATGACCACATACCCAAGTCGAGAACAAAAAAATGTTTGCCATCATGTCAAACGACAAGGAAAGTCGAAACGCCACCGTCACCGCCTCCCATCACCACGGCCGCTGCCATCTGCACAAAATCCAAGAATAAAGGGAGAAGCCATGCACCAGCGGTAACACATGAGGGCGGTCGCGACACCACCCACGGCGACTTGTGCACCACTACCTAAACCCCAAAGATGACCAGCTCTATCTCTCTAAAAAGACAACATGCATAAGGGACCTGTACGCGATGCGAACCAAGGGGCGAATGTGTAGCCGGAGACGGCGGTGAGAACTAAGGGCGAAGGTTCAACCGGAGCAAAGTGGCTGACCGGAAACCTCCACTAGCTGGCGGGTCCCTTACACACAATCCCTCTCTAGAATGAAACCCCCAAAACAAATGAAGAAAGCAGTGAAATAAACCCCTTTAAAAGGGCAAAACAAAACATGCAATGCATACTTGTACCCTATGCATAAAAACCACAAAAATACTATTCATCAGCTTCATTTATTCATGTATAGGGTAGTATATCTTGTTAAATATTTGAGTGTAATTAGATTGAACAGTTTGACTAAAATGATTATAATATTTATTAAACAAGTCAGAAGGTGCGGGATGCACAATTGTGTTGAGTTTATTATGATCTTCGGTGTTAAAGCTTCACAATTTAGGTATGAAGCTCCTAAAAATGAGGGTTTTAAGGGGACAACACCCTATTGATGGGGTCAGGGGCATTTTAAATTTGAGGTAAAAATTGGAGGTTTAAAATTCAGCTTGGAAAATTTTAATTTTGGTAAAAATTACTTTATTAAACATGCATCAAAATTTAATTTCCTAGAAACTTCATATATGAAATTTGGGGTGAAAATTACTCAAATTTTAAACATTATAATTGCCTTCGTTTGTTCGCCCCATCTCTGCAAAAACGAAACCCTATACATTTGATCATCTTTGTTCTTCTAGTTTAAGGGAAACACTCACACACACACACACAAAACATAATTTGTTGATTTTGAGTTTTATCTGATTGAACATCTGGATTGAAAACCATGTTGTTTAATCTGAAAACGTTACCTTATTTTTTAATTTTCAAAGTTTGATCATTAAATACACGACCTATGCAGGAAAGAAAAGAATTGCAAAACATAAAGGAAAGACTTGAAAAGAATCGAAGAAAGATAAACATCAATTGCTTTTAAATTAAGTTGCATAAGGACTACAAACTTTATTTCCTTGCTTATGTTTGTTATTTAAAAAAGTAAGCTAGTTTATATTTGTTCATTTAAGATGATTAAGGAACATTAACAAACAAAGTAAACATTTTAAAATATCAACTATAAATGGTTGTATATAAGTTTGTTTTTATATATTTCAAATATTTTTGTTTTGTTTTTGTTTATTTCTCTATTCGAGTTGATGGGCTAGTTTCACGTTCGTGCTTTTTGCTCGCCCATGCATCCAGCTGATTGGGCTAATTATTTGCACCCGTGGTTTTCATCTTATTTTAGGCTACTGCAATAAAGGATTAATAAAAGTGAAAGATGAGAGTGCAGAAGTTAAACAAGGTGTTTGGGCTAAAGTGTAAGTTGTCAGAAGGGCCAAATTAACACGCAAATCTCTTCACTAGATAGATCGTCATCTTGTTTTTTTTTTTTTTTTTTTTTTTTTTTTAAGGTTAAGAACCCATCTGCTGTGCATGTGTATAAGGTTAAGAACACTACACAAAAAAACTCCATTCTTGTTTAGTCTTTAGTACCTTGTTAGTTGCTTGTCTTGCAGTCTTCAGGTCTTGTTTGAAGATTAAAGAACTTTTGTATCTGTTTCATTTCATTTGTTATGAGATTTATCTTTGTGACATAAAGTATTTAACTTTTTTTTTTGTGACAAAAAGTATTTAATCTAAAGTTTTACACTATACATAACATAATATTCATAATCTACACAGATTTAGTCACCAGAATTTATTTGCTTTTATATATAAAGTTGAGTGGTTTTTAAAGAAAAAAATAAAGCACTTAGTTGTGTCGTTAGAAAATAAAATGTATACATATGTAATTTCTAGCTTTCATTCATGATGATAACCTTGGGCTAGCCGGCATCGAACAAACTCCAGTTTGAATTGGAGTCAAAATTAAATTATGTTCATGCAACTCAACCACATTACACATATAGAGACTGACTCGAGATGGTTAATCTCTCAAATAATAATACCCTTTGAGCGGGTTAGACTCCAAAGAAATAATAGAGAGAAAAAAGTTTTCGTTTATATTAATCTCCATGCAAACATATAAAATTTTATAAAGAGTAATGTTGTTTTTTTTTTTTTTAGGAAACATAATCAAACTAAATTAAGTAACTAAATCAGATTCAAATAATTAAATAAATAGCTTTACCAATTAACCCTTATAAGTATTGAATATTGACAAGATTAGTCCAACAATCACCCCCCCTAATCTTGTCTTGCACTATGCTTCATAGCAACGCCGGGCTTGAGACGTCTTTTGTGACTTTTATCTCGCTAAAACCAACATCTCCATGTCCTCTCACGAACCCTTGACCTTCACCTTGATCATATCCAAAGTCTTCCTCAACTCGACTTCTTCTGGACACCTGACCTCCACTTCAGACACGTCTAAAGTCTTCTTGAATTGAACCCTTGCTTTTGTCAACAATTTCTTTGGATCAAAACATGTTTCTTTGACTTGTACTTCTTCTCGAATCATTTTACGCCAATGCTCATCGACCTCCAACTGAAAAAACTAGCCCCTTGCTTTCCTATTTTTACCCGGCTGCTGAATGAAAACCTACCACCATATTGTTTCGTTTCCCGCACCTTCTGTTGGATTACTTCTGCCAAAGAACTAACCATCTGTTAATTCGTTCTTTTCTTGGCGAGGAAGACAAGTCTGTTGTTGATCCTATTCTGAAAACACTTGTTGATTACGAACAAACCTGGTTAACGCCCTTGATCGATCACACCTGCTAATCTGCAATGATCGAATTAAACGCCCTTGTTAACCTGTTGTTCGATGCCGCTGACCAAACCAACCAGTTGTCTTTCAACTTTGCGTAGAACAACACAAATTATCCAATAAACTCTTTTATTTATTGTGCAAAACCGCCCACCAAGCAGCCCAAAGCCTGTTGTCTTGGTAATCGTGCCTCCAAAGAAACTCTTTTGTTAATTTCCTGCCCTGTGAACTTCCGAGAAACCTACTGCCATGTTTCTTTCTTTTTTTTTTTCTCTTTTTCTTCCGGCTGCGATAATTAAATCTAACCAATAAATGAGTGAATTTTCTTCTTGGTCCTCCCTTTATCTTTAATTCTCCTAGTTGAGTGTGGATGCTATCTCTCCATGATAGTCGGATCGGTTTCTTATCCACTCTTGAATTCCGATCGGCTCTACATAGGTTGTGATCTTTAGCTTTGATACAAATTGATGTTGTTGTTGTTGTTTTTTTTTTAAAAAACATAATCAAACTAAATTAAGTAACTAAATCAGACTCAAACAATTAAATAAATAACTTTACTAATTAACCCTTATAAGTATTGAATATTGAAAAGATTAGTTCAACAAGTAAACATGCAATCCCAACAAAATAAAAACTAGTTGAGTTTAAAAGAAAGTGGGAAAACAAAATGCATGAAGACCAAAAGAGACGTGCAACTATTTTACGGGCAAAATAAAAGTGGGTTTTCACGGGTCGGGTCGGGTGTATCAGAATGATGAAGAAGTTGCGGAGTTGATGAGAACTTGGGAGCTAGAGGGGCATATGCTGGACGGAACTTTTATCTGCAGTGCATATATGGTGACTACATGACTAGAGTATTGGGTATTTGGGTATGGAAGCCATGGCTCACAGTCGGCTTTTTATATCGAATCCTGACCTGCTTTTACACCTGAAGATGAATGCAGCCTTAAAAATTAAAATGGGTATGTGAGGGCTACCTTTTATACCCATGATCCTGTTGAGAAAGGAATTAATGAACGACTTGAGCAAAATAAAATGAAACAAAGAAAGAAAGAAAGAAAGAAAGAAAGAAATTGCTGGTTTGAAGAATTCTGACTGTAAGAGTATTTGGAAGATATAATTAGTTAATTAGATGTTGTATATTTGTTAATGAATGAGGTACGTGTAGGCTCTAGTCATATTAGTTCCTTCTCTCAGATACCATTGAATTTGAAAACAACAGCTGTCCACTTGTTTATGTTATGACTCTGTGTTTTTACCCATTTATTTATTTATTAATTCCAGAGGTGTAAAAATTATTTGATTGGATGTAAGTTTCTTACCTATGAAAATGCTTAAAGGAAAGGAAAGGATAGGATAGGATAAGCAGCTTACATGATCCACACAAACTATTCCAACATAACAACAATATATGGCTTTTGCTGCTACATTTTTCTAAATCGTCTCTTTTTGCCTCTTGGTGTAAGGACCACTGACTTGCTTCTTCTGATATGCTTGTATTTTGTGAAGAAAGCAGCTGATTAAAAAAGATGTTGCTATTATATGAAGACTTGTACGTACAGTCGGTCACATGCCTGGTAGCTAGAAAAGAAACAAAGAATTTGTGGCCTTTCTTTGTATCTTAATTGGTGCTACCATGCATACCCCATTTGATCACTAGAAGCCCTTGCATGCATGCCCATGCCCAGCCCCAGCCCCAGCCCCAGCCCTAGCCCTGGCCCTGTATATAAACCTAGCTACCTCATCTTACAAACATCCACACCTCACCTCACCAATTCGAAACACTGTGTCCATCAAAATAAAATGCTGATTCAAAGCGCTATTGTCTTCTCTTTTCTCTTTACAGCCTCCTATGCATCAGTGCAAGACTTTTGTGTAGCCGATTTGTCATTGCCCGACACCCCTTCTGGATTCCCATGCAAAGATGCCAAAAAGCTCTCTGTTTCTGATTTCGTCTACTCTGGACTCGCTGCAGCCGGGAACACTAGCAACCTCATCAAGGCTGCAGTCACTCCTGCATTCACCCCTCAGTTTCCAGGGGTGAACGGGCTTGGCATTTCTACAGCTCGCTTGGACCTGGCAGTTGGTGGGGTTATCCCCATGCACACGCATCCTGGTGGCTCGGAGCTTTTGGTGGTCATTCAAGGGACCATTTGTGCCGGTTTCATATCATCAGCCAATGCAGTCTACTTCAAGACTTTAAACAAGGGGGATATCATGGTTTTCCCACAAGGCTTGCTTCATTTCCAGATTAATTCAGGCAAGGGGCCAGCGCTTGCCTTCGTTAGCTTCAGTAGTCCCGTGCCAGGGCTCCAGATTACTGATTTTGCTCTGTTTGCTAATAATTTACCAACTGAATTGGTGGCTGCAACAACTTTCCTTGATGCAGCACAAATTAAGAAACTCAAGGGTGTCCTCGGTGGCTCTGGTTAAGGTGCATGGTTGTATTTGTTTGTTTTGTTTTGTTTTTTTTTTTACGAGGAGATTGTTGGTGGTGTCGGGCCATTGTTGTTTGTTCATTTGAAAGGTACCTAGCATTTTGGTGTGTGCTGTTGCTTGTTTAATTAAGGATGTCTTTGTGTTGGGTACGTCAGTGTGTAAGCTTAGGACTTTGTGTTTTGAATGTAAGCAAGCTCAAATGAGCTTTGGAATAAGACGCCTTTTTGTTGATGTCTATTTCAATATTGTTTTTAAGCTTATCAACATTCGATTAGAACTTCGCGAGAGCATGAGTGGAATACACAATACGTGTCACAAATCCTATTTACGAACATGTTAACACGTGAAACATCTCTTGTGGTCCACTAGATGATATAGAAATGGACGAGAAGCTTAGCTATATTGAAAAAGGACCTACTGATATTCTTGTCCCAATAGTTGAGAATCTAGGAAATTAATCTCATGAAGGTTCAATGGAAATATTGCATCATGATCCCCTTACTACGACTACTACTACTTAAAAGTTAGGAGTCGACGGAAGAAAATCAGAAATGACACTATATATCTATCCTAGCATGTTATAAGGCGAACAATTTTAGGGACGAAATCTTGTACTTTGTAGTGAGGAATCCAACACTAATAGTATATATTTATTTTAAAGAGTGTATCATGTTTCATTTTTGATAACGTTTGAATGTAATTAGTATTTAGATTTTGCAGTTGAAATGTAAATGAGGATATCGTAATGTTGAAATCTAAAGCCCCGTTTGATTCACAAAATTTTTAGGAATTAGAATTGAAAAATTTTATATCCAAAATCTTGTTTGGTTGGTCAAAGGATGAATTGAAATTGAAAATTTTCTTACATTCATTAGAATTTACATTCCTTCCACTTACCCATGAAATGTTTAACACTTCAACGAAATGTTAAAAATTAACATTCCAATTTCACTCAAAATTGACCAACCATACACTTTATCACTTTAACAAGATTCTAATTTTAATTTTTTTTTAAAACATTCTGCGAATCAAACGACTTCTAAATAAATGTACAGTGGAAGAAAGAGAAATAAGTATAGGTATAGAGAGGGGCTCAAAACTGGAGAATGAAATCTAACCACAAACACAGGAAAAATCCACTTTGATGGCTCATGGTTTATCATCAAAATCAAATTATTTGGAGGAAAGTGAGAATGGATTTTTTTGATGTTCACAAGTGCCCAACTAGATCATATTAACCTAGAAAGTATTTCTGAAACGAACACTGTTTAAATTCAATATGTTGATGGACTTAAGTGTATCATTATCAAATAGAATATCTTTGCAAAGAAAACCCACCCAAGAGATTTTTTGAACTATATGAAAGAAGATTAAAGTTGGTTAAATGGTAAATACTTGGACTGAGTTGACAAAATAAGTAAAGGTGACCAAATTTTGTTAAATAGGTGAAGAGAATCTGAACTTGAGAAAATAAAGTGATACGAGTTAAATTGGTAGATGTAGTAAAAGGATAAGGTTGATTCCTTAATTTGACTATGTAGCCATGTCAGGCTTCATGAGATTGATGTGAAACTGAGTCAAGTAATGAACATGAAAGGCAATTAGAGTGTAACAAGATATATGCCATCACAGGATTAATAAACTAATATACAGATAGATAGGTGTTCATGGGCACCCCATTTATGAAAGTTCATCATTCACACCAAAAGACAACACTGACAAGGCTTTTAATTTTGGCTTTTTCTACAACTTTTGTATATCTTCCCTTACATAACATTACATTACATTACATGCATCTAGGCAACAATGGGGTAGGATGCACAAGTTGCAACACCTGCAATCACCATCAATTTTAGCCTTTACATAATAATCACTACAAAATGTTGCATTAGTTAAAACTAGTATTGTATTTTTTTTTTTTCTCATTTATCTTGGAATGTGATAAAATTAGACAAGCAGAGAGTAGATGACATACCACACATGTTTTTGCCCATCTCCATCTTGAAGTAGCCATTCAAACCCCAGTCTGCTCCCCATGAGTTCTTAATCAACCAGTATGGGACACCATTTTCCTCACCATATCCAACCGCAACAACTGCATGGTTCACATCCTATTCACACACACACACAACACTAAGCTTTAAAACCAATCAATCTATAATAAAAGCAACATAACATAATTATTGTTAACATTAAAATGCTTTAAGACCAAAAGACCCTTACCATTGGATCACTGCCACAGTCATCGCTAGTGAAAACTCCTCCTGTGTAAAGTCTGAAGGATGAAATCACCTGAAACGCCACACTCACTGGACGGACAACACCTACTGCATGCTTTAATTCATCCTCGGCACCCTATATATTAACAAACTAGTAACTTAGCAAATAATAACAAAATTACTTCTCTGTCCATTATGTTTTGATGTAACAATAAGCTTTTTTTGAGAGTGTTTGGGGTTAGCCTAACTAACTGGTGCAAGTGAAATTAGTTGGTTTTGAATAATCAACTTTAAGTTACCTATTTCAAAAATCAGCTAGTTTAAATAAGCAACCCTAAACACCCCCAAACCAAGTATTTAACTCATTAAGGTTGCCAAAATTTGAAACTGCCACCAAAGTATACATTTAGTTTCATTTGTAACAAATCAAGCTAAAAGATGACATAATATTGTAAAAATACAAGACACACTAGTTGTTTTAACATCGAATCATTACTTATTGATAGCTCAATAAAAATGGTATTTTTTTTCTTTTCAAAATTTCTAAACGCAATTTTGTTATTATGGATGCTATTGGCAAGCTCACATAAAGAAAACCGAATACATACTTGAATGGCATATAAAGTAGTCACAATACAATATACATGGGTGGCTTGATGAAACTATTTGTATGCCACTGAAGAATGTATTTACATGATAATTCACCCACTCTTGGTTAGAAATAAACTTAGTAAAGTAACTTGTATAAATAAAAGAAACTATAAAAAGCTTTCATAATGTGATAAGATGGTTTATCATATTAGTACCATGGTAATGTTGACAGAATCAAGAACTTGGACTGCAGAATTCTCTGCGGAGTATTTGCAAACACCATCTTTTCCGGTGTAAGGATATGATTCCTCAGAGTCAAGTCCACCATTGTACTTGATGTACTCATAAGCTTGGGATGGCAACCCACCGTTGCAACCGAAGTTGTTAAAATCGCCAGCACAGTCCACTAGCTGTTGCTCAGATAGAGAAACGGATTTCCCATAAGCTTGGGCATAAGCAGCCTCAAGAGCTCCAGTGGTGCTTTAGAATGAAATATATTACTTCCAGAAACAAGTTTAAGTTGCTTGCATTTAAAAAAGAAAGAAAGAAAAAAAGGGAGTTACCTGAATGTCCAACAAGAACCACAGGATCCTTGATTCTTGACTGGGCTGACAATTCCTGCTTTCCTCCAATCTTGCTGCAGGAGTACGTATAACAAGTAAGAATACTGAAATTAAAGACAAGCTATTAATTAAATATAAAGGGCATAAAGTTGTCATAAGCGGAGTACCGTGAGTGGAAGGACAGCATCAGTGAGTTTGTGATTGCCCTTTCGAGTAGCAGAACAGTGTTGAGCAGCTCCCAGTTTCTGTTTACTGAATTCTTCCCATGTCATATCAGCAAATTCTGTTCCGTTCCAAGCACAGAAAAGGGTTGTTTAAATTAAATGTCCAAGCAAACCCACCCAATTAAAAGTGTTTGATAACTTAGTCAACGCTGCAGGCATGTTATGTATCAAGTGACAGACAAGCAAAACATACATAGAGTAGGGTAAACATAGTGATGAATACAAAACAGAAGCATAGAGGAATTGGATTGAAAAAGCAGCTCACCGTTGACTCCAAGGGTATAGGATAGGCCCTTGTTGTTGTGCGATCTGATGGTCTCCAAACTTTCAAGGAAAATCAAGTACCTCTGCTTCATTTCATCAGCAGATTCGTATTTCTTCCCGTACCTGTTATTCTCAAAGGAACGGAAAATCAAACTTTGAAAAGTGAAAGATGATTGATGATTAGTTGAGTTGTGTTGTGTCGTGTGTAACAGTGTAAGGTATGATTGAACCTGTGAGCGAATCGAGCGAAGGTGAGAGCATGTGGAGTTTGACCAATAACCTCAAGAACGGAAGTCAGAAGGTCTCGCAGACCATCATCAGACACCACTTGTCTGATGATTGGACTCTCATCGGAAAAGGTGGATCGGATCCCAGTGCCACGTGCTCCGGCGGCACAGGCGATGATCATGATGATCAGAGCTACCATCGAGAAGGCCGCCATCTAAGAAAGACTGAGAAGAGAGATGCAGATAGAAAATAGAATGGACTTCAGCTGGTTCTTTGTTTCTTTTTATAATCACATCATTATGTTCGTGCGTCCACGTGTACGGATGGGATCACCAAATGAACCACGTCTGGCCCACTAGCCTGCTTTCACGTCATCCCATTCTTTGTTTACTTAGGCCCCTTTGGTCCATGTGTTCTTAGTAATTGAAATTAAAATTAAAAAATTTTCTATTTAAAATTATGTTTGTTTGTTTAATAAATAAAATTAAAATTAAAATTTTTTCTCTCATTTATTGAATTTTACATTTTTTTCACTTACCCATGAAATATTTAACAATCTAATAGAATGTTCAAAATTAACATTTCAATTTTACTCAAATTGACCAACTAAAAGGAAATGAAATATGACGCTTCAATAGAATGAATTCGATAGTATTCTACATTATGGTAGATCCAAGGTTCTGTGCCACTTGAACTCAAATCTATCTTACCTTCAATCCATCGTTCTCCAGTCAAGCCATCCCATAAGAAAATATTAGACTGACTGACACAACCAAATTAGTTGAGGAAAAGGAAAGCTCAGCAACCAAGAGCTCCTTCCCCCAAAAACAAAGACCAAAGAACTGCAGGTTGTAGTGGACACGTCTGAAAAGTAGGCCAGTGGCCTCTAAGTTTACCACCCTAATCAACATGTAACAACAACAAATTTCTTAATAAGTTGAATGAAAATTAAAAAAACCAATGAGAAAAAAAAAACCTAAAGTAGCTTTGACACCTCGTACAGTTGTTCTTCAGTGGCATGTATAGTATTATTCAAATCTAAGTTTTAAACTAAATTTACACTGAAACATAAAAAATAAACACATCGTAATAGTATATTCAAAACCTCATGCAAAATCATATTTTAAATTTATAAAAGAAAAAAAAATTAAAATTGTGAACGGATCATATATCAAAACATGATTGAAAAATGAATATATCTATATTTGAATGGCTAGAAAAAGTTTGAACTCAGCCGTAACAACCCATGTATCAAGAATATTCCCTTTGCATTAAAGATGGCAACAAATGAATAGTAAACCAGAGTCTATGCACCCACCTTGTTTTGTTTTTATTGTATCCTTGCATTAAAAATAATAACAAATGAATAGTAAACTAGATTTTATGCACCCAACTTGTTTTTTTATATCTATTTATAATATAATTACCATCTTGTTTTTTATATCTATTTATAGTTAAAATTAGAGTTAATTGCATAAACAGTTCCCATGGTTTCAAAAAATAACATGTTTGAGTATTAACTTTTCTAAGTAACAACTTTGGGTTTTCTGCTTTTAATTTTTTAACGAGTTTGTGTATTAAAACTTACTTTCGTTATTTTTCTATTAAATGAGTGTAAAATGACCAAAATACCTTTTTTGAAAATATAAGGATCATTTAGGTAATTAACTCTATTTTTATAAGAGGGGCCATTTGTGTATATTCATATATACAATACACATGCCATTTAGGGACGATAAGGAACAAGCGGCCGCCACCGCCGCTGACAACCACCGTCGCTGCCGGTAATCATTATTACTGCCCAACACTATCATTATGTTATCTTCGCCATCCTTTTTCCGCCACCAAAGACATGGAATGAAATCACCACACCCTTCATAGCACATCACTTGAAACCACCGCACCACCGCCGATTATAACAACTGCATACACAACGCCATCGCTGATTAAAATAGTCGCAAACACCACACCATATTCGAATGCCACCCAGATCTCACTCACTTCAAGTCCATATGTCAAGCCCTAACACCGCCAACTGTCGGACCCTAGCTGTCGATGTTGAAGGTTGTTCCATTGGTAACCATCACTGCTATCTCCATCTATCTGATTTAGACTTGGTCCAATTCAAGGGTGGGCCAGGTCAGGTAGGATGTTGTCGCCGATAACCACCATAACGATTTGTCATGGTCTTCTTCTTCATCGGGCCAGTGGGTAGGGTTGGGGTTGGGTTTTAATTTAGAGTAATTAACACGAATGACCCTTGATTAAATGGAGTTAGTTACTGATTTGGTCATTTTATATTGATTTGATAGAAAAGTTAACGGAAGTTAGTCTTAATACTCAAACTCGTTACAAATTAAAAGCACTAAACTTAAAGTTGTTACTCAAACAAATTAGTACCCAAACGGTCAAACCTGTTATTTTCGTCAAAACCATAAGGACTATTTGTGTGATTAACTCTTATAATTATAAATTAAGCATAACGTACGTTATGAATAACGTTTAATAATATATTATTAGTTCTTAGAAAAAGTTAACATGTTATTTTCATAGTTTATTCAGATTTTAAGTTAAGTATAATGTCATGGATGCACGAACACATTAGGGAGAAAATAAAGAAAAGAAATAAGTGAGTCATCCAGACGCATTGTGGAAAAAAAAGGTAATAAGTAATTTAGGTTTTCTGATCTAGTGATATAAGTGATTACGTCTCATAAGATAAAATAATGTGATTTTAAATACTTGTATGCATAAAATTAAGTGATAGTAAGAGTAAAAGAATTTATTAATAACTAGTGGGTATGACCTGTGCTATAAAACAGGGGTTTAAAAGTTGAAAGATTTATAATGATTTATACAATAGTACTAACCACCAAAAAAAAATTAAGCGCGAAATTTTAATAAAAGTGTAACAGAAAAAATAATACAAAAATAAATGTATCAAAACATAGAAGAAAAATAACGAATGCGTAAATGGTGACTTTACTATAATTAACGAGCTCTACTTTAAATTAGTTTAAAATAAAATTTGACATAACTCGAAAGCTTAAGTATATACTTAAAAAAGTTCAGGTGATAAATATAAATTTAATAAAATTCAAAGGTTTAAGTATAAAATTCAAAAAAAGTTTAAGTGATTAATATAAATTTTACATAACTGAAGGCTTAAGTATACAATTTAAAAAAAAAGATAAAATAAATAGGTATCAATTTAAAAAAAAAACAAAGAGACAGAAAGTATTATGATTAGTTTAAAAAACTCTTAAATGCTTAAATGTAAATTGTAAAAAACAAAGTAGATTTTTATTTAGTTTGAAGAAAAAGAAAATTATTATGATAATATTAAAAACCTACATTTTCACTACTTATAATTTTTTCTATTTGTTATATATAATGATGTGACAAATGTTATCGAGTCTATTTTTCGACCTACTTTAAATGCAGATAAATTTAGGTATTATTATTATTATTATTAATTTATTATAACTATGTATATATTTCGTGATTATATCTTTAAGTGTCTAAATAAAATAATAATGAAATCAAATAGTATTAAGTTATAAAAATATAAATGTGTGTATTTTAATATTAAGTTAAAGTATTATGAATAATATAATACTTAAGAAATGTATAATAATATAATAATAATATAAATAATAATAATATAATAATAATAATAATAATAATATATAATAATAATAAAAGTATTTAGTAATTATATAGTTAAGTATTCAAATAAGATAATACTTATTTATAATTTAATTATTATTATTATTATAAAGTATTTTGTTAAGTGTTTAAATAGATATTACTTATTTATAATTTTAAATATTATTAAAATATCTACCTACTCTAATAAAAGAGTAACTAGGGGGACACAAGGCAAAACCACATTCATTCTCATAAAAAAATTCCCGCTTCTCTCTCCTATTAAATAATTACCTAAATTACTAATAATATTATATATTTTTTTGATTAAAAATAGTTTTTTTTATAAATTAAAAAAAGATCTTATAATTAATGTTATTTTTACATAATAAATAATACGTTTTTCTAATAAATCAAACATTTTTAAAACTAAAATATTTTAAATTGATGTTAAATTTTTTATAAACAAAACATAATTAAAATTATGAGTAATAATAAGAAAATTTAAAAATGACATTTTTATTACTGTTTGTTTTGAAACAAATTGTTTGAATTTTTTTTAGAAAAAAGTTTAAAAAGTTGATATCGTTATTTTATTACTTATAGTACTTACTCACACGTAATTTCAATAATATATTCTTTTAAAATATCTTTTTATAATTAATAAATATTAATTACATTAATATTTTATTTATTCATTCCGTGTAATACACGGTTTACTTAAACTAGTTATAAATTATATAATATTTAATATAATCACTTAGATAATCTCATAGTATTAAATATAATTAATAATATATTAATAAAAAAATTTACTAATGAGGGACAAAATAAGAATGATTGCATAGAACACTGTACCTAATGTTTAAAAAATTATATTAAATGTTTTAATTTTTTTTTATTATATTACAATTGTGTCATAAGGTTTTGTTTTATATGATAGTATAGATGTATTAATTAATATATTAAATAAAAGAAGTTTACTAAATAAGGGCAAAATGTGAATGATTGCATAAAACAATTGTATCCAGTGTTTAAAAAGTTATATTAAGTATCTTAATTTTTTTATAAAATTATAATTGTATCATAAGATTTTGTTTTATATAATAGTATAGAAGATAAGTGGTTTTGTTATAGTTGAGTAAATAATTTTAAAAATAATATGATTTTAAATACTTCCCGGAAGACGACGTTTTGTTGTCTTTAAAAGAAAGAAGAAATAATGCAACACTATTTCAATCCTATTCCCCTTCTTATCTTCTAGAATATGTGTTCGTCATGGAACCACAGTGCCCATAACTATTATTTTCACCTTTTTTTTTTTTTTTTATCACAATGAACTAAATATCTATATCGTTTTCCAACTTGATCATTTCATACTCGAACACCATTGTCCATACATAGATACATACAGATTTGTTTTCATTTGTATGAATCAAGATATTAGTCAAAATTAAAAAGAAACAATTGAATAGAAGACTAAGAAGAGTAACTTAATTAGAAAGAAACAATAAATAGAAGAGTAACAACTTCAAATTACACAATTTTATTTGTAATAACTAAACCAAATATTCTTTTTGTTTATGTGGTCACATGTTTCGTTAATAGACTGACATAAAAATTTTAGTAAAATTATATTCGACAAAGTACACTTTTCGTCAGTTAATCATGTTAAAATTACACGTTCATCCTAGATTAACATTAATTACACACATTATCTTTCATATTTAGGAGTTGTCATAAGTTTCATTTGTTTAATGGATTACATTTAGTTTTTATCCATTACATGAGACATTTTTGTTATTTTAATGCTTCTTAAAAAAATAAAAAACAAATGACACTTCTCATTCTTTGTTATATCAAATTTTAGATTTGTCCTTACACTAAGAAAATATAAATTATCTTTTATATTTCTATTTTGTAATAATTTAAGTTTTTTCAGTACTGACGTTAATTCTTATTGTTAGTATGGTGGAGTGTCTTGCACATATGAGCATTTTGATCTTTACTCTCATAAGGAATATTCTTGTAATGTTGAACACAATAAAAAAACTCTATCTATATCCCTCTTACACACCCATCTTATATATATATATATATATATATATATATATAATATATATATATAATCACACACACACACAAATCGTCGCCTAAACCATCATTTTTGGAGACCACGATGGAAGCATCATCACTGTAACTTTAACTTACGCTATACCATCATCTCCGGCTACACTATCATGAGCAACTCCGTCGCTTGAAAACGCATCACAATGAGCCACCGCCTTTTCATTTTCATCGGCTACCACCACCTGCATATTGTGTCAGGGTATGAGATCCAAGAGTTTCCTACAGTTCTGTCATCATTGCGTTAAGGGTTTCGTCCATGGAGATGTGATGCTAATGAACTTGGAAGGGCTATAATTGACGATTGTGAGATCGAAAGGGTTTCATGTCAAACCACCCAAGACAAAGCTCACATGTGACGGATTGATACAAACTTACCAACGGAAAAGGTAATTTTATTTAAAACTAAATTACCATTGCAACATAATTAATGCATAATACATATTAACAAATGACTACTACTATACCCTTGAAATCAAGTCTCTTGGATAAATTAGGTCCTTAATTTAGGGATTACCTGAGATGCGTGTTTAAAATCCTGTCTCTTGGTAATCGCTTCATACCCTACCATGTGATGAAGACTAAACCTCTCCTGAGAGGATAATGATCATAACCAGCAACCATGATGGCAACCACAACCCCATGCAGCATTATCAACACAATAGATTTCATCTCGGTTTTTTCATGGAAGTTCACTTGTTTTTTAATACCATTTATTTGCTGCTTATGTCGTTAATTGGGGCATCAAAATGTGCTTGTGCTAAAACACGTACTCAAGCTGATTATATCATGAGTTGGCATCTAATAATCTTTCATTTGTAATTAACAGTTCCCACCCATTATTCATACAAGTGCATAGGTTTAGTTAAGTGAGGAGTTTTATTTGCAAGTTAAGTACGTCGTTTTGACGTTGGTTGGAAAGATCAAAATTAGCTTGTTTAGAAGACAAAAGCAATTGATTTGAAGATTGTGCATGTAGAAAACATTCTTTCATTGTAGGTTTTCCAAAAATGTTGGTTGCTTCAGGACTTATTGATAATCGATTTCTTTGCAAGAATGTATTTGATGCATGCATAAACTGAAAGCGTCCTTTTGATGCTTTTGAGAATTGAATTAAATGGGAGAGATGAGTGTTTTTAGAACGAATAATTACCAAGTTTCTTCAATTTTTTCAAAATAAGACTATCATATCGTCAATAGTTTGTCTTCCTTCTTCTTAGAATAATAGCACCAAGTCGATGCTTTTTTGACAGTGCTAATGAAAAACCAGCCGGCCTACAATTCCACTAAAGATGAAACCAAAGAGAACGTCAAAGGGATGTGGCTCTCGAAATGTTGTGGCCTGGTGGTTTCATTTGGCGACAAGTAAGACTACTCCCTCTCATAACCCAACCAATCAATCTATTCATTAAAAAATTAATTTATCTATCTTTCATCTACCCTACCTAACTAAACTCACTTTTCTCACTCTCCTTGGTAATCCAAACAAATCATTTTTCTATTAAATAACAATGATTTATTCAAAAAATTAAAACTTAATAAAAAATATAAAATTATGTTTTATTTCAAATAATTAAGTTATTTGCTTTAATATGTAAAAATAACTAAGATAGATTAAAAAAATATTTCAAATTCATCAAGCATATTTATTATTGTAAAAACTCATATTACAATCGTAGAATGAAATAAAAATTACAGTACTAGAACATAACAACTACTAATTATCCACGGTGCTAATTTTTTTTGCCATATATGCCCGATTGATGTGATATCGTTTTTAGAGTGTTGTGAGCTTCTTTATTGCAAAGTCGTGCACCGTTTGCCATATAATTGGATAGGTCTGTAAAATAGAAAAGGTTGTTCATCATCTTCAATATAAATTGTTTATCAGGAATTTATATAGAATTCGGATGGATCATAATAAGTAAAGTATGTGTCTTGTCATCATCAACGACCATATCATGCATGGATACATGCAATCATAATTTCCCCATAATATCCTTGTTCCACGCAAGACATAGAGTTCCAAGAAATAAAAAATGAGTTTGCAGAACTCCAATTAATGCTTGTTCAACACTTTTCTAACGGCTTCTTGATGTTGAGCGAATAATTTGTGTTCTTAAGATGTAGAGAAGTTATTGACTTGACAAAAGTAACCCAAAAAAAATACATGCCATAAGTGAGATAATATGTCATAGTATATTCCCAACCATTCAATGTGTAACTCACATTTGGTGCCTGACCTTATAATAAATCATTAAAACAGCATATCTAAGGATGCTAATATTATTACGCAAACATGGTATTCTAAGGAATTCATGTCATATTCATATGTCATAGATACAGTAACTTCTAAAATTATAATTGGTTACTTGGTTTATTTTTTTATCAACATATTGACCGGCCAAGTGGCGGGACAGTTTTTCCATTCCAACACATACAGTCAGGGCTTTATGTTTTACTTCAAAAACCACGTTCTTCCCCTGTATGAAGCAATCTTGTTAAATCATCTTTATTTGGGCGTTTGAGGTACTCTTCACTCAATCATGAAATGACACATTCTACTGAACTTACAAGAGCATATCTTGTAGGGTGCAAATGAACCGAGTCGAGCCCCAGATTATATAGACTCAAGCTCTGCTCGTTTTGGCTTAAAACAACTTGAGCTTGAACTCGACTCGTTTCATGATTTATTTTTAAGCTCAAGTTCGGCTCATTAAGTACTTTTCAAGCTCGAGTTTGGCTACTTCATTATATAGTTATTTTTTTAATATAATTAATTAGTTTTTTATATATTTATAATTATATATTTCATATATAACATTATGCATATCATATAATTGTTTTATCATAATTTTACATATAATATTTTTTATATAAATATATTAAAATTAAATAGAAAACATATATGTAAAAGCTCATTTAGGCTCGCGAGCCGACTCAAGATCTATTTGTGAAGCTAAGGTCGTGCTTGATAGATTCATTATTCAAAAAGAACTTTGTTCATAACCTCCAAAACTTCAAACAAAAATGGCACCCTATGTCTCTGGAAATCAATTCAACTTTGACTTATTTTGTTATATTGTCAAAACTGATAACTTTTACCCAACTGGCTCATTTTAAGTACCAGTCACAGCAAGTCGGGTCGGATTGATCTGGCACTATTTCCTATTCAATTTTTTTTTTTTTGTATTGTGAATTACTAATGT